>JACBWW010000110.1:322229-420920 GCA_020086605.1 Lanius collurio
GGGGGGGCCGGGGCCGCCCCCGCCGCACGCCGCAGGGCCCCCCCGGGCTGCCCGCGTCCCCGGGCCGGGGACGGATCGCGGCACCGGGCACCGGGCGGAGACGGGGCCAGCGGCGCCGCCAACTTGGCACTGCCCGCGGGTAAGTGCGGGCGGCGCGGGGGGAGCATCCCCGGGACTCCCGGTGCCCCCGCACCTTCCCCCGGGGCTGGAGTGCCTCCAGCTCTCCCCCCCTACAGCTTCTCCGCTCCCCCACTCCACAACGCTCTGGCGAATTTTTCGCCTTTCCTTCTTATTTTTGGGCTGGGGGGGCTGCGACAGCGGGGGCTGCAGCCCGGAACCCCCAGAGCTCCCCCCTCTCCCACTCATCGCATTATTCATTGTTGAGGGCTGCAGAGAGCTGCCCCCTCCTCGCCCCGCTGCTCCCCTCCGGGGGAGCACGGAGGGCGCCCCTTGCCCCGGTCCCCAACCTGTCACCTTTGTCCCCAGAGGTGCTCACTGCCTCGCGAGGGCTCCGGGAGGGGAGCTGGGGGACTCGTCCGGACGGAGAGGGCTGGCAGGGGTTGGGGCAGGAGGCAGCGGGCAGGGGCGGGTGGCCGTGACGGGGGCCGAGCCGCCGGCGGGGGCTGCCCTGGCCTCACCGCAGCGGGCAGCGCCCGCAGAGCCGCCGCAGGGCAGGGCAGGGGGGGTCAGGAGAGCGGCGAAGAGCTGAAGGCGCTGCCTCTGCAGCTCGGAGGGGCTGTGGGCGTAAGACCCTTCCCCGGCGCCAGAGCGACCGCTCGGAGGCACCTCTGGGCCGGGCAGAGCCCTGCTCCAGCACGGGGTCGGTTTCCTCTCCGGAGCGATCTCCCACTCCTTGGCGCTCTCCAGGCGAGCGGATCTGAGGCGTCGGGAGCCGCTGGGGAAGTTGGCAGCCGTGAGAAAAAACGGGAGAACTCTCCCACTGCCTGCCCGGGTGCAGCCCCGCCAGCCTTCCTCCTCCTCCTCCTCCTCCTCCTTCTCCTCTTCCTCCTCCTCCCCCCGGTGTGATGAGTTTGCCGTGCTCTCCCAGCCGGGTGATTTTCCGTGGGCTGCTCCGGCGCTGGGGGATGCCCACTGCCTTCGGCGGCGGCTGCGACGGAGAGGCTGCGGGTGAGTCACTGCCTTTGCCATCGCCATCGCGCTGCAGGTGACCTGTGGCTCGGGGCTCGCCGGGGGTGGCACGAGGCAGGGCTGGCGGTCACCGCAGGAACCCACCGGCAGTGGCCGTGTGCCCCGGGCAGGGCTCGGGGAAGGACGGAGGGATGGAAGGGTGAAGGGAAGGAGCAGAGCTGATCTGTTGAATGCAGCGAGGAGCTCGGGAAGACTCCACGAGAACTGCCAAAAGAAAAAGCTCATTTCCTTCCCTGCCTTGGCTCCCAGTAAGCAGCGTTTATCCGCACCAGGCAGCGGGGGGACGCGCTGGGCAAGGCTGTGGCGGGGGGAGAGCCGGGACAAGACCCTTTTCCCGATGACCTGACACCTCCTTGCCGAGAGGCTCGGTGAGATGGGATGTGCAGAGGTCCTGCCTGATTTTGGCCTGCCTGGTCTAGCTGGAGGGGCAGTGCTGGGGGCCGTGGTGAGGGTGGTCCCACTCCGTGATGGCAGAGGGTCCCCATGGGCAGCGGTGGCTGCAGCTGCCCCAGGCTGGGGGGCTACAGGGAAAGCCCTTTTGAGGACGGCATCAGGCACTGGGTTTGGGGTGCCGAGCTACACCTCGGGGTGTCGGAGCAGCGTCAAAGGGATTTTCCCGTGGGAATCGGAGCTCAAGTGGAGCCATGGCCTGGCCCTACATCCCAGGGCCAGCATCACCCTGTGGAGGAGCCTAACGGCTCCCCGAAAAAGAGCATCACGTGCTTCAACTTTGGCATCAGGCAGGAGGAGGATGGATTTGTCAGCTCAGCCACCCCCTTCCAGCTCTTCCCAGAAAGGCAACGGCTTGAAGAAGTGGCAGGTCCTAATTATAACATACGTGAACCCGCGCCCGTCGCCCTCCCCGGCTTCGTGCCCGCTGCGGGCACCGGCTCTTCCTTCTGGGCGCTGCGTCTCACGGAGGGTTTTCCTCCCTGCAGTTCCCTGGATGGCCCCGCACCGCGCCCAGCTCCGGATGGGGGTCTCTGGAGTCACCGCCGGGGGGGTCTGGGCAGGGGCTGGCACTGCCAGACCGCAGTGTCGGGGCGTAGGTGTGATGGGGAGCGAGGACACCGCACAGTGCCGCGGGCACTGCCGGGCACCGGCAGTCAGGCCGAGCTCTCGCTCGGAGCCAGCACCGTCCCAAATTGCAGATGGCGATAAAAAATTAATTGCGGGATTCTGCTGCACGTGGCAGGAGCGGAGACGAGCGGCGGCTCCTTCCCTTCCAGCCGCTCCCGCTGGAGCTCTGCGCCGGCTGCTGGCGGAGACCTCTCGCTGTCTGGCCGCAAGGTGAGCTGCTGTTCTCTCTCCGCTTGCTCCGGGGCTGGGTTCTGCTCGCCGTTCCCCCCCGCCGCGCCATCCCATCCTTCAAAGTGAGGGATTAGCCCTGGCCTGCTTGGCAGCGAGAGGGAGGCGGAAGGAGAGGGCTTGCTGCAGTTAAGGACATATATAAATATGGAGTGATAAATATTCCCTGGATCTGATCTGCACCCTAAGGGAGCACTTTTGTTTGAACTTCAGCATCCTTCAGGAGATGCTCTGGGGCAGTGAGGTGAGTGGTTGTACCCAGCTTTTGCCCACCACGGGGCTATGCGCTCGGTGCTGGCAGGACCTGGTTGCAGAGAGGATGAGTTGGTACCTTGGTGAGGGGCTCAGGCTTGTACGAGCATCGTGATATCAGTTCGTGCATTGATCGAGGGGTTGCTGCGTCTTGGAGCTCATTGGGGGGTTTGGATGGCACAATCTGGGGTCTCTGCTCACCGCTGCCTGCTCAGCCATGGCCTTGCTTCCAGTGGCCTTGCTTCTCTGAGTGAATGCTGGGGTACTGGACCTGAATACTTAGGGTTTTGCCTGTCGGGAGACAACTTAACCTGGCGTCCCCTCCCTCTGTCCATGTCTCGATTCTGCTCTACTTCATGGAGCTTTTGTAATTAAAAAGATCAGGAGCCAAGTGAAGTTCCCTGTAGCTGCTTGCAAGTGGGAAGTGAGTGTACACTAATTGGGATATTGTGCAGCTGGCTGGCTGGAGGAAGAGCAGGTGGGGAAAGAAATAGCCTTGATTTTCAAAAAGATGCTTTGGAGCTGGTAGGATCCAGTATGGCTTAAGCTGGCACAGCCCTCCCAGTGCCAGGGCTGGGCTGGAGTCTCTGATGCTGGTGGTGCTGGGTCCTTTGGCACTGGGGATGGGGTGGTGCAGGTGAGTGCTGGGTGCTCTTGGCTGATTATTCCTGCATCTCCTGGGCTGTGCAACCAGCTCAGCCTCTGCTGGGTTTAACGAGCCCCAGAAAATGCTGTGGCTCTGAACTGGGAGATGACAGATCCTGCTGCAGGCAGAGCTCTGGGGAGCGGGGTCTGCTCGGAGAGGGGTCTGTCTAGAGTGTGTCCCACCACAGTCCAGCCCGGGCAGTGCTTGCGGGGTCGTGCAGGAGGAGCTGCGGGAAGGAGCCACAGAGGTGATGCCTCGGATGGCCAGTTCCTCCTCTGGGCAGTGGAGAGGCTTTTGCAGCAGGAGATCTCTGGGATGTGGGGGAACTTTTAATCAGAGTTTGTTTTCATGGAATCACAGAATGGTTCGGGTTGGGAGGGACCTTAACGCTCATCCAGCCCCAGCCCCCGCCATGGGCAGGGACACCTTCCACTGGACCAGGTCGCCCCAAGAGGAGCTGGCCTGCGCAGCCGAGCCCTCCCCTGTTCTTTCCAGGGCTCTCCGTGGCTGGCCATGCCGGTGGCCCGGTGGCCACCACTAGAGGGGGGCAGGATGCCACCGTGCTGCCCGGCCCCACGTCCGCGGCGCCGGGACCCGCGGGGCTCTGCCCGGGGCAGCAGCACCCACAGCACCCGGCATCGGCTCCCTCTGCCCTGGCACTGCTCAGCCCACCCTGGCTCGGGCAGGGGATGATCCACGCCCGGGCTCTGGAGATCTTCTCGGTTTGGTTGGTATTTGCGCCACTTCCCAGATCCAGATCAGGCTGCGGCATAGCCGGGATGAGGGCGTTGGGAAGGCTCCGTCCTCACCAGTGCTGCCCTGGTGGAAGTAGGAGAAGCAGAATTGCTCCTTCCTTTGGGGCTGGGATAAGCACCATGCTGAGTGATGATCCCACCCTGTTATTCCCACCCTCGGGGTGCCCCTGTGGAGCCGTGCAGGTGGGGCAGGAGCCGTGCAGGTGGGGCAGGAGGGCAGATCCGGCCCCTCGCTGCCCGGAGTGTGTGGGTAAGGCTGTTTCCTGCTCCATGAGCACCTGCTGCGGGCAGGTGTCTTCTTCCAGATGTGTATCTCCCTCCAGATGTGCCCCGGTGGAGCAGCTGCTTTGGGGAGGCTTGGGCATGGTGGAAGCAAATTCTGGGCTTGTGTGTGGCTGAGGGGTTGCTGGAGGCAGGTGGAGGGGTCAGGGGTGCTCATCTGTCACCCCTTCCTGGACCGTTTGCAGCAGGGGCTCATCGGGTAACTCCAGTTCCATCTCCCCCAATGATTCTGTGAGGGATCCGAACCAGCTCCCTCCTCCTCTCCCCATTATTTGCGCTTTCTTCTTGCCTGCCGTGATATTTTTACCTTCAGTTCATTCAGATTATATGATCAAAGGAGCCACAAAGGGGAGAGAACAGAGAGGGAAAAAGCTTAAAAGAAGAAAGGGAAAGGCAGTGGGCTCTGGGGGCACTGCCAGCTCTGCGGGAGCTGCCGTGGGCTCTGAGGGTTTTCCTGGGAGCTGGTCCATGGTGTGAGCATCCCACCTTTGATGGGCAGAAATGCTGCAGCTCCAGGGATGAGGGTGGGAGAACTGACCTGCTTTCAGCTGGCGCGGGGCTGCCAAGGCGGCTGTGGTGTCTGAGCATCCCTTTGCTTCCTGATCCTCCTCCTCCCCAGCAAGGGCAGAGCCTGGCCTGCTCCCAGGCTGTGCCAGGAGCCACATTCCCCTGTTCCATGCCCACTGGTGATGCGTGGGGTGGTACCTGCAGAGAGGACAGGACCATACCTGATCCCTGTCCCTGATCCCCATCCGAGCGGGGCCGCGCTCCAAGGGGCTCTCCCGGCAGGCTGGGGCGGGTGATGTGCTACAGCATTCCCAGCCTTTGGAAGTACAGAGCTCAGCACCGGGTGATTCTGGTTCCTTAAAAGCTCCGGCTGTCAGAATTGCTTTGGATATGGGCCTTCAAGCAGCTGCATCGGGCAGGGAGGTGCATAATTTATGGAGGAGAGTTGAAGCCAGGGTCCTCCTGGCTGGGATGGCTGCGGAGCGGGAGCAACCCCGGGGCTGGTGAGGCTCTGTCCGGCAGCCATGGGCTTGAGTGCTGGCTCTGGGGTTGAGCTGAGATTAATTTAAGCTGTTTCCTTGGTCTCACTGTTGCAGCCCGTCCTGCCTGGGGAATGCATTTTCCTGCTCGGCTCTGCGCTGCTGTTGGTGCCTGCATTAATCATGCGCTGCCCTCAGCATCCATCAGCGGCTGCTGGGAGATGGCGGGGATGGGCACGAGGAGGAATCTGTCTTGGGAGGAAACTGAGGCAGGGGCTGTGCTGCTGGGGCAGGGGCAGCTCAGGTGCTGTCGATATTTGCTGCTGGAAGCCGTTTATAATGGAAGCAGCTGCTGGTTCAGGAATCAGTGGCCTGAAGGGAGAGCGTCAGGAGCGCGGTGCTTTGGGTTGTGACTCGGATCCGGAATGCTGGGTTTTGGCAGTGCCTGGTTCTCGCTGAGGATGCAGAGCTCAGTTTGGGGGGCTCAAGACAAGTGGGCTCATGGCAGGTGACTGAAAAACCTGCTGGGAAAGAGGAAGGATGCTCTAGGATAGGCAGTGACCAGGGCTGGGGGTGTGTGTGGGGTTTGCCTCACTCTGAGCACTGTCTTGGGACTTGTCCCACCCTCGCAGTTCCCTTAGAAGGGGACAGGTTAGGACAGAGTTCCAGGCCCTCCCTGGAGCTGCTCACTGACCTGTCCTGCTCCGTGGGGCAGTGTCCACAAGGTCTGACCAGCCCCTCTACCCAGATGTGATTTGGGCTAAGCCAAAAGTCCTGGCATGAATCAAGGACCCAGCGAATCCCGAACCTATTTTTTGGCAATAACCCCCGGTGTTAATTTCTGCCAACTCCTTGATGAAAGCCTGGAATAGCTGATGTCCTCTTCCTTCTCCTGCCTAATTTTCTCTCTCCCCTTTTCCCCTGTCCCTCCAAGGTCTCCGGAGGAACGACCCGAAGCTTTGTGTGGGCTCGTGTGTCTGCCGCTGTCTCTCCTCCCTGGTGTAGCCATGCAGACCCCGGCACCCTCCTGCATCCCGACCTCCCTCCACTCCCCCGGGGCCAGCAGCACCGTCGGGAGCTGCTGACAGTGCCGGAGCGGGATCCCTCCGGAGCCATGCCGCCCGCCTGGCCCAGCCCGGCCCCCTGACCGCCGCGTTCCCGGCCCGAGCTCTGTCCCAGCACGGCGTTGGCGATGAGTGTGGGTCACTTTTGCATGGAGCGTTTGTCCTTCTGCCTCCTCCTGAGTGCCTGGAGCTGGGGGTGGGCACCTGGGGGTGCCGCCAAGCCCAAAGGCCAGGGCTACCCGCACATGAACTCCATCCGCATCGACGGGGACATCACTCTCGGGGGGCTCTTCCCTGTGCACGGCCGGGGCGCTGAGGGCAAAGCCTGCGGGGAGCTGAAGAAGGAGAAGGGCATCCATCGCCTGGAGGCCATGCTCTTCGCCCTGGACCGCATCAACAACGACCCCGACCTGCTGCCCAACATCACGCTGGGTGCCCGCATCCTGGACACGTGCTCGCGGGACACGCACGCCCTGGAGCAGTCGCTGACCTTTGTGCAAGCCCTCATTGAGAAGGACAGCACCGAGGTGCGCTGTGTCAGCGGGGGGCCCCCCATCATCACCAAGCCAGAGCGGGTGGTCGGTGTCATCGGCGCCTCGGGCAGCTCCGTGTCCATCATGGTGGCCAACATCCTGCGGCTCTTCAAGGTAGGGCTTGGCCAGGTGAAGAGAACCCCTCAGCAAAACCCCCGCAGCTGCTTCGGCAGCATTTCTCCACAAGCGTCTCTTCCTCCGCAGCTGGGAGGAGGCAGAGCTGATGTTGTTAAAAGGCTTCTCCTGCCTCCCCCACGTCCCTGGGGGGGTCCCGTCCTCCATTCCCCTCCAGTGACAACACTCAGAGCAGGAGGACTTTTGTCTCATCTCCCTCGGCTTCATGGCGCTGCTGCTCCTGCCCCGTGGTGGGGGCTGGATGGGGAGCTGGGCTGAGGGTGGGCTTGGTACTGGTTATGAGGGATGTTCCATCAGGGGTGTGGGTTGTACCCCAAAATGTCAGGTCCCACCTGAGCCAGAGGACTGGGCAGCCACAGGGCTGGAGGCAGCGATGGCCGATGCCAGGGGACGGCTGAGATGGCTCTGCTCCAGCCTGGGGGACATCAGCCAGGCTGGGGACACTTGTCTTGTGCCACCAACCCCAGGGGTGCTCAGGCTGTGGTGGGAGGAGTAGGGCTCTCCCTCCTGCTCCATGCCAACTGCAGGAATGCCAAGGAGTTGGTAATTCCTTTCCCCCTTGCTGTGGGTTTATTTATCCACAATCACGTCCCTGGGCTGCAGAGTGTGTGAACAAGGACCCCTCAGCAGAAATCAGGGAGATATGTGAATATTTTTCACTTCCAGTATCAATGGGGACCCCAATCCCATCTTGGCTTTCTCCCAGCCCCCTGAAACCCCTGTGTTCTGCAGGATTGGTGCTGTTTCCCTCTGTCTCTTCTCCCCTCCTCTTCCTCTGCCAGCCCAGCGTGCAGAGAGCTGGGTGCCCTCCTGGGAGGGCTGGAAGCTGTTAGTGAAGATGGAGAAACCAGATCGCTGATGGAGTTTGATTTTGCTGGGTCCCTTTTTTTTTTTTGAAAACGTGTTAATGTTTCAGGCAACGAGTGAGAGGGCTATTCAATAATTAAAATAATATAAATTAAAGGGAGTGGGAGGAACTTAAAAGCTATTTGCCAAGACAAAAAAGATTGAATACTTGCTCTGGAGAGGAGGAGGGAGGCTGGCAGTGGGGGAGGAGGCAGGAGAGTGACAGTCAGAGGAGCTGGGGGCAAGTACAGCCTTTCTAGGTTCTTTTTTTTCCCTCACCTTCTCCTCCAGTTTTGGACCTTGGGCAAAGAGCTGTGACCTGTGCAGGAGGATGTCACTGAGCTCAGGTGCAGCCCTGCCCCAGCTGAGCAGCCAGGCACTGGTGCTGCTGGTGGTGCATCCCAAGCCCCAGAAGTTTTAACCCAGAGCTGATCCCAGCCCAACCGGGCAGGGAGGAAATGCAGATGGGAGGATGAGCAGGTAGAGAATGGAAACTTCAAAATCCCTTGGGAGAGGAGAATAAGGAAAATCTCAGACTTTCCTAGACAGCAGTGTGGGGGCTTGTGCCCTTCTCAGCTGTCCCCAGCACAGGGAGACACCATTCCCATGGGACTGGGGGCTCGTCCCACCTGTCTGGGCACAGCCATTCCTGCAGCAGGCAGGGGCCGGGGGCTTGGGAGTTCTGGAGCCTCTTCCCCCTGCCACGACCTGAGTGCTGCTGCTGCTCTTTGTTATTCAAACACTGCTTTTATGGCAGGGACATGCTTAAAATGAGAATAAGGCGACTTCCATTTCGCACCGCCGCTGACCTTTAAGCGTGGGTGACTCTGCTCCGAGGTTCAGCAAAGTGTTGGCTGCCTCGGGCACAGGCAGCTGCCTCTGCCCATTCCCTGGGGCATGGCACTAGCTGGAGCTCTGCTCCCGCTTGGCCCCGTGTTGCTGTGTCACTCCTGTCCCCCTCAGTGCTCCCCCAGCGCTGGTGGAAGGTGCTGGGAGCTGGAACAGGGGAACCCTCCCTGTGGGGTGTTCCAAGTGCCCTCTGAGTGCTCTGGATCCTGAAGTGCTCAAGTGGTTCTCGAGGAGGACTCCAGCACATCTGAGGGGTCCCAGCATATCCAGTGAGCATCATGGAATGAATGAAAGTCCACCAAGGTGAGGAATCCACACAAGTCCTGCAGAGCCCTGGCTGGGATGGGGGCACAGCAGCCCCCCCAGTTTTTCCCTGTCTCTCCTGTGACCGTGTGCACTGTGGGGGCGGCTGTTCCCTGTCTCAAAATGATGCTCTCCCTGCTGTGGTCCCTTGTCCCATCCCACACTCCCTCCTGTGCACGTCTCCCTGCTCTGTCCCTGCTCCACCCCATGCACAGCCCCAGCCATTCCTGCTAGGCCGGCTTTGCTTCTCCCTGATGGGGCTTTTGTCACTCGTGCACTACATAAATAAATAACGGGTCCTTCGTTAGCTGCCGCCTCCTAATTAAAGCTGTACATCAGTGGAACAACTTGCAGATGTGGCATCCTCTGTCCAAGCCAGTTTCATCACTCCTCATTGCTCTGCCTGCAGAAAATCCTCTCCCCAAATCTGTGCTCACGGCTCCGTGTGATAGCATCTCTCTGGCGTCACTGCCAGAGCGCTCTGGCACGTTCCAGCTCCTTCCCACCCCTTGCTGCTGCCTCTCCAGCCGCAGCTCTACCCACTGGCTCCTGAGCCACCACAGTGGTGATGGTGCCAAGGAAACCAGGCCCTTCTCCTGCAAATGCGATCCCCAAAAAGCTGCACTGGGGTCTGAGGTGCATTTTTCTCCCCCATCCAGAAAGAGCTGTGACAAGATGGAGCCCAAGTGCTCAGGGTGGGGTGAGCAGCCAGAGGATGGGCTTGACACGTGCCAGGCGCTTTGAGGCAATTGTTTCCTCCGTGGCAGCGGGTGCAGCCACTCTGCAGCGCAGGGCTGTTGTACAACATGAATAATTCACCTGAGGATGGTGCTGCCCGTGTTGCAGTCGGGCACTCAGCACCTGCAGGCCCACGAGGCTGCGCTGCCTGGGGCTGGTGGGTGCAGAGCTGGGTCAGGCCCTGCTGCTGAGCCCCCTGGGCAGTGCTGAGTCCCCCTGGGCAGTGCTGAGCCCCCCTGGGCAGTGCTGAGCCCCCCGGGCGGTGCTGAGCCCCCCTGGGCAGTGCTGAGCCCCCCCGGGCAGTGCTGAGTCCCCCTGGGCAGTGCTGAGCCCCCCAGCTCATGTCAGGGTGCCCTGGGGCTGTGGGGGCAGCGGGATGGAGCGATTCAGGACACGCGTCCCCACTCAGCGGGTGAAATCCTTCACCGAGCGGGAAGGTGGCAGCCGGCTGGGGCACGCTCTGACTAATCTGTCCACTCAGTAATCTCAGTAATTTGGCCCCGCTGCTGCCACTTCATTTCCTGGCTCTTCACTGGGCTTATTGAAACAAATTGCAGCTGCCTGGCTCCCCTGGGCTGCCCCCAGGGGAGGGGTCCCTGGGCACGGCTTGTTGAGGAGGAGTGGGACAGGTGGTGGCAGGTCTGGTGGGGATCACGGAAAGCATCCTCCTGCTGTGTTTCCCAGAGTTTTATTTCTGCCTTTTCCCTCTCCAGGGAGGTGCTGAGTGTGGGATCCTGGGCCTGACCCAGGGAAGGGGCAGCAGGATGGGGCTGCAGCTCGTTCCATCCCAACGCTGAGTTCTGAGCAGCCCCGCTCAGCCTCTCGCTGCTCCAGGCCCTGCGGTGCTTTACGCTCTCTCTAATTAAAAGCTGCCATCCAAATGGCTCGATGATGGAAATTCTAATTAAATCGATTCCATCTTGTTGGTGAACCAGGGGTTTGCATAAGATATGCATGAAATTAATAATTACTGTGAGGGAATTAGCTGCTCCTGACCCTGTTTCTGGCATTGGGGGTGTCGGTGCAGTAGCCCCTGCTGATGGGGTGCTCCTGCCCAGTGTGCCCAGCTCTGGCTCTCCAGTGGTTTGGGGGTTTTTGGTTGGGTTTTGGTTCTTCCTTCCTGCCTGCTCAGGCTGATGTTGACATCGATGGTTTAAGTCTGATTTGGGATGTGCTGAAATGGCCACCTTTGCCTAATCCTTCCCTGCCTGGGGGGATTCTGTCTCTCACCAGTGGAGAAAACACCACAGCAGCTCCTGAGCCTCATTAACGATGGGTGATAATGATGGGTACCAAATCCAGCTCTCCCAGTGCATTTGGAGTCAATCACACCAGTCCATTGCCCCTGGGGGAGCAGGATGAGACCCCTAACCCCCGCTCCCACCATCTCTGCTCCCACCATCTCTCTTCCCCCAAGGGACGTTTCTCCAGGCTAGGTGTGCTTCTGGGTGATGGTTTTTGCTTCAAAACAAGAGGAGGAAAGGGGTTTTACCCCCGGCCCTGGGATCACTCCCCACTCTTGGTGAGACAAGGAACACTTGGGGTGCAGGAGAGCTGGTCCCACTGATTTCTCCTCAACACAGCATTTGTCCCAGGCTGGAGATGAGCCAGACAAGGGACCACCAGTGCCCAAATATGCAGCTGAGATACGTTTCCAGCTCCCTCTTCCCACTGTGTCCTTCTTTCTAAGAACCTTGAATTCTCTGCCTGCATTTTGCTTTTATGTACCTAAAAGGACTTTTGTCTTTTATCTGAGAAAATAGCTGGTGCCAGGAGTTGGGCTATCAAAAAGGCAGAGGGGGGAAAAGGCAGAAGAAATCTGTGAAATGGTCATTTGGGAACTGGTATTTTATTTTCACTTTCATCCAAGGCAGAGGAGCGAGAGAAAAAAGCGCTTTCCTATTGTTTATTAAAACACAGTTTCTAGTCCGTAGCCGGTGGATCAACAGGTATTTTCTGGGCTTTGTTTTCCAGCTGAGGCTGGAGCAGGATGGGCAGGCCAGGGGTTAATCCCAGGCTGTTGGAGCTTGGATGGGATGGCGACGGCATGGGGAAAACTGAGAAGTGTCCATTGCCAGTGCCCTGCCGAGGAGATTAAACCAAAACACTCGGCAGAGGGAAAATCATTGGGAAAGGACCCTCGGGAAGGGCAGGGGTGCATCCCTGCCCCCAAATCGCCTGTGACGTGGGCACTGCTGCTGCCTGTACCCTCGTGGGCACGCTGTGGACACCGCCTCCGTCCCGAGTGTGTGTCCATCCTGCAGGGAAGAGGAGGGATTGGGCTGGAGCAGCCCCCCTGCTCCCCCCAGGGTGAGTGATTGCCAGGCGAGCACCTCACCTGCTGAGCAGAATTTTAATGGAGTCTCATGCACCGGCTCCAGTCACAGATCTCCAACAAGCAGATCAGAGCCCCTCGGAATGGAGCACAAAGCAGATTGTCACAGGGAGTAATCCTATTTGTGCCTTGATAAAGATTCCTTCCTCTCCCACTCCTGCTCCATCTCTCCCTTTTTTCATCTCCTATTTCGCAGGCAGGTAGAAGGGTGGCTGCTCCTTTCCAGGGGCCTCTTAGTATTCAGGTGGAGTCATGGGTTTATAACACCGGAATCGCATTTAATAGTGAGAGGCAGGAGTGGGAGAGGGGAAATCACAGAGAAACAAAGGAGGAACTGCAAGGTGCAGGACTGGAGGAGGATGGAGTGGGGCCAGGAGGGTCAGGACACCCAGCAGGGTCTGTGGGGTGGCCCAGGTGTGCATCTGATCCTTGGGATGCAGCTCCCCAGCCAGGCTCCCAGCAAGGTGGCTGGGGCTTACTGCAGCAACTCGGATTCCCACAGCTGGTGGGGAGAACCCGGGCTTGATAATTTAATAAGGCTTTTCCATCTTTAAGATAGATGAGGATGTGTGGTGTGTTTTGGAGATGGAAAGTGCTGTGTAAGTGTTAAACATCGCTGATCCCGCGGTGCTAAATCATTCCAAAGTGCCGGGAGAGGCGCGGCTGCTCTGCTTAATTTAAAGGGCTTATTTAGGCCTGGGGGAGGGGGGGCAGGAAGAGTCGGATCTGTCCTTCCTGGGGAGGAAGACAAGGGGAGACCCTGGCAGTGCTGGCCAGGGCAGAATTATGGCTTTTTCTGTGGTCTCTCCCACACTGGATGCTCAGGAAACCCTTCTGGGGTCCTACTGGTTGTCCCTGAGCTGCAGGTGGTCCCCAAGCCCCGAAGTCCCCTGGAGCACCTGATGATGGCACATTCTCCACCTGCCCCATGCTCATCCTCAATTCCCACCTCCCTGTGGCCCAGAGCAGGGCTTTGGGAGCGTGGGCACGGCCGTGGGGTGGAGATCATCGATCACCTCCCTGCCCTGACGCTGTGCCTTTCCCTCCTCCACCCCAGATCCCCCAGATCAGCTACGCCTCCACGGCGCCGGACCTGAGCGACAACAGCCGCTATGACTTCTTCTCCCGTGTCGTCCCCTCGGACACTTACCAGGCCCAGGCCATGGTGGACATTGTCAAAGCCCTCAAGTGGAATTACGTCTCCACCTTGGCCTCCGAGGGCAGCTACGGTGAAAGTGGGGTGGAGGCCTTCATCCAGAAGTCCAGGGAGGATGGTGAGTGGATTTCTCCCAGGATGGGAGCAGCTGTGACAGAAAGAGAAAAGGATGGGATGGAAGGATGTGTCTGGTGGGACTCCTTGAGCTGAGCTGGGATGTGGATGAGCTGATGGATGGTGCGGTTTGGGGAATGACCCCAGAGCAGTGCGGGTTTTGGGGCTGCCCAAACAAGCATCCAAGTTTTCCAGCAAGGCTTGGGACCAGCAATCCTGGGCTGCCTCCACTCTGCAGGGCAGGCTGCTTTTGGGAAGCATCTTGAGGTCCCCTTCCCGGCCCCCCCAGCTCTGCTGAGCTGGTCTCACCCCCTCCCTCTGTGCCTGAGCCACGGTGCTGGGCGCCTTCCAGAAGACAAGACTTTTACAAATACTCCCAGGTTTTAACAGAAAATCAAGCTGGCACCACCACGAGCTTCACCCAATTTTAGTGGAATTATCCCCCAGGGCAGGTGCTTTAATTTGTCTGTGAGTTTTGGACAGGCAGAAAGTCCGTGCTCAGCAAAACTCTTTGGGAGGATTTGTCTGGAGGCAGAAAGCGTTTTGCTGACGGGAGCTCTGGGATGCTTAGGGGGGATTAGCAGCCTCGGGAGCAGCGCAGGAGCTTGTGAGGACCTGAACATCAACCCTGGGATGGGTGAGGAGCCCTGGGAATCGCTGCTGTGGGTGCTGCTGCCACCAACTCAGAGCTGCCCTGAGACCCCAGGAAGGGGCTGGCACAGCACTGGGGTCCCTCATGGCTCTGGTGTCACCTCAGCCCAGGGTGAGACGGGAGCTAAAGGGTGTTTTTTGAGGCAGTTAAACCCCTACAGGGCACAGGCTGCTGCTTATTACAGGCTTAAGTGTGTCTGAATGGCACATTAGGTTCTGGCAGAGTCGGTGGGACACCGGCCTATCTGGAGCCAGTCAAACTGCGCTGTGGCCTTATAAATGGATAAAGGGAATAAAAACTTTGAGGTGACAATCTCCTAATCAAAGCCCTATAAATAGGAGCGGCGTTAATTCCGTCTCTCTCACGCTTGCCCTGGCACCAGAGCTGGCTGTGCTTTTAGTATGCAGAGAAACCCATCAGGGGATCCAACTTGGGAGCTGCTCTTCAGGATTTTCACTTGAAAAGTGGAATATTTTTCACAGGGCTGTGGCTTCACAAGGAGCGGCGCGTGGGGATGCTCCGGAGTGGTGGCTGCAGGGGATGTGTGGAGCTGCAGGTGCAAAAGGGGCTGTGCTGGGCGTGTGTAACAGCGCCTGGCAGGTTTGGGGAGGGGCTGGGGGATGTTCTGCTGCCCCTGCTGTGGGTGCAGCCCCCCGGGGAATCTGTGGGGTGGCCAGGGGGATGCGCAGGCACGATTCAAACCCACGCTGCTCCTCCACTGAGCGCCGGTAAGGAGCAGTGGTTGTGACTGGTGGTCCTGCTGCGGCACGAGCCCTTCTCCTTTGAGATACCTGTGGTTCCCATGAGCTCCTCTAACCAGATGTTAGACCTGACAATGTAATTGCAGAGTAAAGGAGCGCACGCGGAGCCAAAGCGGCCGCGTGTTAATCCGGCAGTCCTGTAATTTGGGTATCCACATAACCCGGCGATTATGTGCATTAGTGATAATTTAGTTATCAAAAAGCAGATTTCCATGGTGCCTGCAGTGTGAGGGCAGCCTGGGTGGTGCCCACGGTGGTGCTGATGCCCTGACACACTGCAGGACCACGGAGCTGCCTGTGCCAGCCTGAACGTGGGGCCCCGGGTGGGCTCTGAGCTGCTCCCTGGAGCGTCTCCCTTGGGAGCGAGCGCGGGGTGTCAGCCACACTGCTCTGCCCATGGAAGTAGAGCCACAGCCATGAATAATGATGAGGCTGGACCAAACACATGCTTTTTCTTTTTTTTTCCCCTTTATTTTATGTATTTGAACCATCCCAGCCCTGCCAGCTGTGGTGGCAATGCCGTGCTGGAGGAAGAGCCAGGCTCTGCCCACTTCACCTCTCTGTCTTCCCCTGTGCAAAGGGCTCTGCTGGCACCAAACTCCTTTCCACCAGTGCAGATCCATCGGGAGGGGGTGAAGGATCCGTGCCCTTTGTAGGATATTCCTGGCTCTCAGTTGCATTTCTCCAGCAGCCTAAAGGATCCTGTGATTTGTCGCTGCTTCCAGGAGCACAGACGGGGCTTTCAGCTGAGTGAAGATCTGGCCTGTGCCGGGGGCTGGCCGGCTGTTGGTCAAGTGGTGGAGATTCCCCGTGGGGGTGTTTATGCTGAGGGAACTGCCAGGCACAGCCCCAGCCCCGTCCCCAACCCCCCACGCTGGCTCTGCCCGGGGGTTCCTCACCCACCCGGCTCAGGGTGAGCAGCTCCCGCTCTCCTCCCCACAGCGCTCTGCTTCATTTCTCATGCCCAGCCCGAGCCTTCAGAGTCGGGTTTTATTTCCATCAGGCAATAATGCTCATTGCTGTCGTTAGCAGCTCGCACTCAAGCTGTTTGCTTTCTGATGCATTATCAACTTGACCTTCAGTTTCAATTTTTAGCAGAGCCTCACGTTGAAGCTTTGCAGCGCAGTGGAAAACGGTTCTGCTTGAGGCACAAAGCGACCTCTGACAGCGATGCGGGGAGGAAACTTGCCCTAGAGATGGGTTATTCTTGCAGCTGGGGCTGGCCCTGGGCTACCACGACAGGCTGACCTGGGTGGCTGTTGCATCTTTATTCATTTATCTTCATATCTTTATCCATATTTGCAGTCACTCTGGTGATGATGCTGTTGGCCCCTGGAGGTTGCTGGTGGCTGCACTGGTGGTTGTAGAGTCCTTGTTCACTAGAGTGCTGCTTTTTGGGTTTTAGCATTGCAGAGATGTTCAGTCTGCAAAAGGATGTGTTTTCTTCAGCCATTTTTAAGGGTTTTAAGCACATTCTGCTCCCAAAATCCATCCCACTACCCCAGAGCATCCTGCACTGGCAGGGGCTGTCAGCTGGATTTCCACCGCACGCTAAAGTGCACAGCAGGGCCAGCATCAAGGTGTCCCTGGTGTCCCCACCTCCAGCCCCTCTGTCCAGCATCTCCTCATGCCCCTGACCCGTGGCATCATTTTGGTGGCTGGACAGACCCACCCAGGAGCCTCTGGCTCTGCGTTGTTGAGGTCTCTGCTGTCTCCAAGCTCGTGGAGATGAGGCCTGGGAAGGACGTTTGTGTGACGGAGCTGGTGCGTGCCACACGTTGTGCCGAGGGCTGGAATGTGCAGCGCTGGGTCTGTGGACAGGGGAATATTCCCTTCCCAGCGAGGACTCCTTAGTCAGGTACCTGGATCAATTTTGCTGCCATTCCTCCCCCCTCTACTGTTTCATCCTTCACTGAGTTTTCCATATTTTTATTTAAGAGCCTGATGTATACTTGTGATGCATTTGCTCATCCCCGTGTGACATCTTTGGCTGCCTCCTTCTGGTTCCAGCCGGGTTCATTACTCGCGGTGGCTGCGCCAGGAGGTCGCCCCCCAAAAAGCCACTCCCAAATCTTGAGGCAGGAGTTTTGACCGCAGCGTTTCGGTCTCACCACTCGCAGGAGAGAGCGCAGATCTCCGTCCCTTATGGCTTCTCCTGTAATCAGTTGCTTCCTGGAGGCTTTGAAGTGACACAAATTACGAGTCCCGGGGCAGGGGAGCAGCCCACCACTCCCGGTTAAGGCTCTGGGCTTGGGAATCTCATGGGAAGGCTGGAGTTAGGACGGGAGCTGGGAGTGGGCAGCTGCTCACGGAATGCCATCGCTGCCGGGCTGTGCAGAGCCTGATCCCTCCTCGGAGTGCCCGGCACGGGGGGAGCATCCACATCGCTGTTCCCAGCATAGCTGAGCCGGGTCCCTGCTTTTCCCCTTACCCAGGTCCCTGCTTGCTCCAAGCTCGGCAGGCGCCAGCTCTGCGGGAGCCCCGGCAGAACCCCCTGAGCCATGAGCTAATTAAGCACCGGCAATCAAGAGGAGAAGCCGGAGCGGCTGCGCTCCCGCCGAGCCTTGATGGTGGAGATTAAACCCTGACCCGTGTTTGACAACAGGCATTACCCCCAGTAATCAGCATCCTGCAACAGGAGGGTCCCCGGCGCCCTGGCGATGCCGGGGGAGGCGAGATCCCCCCGGGATGGGAGGGACGGGGCCGCATCCCTGAGGATGGCGCAGGCAGCGCTGGAAGGGGAGGTTTGGAAGTGGGCTCAGGTTGGGTGTTCCAGGCTGTTTCTTGCCGCGGGGTGCTCTGTGTCCTGTGCCACCAGTGACGAAACGTGCGGGGATCTCCTCTGAGCATCCTCGGACTGCCGGTGGGATGTTCTCCCCCATCCCTGTAATTCCTGCCCCTCTTTGGTCCTTTCCCAAATCTGGGGAGGAGAGGGGTTCCCATGTCTCACCTGCTGCCTTCTCCCGGAGTCACCCTTTGTCCAAGGCAGGGAGCAGTGCTGTGCCCTCCTACTGGGACAGAGACAGCGGTCACCTCCTTGCCATCGCTGCCACCTCCTCACTTTGATTTCTGGCTTTAGAGGAGTGTTTTGACTAAATGGATTTTTGTGCAAAGACAGTGGGAGCATAGCTTGGCAAATCCCCTTCGCCTGCGGTGCCAGGGGTGTGAATAATGCAGGTGCTGAGAGACAGATCTCCCCAAACCACACAGCTCTGCCACTGCCCCCTGACCCCCTGGACTTCTTGCTGTTCGTGATTAAGTTTTCATTAATTAAGGAGATAAAAATGTAGTTAGCATCTGCTGTGGGAACGAGGGGCTCCCCGGCCCTGCAGGCTGTCACCTGGAGGAGCCGCGTTCCTCGTTAGTTTGATTTAATGGAGCAGCCGAATCACATCATGGTCATTTCTGAATTGCCATTGATTTCACCTCTTTTCTTGTTTATTTATGGACCCATCTTCCTCTGCAGGAAGATGTTCCCTAGCACGAGTGCCCGGTGGCACTCAGGTGTGCGCCCTTGCCAGCCCCCAGCTGCCACTTGCGTGTGCCCGCTCCCACCTGGCCATGCCAAGGCTTTTGGAAAGCTCTCAGTGTTTGCAAACTGCTGCTTTGGTTGGATTTTCTCCATTGATTGCCATGGAAACGGTAATTAAGCTGCACGGTGGCCCCTGGCAGTGTGCTGTGACACCCTGGCCTGGCTGGGGTCTCGGTGGTGACCAGGGTGAGTGTCCCCAGGCTGGGACATTCTTGTCCTGCCGGCGCTGCCTGCTGCTGCCCGCCTTGCCTGGCTGATCTGTCTGTTTATCCAGCTCCCTCCTCTCCATCCATCTGGCTCCCCATATGGGAAACAAACAGCAAATTGGCCCAACTTCTTACCACAGGAAAACAAACCCCAGAAACCCCCTGGAAGGCCCCAACCCTGTGGGTACAGGGTGGGAATGCTGTGTCCCCATCCCTGCAGCCCTCCCTGCCTGCTCAGCACCCAGCACATCGCCTTTCTCTTGCTTTTTGGCTGCAAGGGGCCAAATTTTCCCCGTTTTCCCTCAGCCTCTCGTAGGGAGCAAAGCCTCCTGGAATCTGTTCCCACCTTGTCCTGTCCTGCTCTTCTCCAGGGCTGTGCTCTGGGAATCTCTCCCAGCCCCGGGTGGTAATGACAGTGACCTTTGCTTAAGCTGCGATCTGTTAGTGGCAGGAGGCATCAGCCGTGTCATTTACTATGCAAATTGAGACCATCAATTACATCCAGAAGGTCCTGCAATGTTTAATTTTCTCTCCCATCTCTCTCTTTATTGGCATCTGCAGAAATGCAGGAGCAGGAGGGCTCTGTCTTTGCGGAGCTGGAGGTTGGGAGCCCAGCAGTGAAGAGTGGGGGCTCTTCCAATCGCTCTTCAATTGTCTCTTTTAATTTTAATTACCTGCTTTTGCAACGGCTCCTTGGAAAGCTGGGCTGGAACTTGGCCAGTGCCATAGGGATGGGAATAAAGCCCTCTGCAGGGCCTGGCTGCTTGGGGCTGAAGGGCTTGTCTGCTCTTCCCATGGGATGCTTTTGCCAGAGTTTGACCATTCTGTGTGGAGAACCCTTTGCAAATCACAGGCTGGGGAGGGGATGGTGCTTGGAACTGGCTGGAAAAATCCTCACGGAGCTGCTGGGATGGGACCGTGTTTCTGTCCTGGGGATGTTTGGGGTGTGATGTGATGGTGGCTGAAGATGAGAGGTACGAGAGGAGTG
Organism: Lanius collurio; assembly: GCA_020086605.1. NCBI lineage: Eukaryota > Metazoa > Chordata > Aves > Passeriformes > Laniidae > Lanius > Lanius collurio. Next base: position 341,820 of record JACBWW010000110.1, read on the forward strand.
AACGGGAGGCAGAGAGGAGCTGTGGAGATGCAGGGTGGGAGGGAAGCTGGTGCAGAAGGACTGAGCTGGGGGGAGAGGAGGTGTAAGGGGAGGGTTGGGGGATGTGTCCCAGGGGGTTGGGTGGTGGCCAGGGGCTCTGGGCTGAGGAGATGGTGAGGTGCTCAGCCCCTCAGTGGGAGCACTGGGGAGACCCCCTTTGCCTGTTGGGCTGAGGAGCCCTGGGAGACGGGCCATCCCCAGGGGACAGGGACTCAGGGGTGTCTTGGTGCCAGGGCTCTCTCTGCCACAGGCGGGGTCTGCGTGGCCCAGTCCGTGAAGATCCCGAGGGAGCCCAAGCCGGGCGAGTTTGACAAGATCATCCGCCGCCTCCTGGAGACCTCCCATGCCCGCGCCGTCATCATCTTCGCCAACGAGGACGATATCAGGTGTGGAGGGGCTGGCCTGCCTGGGAGGAGGGTCTGGGCGGGGATGCACTGGCATGCACTGGGATGTGTCTGCAGTGGGGAGAGGATGCACCATGTGGCGTGGCAGGGAATGTCTGCAGTGGGGACCCACTCAGAGTGGCCACCTGACAAGTGGCTGCCACCAAACCACAGCCACACAGAGCTCAACGGAGGGAAAACCCACTTTGCATCAGTTTTGGAAGCCCTGGATATCATGACCCCTTGCTTCATGCCATGTAGGCACTGCTCAGAGCTGGCCAAGGCAGGACCCAGGCACTGGTTCTGCTCTGCTGTGCAGCCCCAGCCCCAGTGCGGCAGAGGAACAGATCTAGGGGACATTTCAGGAACCTTTTGGGGACCTCCCCAGCACTCTGTGCCCAGCAGGGCCGGGGATGTGGCCACACTTGAGGGTGATGAGCTGCTCTGCAGGCGAAGCGGCGGCTGCAGCTCCGTTGTTTATGGAGCAGAATGATTCACATGGAGCTACCCCTGATTTCCTAAGTGTCTAATTTATTAATCAGCAAACATTATGTAAATGTGGGTAAACTGCAAGTTTAAATCAGTTTACATCAGATGTGCAAACTCTCCCAGTTTCTTTTTTCCTTCCTTAATAGAAATGTCTGAGGAGCTGACATCAGGCAGGGGTGAGAGGGAAAAGGGATTTACCTTGCAGGATAAATGGCAGGTCTCACTATCAGGGCTCTGGAAACATTTACCAAATGGGATTGCAGCCCTGGGCAGTGGGGTTCTGCAGCACCTGGCTTTAGCTCTCCATGATCCCCACCCTTGTGCCAGCTTGGATTGTGGGGCCTGGAAGATGAGAAGGATGGACTGGGAAGGTTGTAGCTGGAATTCTTGCCTGGCTCAGAGTGGATGTAAATCACTGATCCCACAGGAATGCCCTGGGGTTGCCCTGGGGAGATCTGCCCTGCACAGGGACCAGGGGCAGCGGGAGGTGCTGCTCGTCACAGAGTGGGACCCGGGCTGTGACTGTCCTAGGGAGGGACGTGCCTGGAGCCCAGGGCAGCCCAGCATGAGCACGGAGCAGCCTGCACGGCTCCCACTGCTCCCTCTTCCCCTCTCGTCTGCACTCTCTGCTGGATTTCTATGTTTTGTTTTTTTTTTTTTTCTATTATTACGTGTTTCAAACACCATCTGGACTTGAAATGATCAGCTCCGACGCGGGGGCTGAGTCACAACCTGCCTCCGCTCGGCACGGGGAGCCGGAGCTGCCCTGGGCCCCGCTCCCACATGGCTGGGGACCCACAGGAGTCCCCGAGGGCACAGTGAGCCCTGGGAGACAGAGCCCAGAGGGTCAGATCAGGGAATACTCTGTTCCCATCCTACCGCTGAGCTTCTGACCTGGCTGGCGCTGGAGGAGCGCGCAGGCGTGTCTGAGTGCCTGGCACCACGAGGGATGCTCAGCAGGACCGATGGCATCTCCGCTCCCAGCTGCTGCTCAGCTGCCCAGTTGAGCCCAGCAGAGCCCAGTTTAGCTCCATGCTGGGCGCTGGCGGCACTGGCTGCTCCTCTGCTGGGGCTGGCCATGCTGGGGGCACGTGCTCTCCACGCTGCTGCTTTCCCTGCCTGCTGCAGCATAACCTGATTCTTTTTTTTTTTTTTTTTCTTTCTTAATGTTGGGTAATTAAGGGGAAATTCAATTACCAGTCAGCAAATATGCAAATGAAGTGGGAGAAGCAGCCTGTGTGCCTGGGCTGGGAGGACAGAGGGTGCGGGAGCTGAGTGGTGCCAATGGATTTTGTGTGTCCATGAACACCAGTCTGTGCCTGGTGCCAAACTTGTGCCTGGAGCAGGAGATGCCACCAGCACTGTGCATCCCCACTTCCCCAGAGCCAAACACGGAGTTGGTGGCCCAGCACCTGCTGCTTTTCTCCACAGAAGGGTGCTGGAGGCGGCCAAGAGAGCAAACCAGACGGGGCACTTCATCTGGATGGGCTCGGACAGCTGGGGCTCCAAAATTGCCCCGGTCCTACACCTGGAGGAGGTGGCTGAGGGCTCTGTCACCATCCTGCCCAAGCGGGTCTCAGTCAGAGGTATGGCTGTGCTCCGTGGGTCCCCTCAGCTCTCCCTCCTTAACCGCAGGTTTTGGCTGTGAAACCATCGTGGAACCACAGAATGGTTTGGGTTGGAAGGGACCTGAAAGAACTCTTGATTTGCCCACCAGTCACCTCCTTATTTTCCACGTGCCATGTTTTCCCTACTCTCCCTTTGTCACCACTGTACCTGGAGAGGCATTTCCTGTTGCCCTCAAAGTCCCAGAAAGTCTCTGCTTTGCAGAGGATCTTCCCTGAGTGGATTTTCCACGCACAGCGCTGACCAAGTGGCACTTTGGACACAATCCCACCACACTGATGTGTCCCCATTGCTCACAGACCTCCCTTCCCCTCTGCCTGGGGAGTTTGGGAACGTGTGATGCATCTGGGATTTATCCCCGCCATCCACTTTCTGCCCGGGCAGGTTTCGACCGCTACTTCTCCAGCAGGACCCTGGACAACAACCGCCGGAACATCTGGTTTGCCGAGTTCTGGGAGGAGAATTTCCACTGCAAGCTGAGCCGGCACGCCCTGAGGAAGGGCAGCAGCATCAAGAAATGCACCAGTAAGAGCTGGGGGGCTGCTGTGGGAGGCTGGGAGCTCATGGCGGGGCGTGGTTCTGGTTGTGAGCGTGGGATTTTTGCCTGGTGGGGATCCTGTCAGGGCTGACTCCTGACTCCTTCCTCAAGCCCCACTGTGCATTTTGAGTCGTTTCCAGCCAAAGGAGGCTTTAGGAACGAGTGCAGTAAACAAGGCAGCCGGGGATCTGTCTTGCTGACAGCGCTGCTGTCAGGTGATGGTTGGAGGCTCGGGGAGGTGACATGTTTACTGAGAGATGGGAGAGATTTACTGCCTGCCTGGCACCGCCTGGAGACAGATAAGGGCGCTGTGGCTCACAGGCTGCGACGTGGCAGGACTTGGGGACATTGGCGCGTCCCTTCGTCCCCTTGGGAGGGATGTCTTTTGAAGCCATCGTGTGCCATCAGGCAGAGGCACCTGGCTGTGCCTGGGAAGTTGGATCGTGAAGGTTTTGTTTTTCCCCTGCTTTCACCACTGAGGATGAGTGGGATGGTGCTTCCACATCCCTGTCCTTGCAGGCATTCCCCAAAGGTTCAACTGGTGATCTGGATGGTGCTCCCATGTCCTTGTCCTTGCAGGCATTCCCCAAAGGTTCAGCTGGTGATCTGGGTGTGTGTGAGCTGGGCAAGCAGCAAGGGCACACCAGGAAACTGGCCCATGGCCTTGGATAGCGCAGAGTTCCTCATCCTTCCCAAGAGCCTCACAGAGCCCTTGGCACCAGGAGATGCATGAGCAGGCTCTGTGAGCACTGATCTCCTCATCTCCACTGTGATGTAGCTTTTAAACAGGTGATATTTCAGGGCCAAGGTGTCAGTGGAAGCAGCTGAAACTACGACGTGGCAAATGTCCGAGGAGCTGTCTTTAAATCATCGGAATTTGTCAGCAAATAAACCATCTCCCGAGTGATTGCTTGGCAGATAGAGCAGGGAACTAACGCCTGGTGAAGCAAATCACCTGCCCCTGCAGATCCACGAGCTCCTGCCTTGCAGGGCTGATGCAAATGCCCAGCTTAGGGTTGTTTCCCTCAGGTTTGTGTAGAGCCCAACATGCCCAAGAAATGCCAGCTTGGCTTGTTTATTCCACCCCAAAAACCAAATGAAGGATCCCACCCTGAACCAGACAGCTCCTGTCTCCTGTTCTTGGATGGGAGGGTTGGGAGGAAGATGAGGGCTGAGCTGATAGAACTCCTGGTGGCAGCTGCTTGTGTTAGGGTTACCCCTGGGAGCAGCCCTAGCACCCACCAGATATTTGCCACGAGCATTCCACATGGAGGGACCATCTCTGCTCCCGGATGGGCTCACCCAGCCCAAAAACATGGCCAGAGGTGCTGGGTGCACCCACGAGATTTGGAGATTCTCCATCCCCAGATCCCCACAGATGTGCTGGGAGCGATTTAGATAAACTCCTGCCAAAATCCAGGACCAGTGGTGTGCTGGGAATTGATGCTAATCCCATCTCACCCGCTGCTGGGGAAGAGCTGCGTCCCTCCTCCAAGGGGGCCGCCGAGCCTCATCACGCTCTTGAAAATTAATTACCAGCCCTGTAGAACGATGCACGACCCTGCTATTATAATCAGCAGGTCACCTCCCTTCCCTGGCCCTCATCTATTGGAGCTTGGCAGAGATTTATTGTCTCCAGGTTGGGAACAAGCCTCAGCTGTCTGCTCCACATTGCCCCTCTGTGCACCGGCCTAATTCCCGTCTGGAAAAAAGCAGCTGAGGTCTGGGGCGAGGTGCTGACAGACAGAGGGACAGCCCCCAGGGATGTCTCCTTATCTGCGCTGCTCAGCCTTGGCACAGGGATGAAAATCCAACCCCCACAGCCTGTGCCATTTTGGCAGGTTGGATTTTGGGATGCGTGCAGGGTTGGGGTGGCTGCTGGGAAGCTGAGGAGCTATGAGGGACCAGCCCTGGGTCCCGTGTGTCACCTGGGCAGGACAGTGCTGTGGATGGTGGCAGGGCTGTGACATCCCCATGGGCTCAGCTCCCCTGGACAGTCTATTACAGCTCCTCTTTTAATGGGTAATTATCTTGACAAGACAGAGTGGCCTGTCTGCACCTTCGGAGATGAATATGGGGAAGGGCCTGAAGTTGAGAGAGAAGATTAATGGCTCCTGTCAATAATGTGGAAGGAGGGATCACCTGCTGGGCTTTGCATGAGTAATCTCCACATTCCAAAAGCGTTTTTATAACTTTGAAGGATGGGCTATGAATTCACCTCCCCGATATCATCTTTTCCTGTCGGTCAGTTTGTTATCAATTCACTTTAGTGTCATGTCAGTGGCCCAGGTCCCAGCACAGAGACCTCCAGCGTGGCTCATGGGGCCATCCCATCTCCCTGGAGCTCCATCTCACTCTCCCACAGCGGCAAAGGAAGGGATCAGCACCCGATGCTTGGTCTCCTGCTGTCCCTGTGAGTCCCATCTCGCATTAGGGCGTGTCCCTGTGTGGTGGAGCTGGAGTTAATTTTGGGCACCCTGGCTTTCTAGGATGTGCTGCCTCTCCAGAGGAGGGAGGTGGTGCCCTCGGCTCCCTGACAAATCCTTCTTGCTGTTGGTGGCCTGGCAGGATGCCCTGCCATGCCTCGGGGGGAGGGATGGAGGGGCAGAGGCCGGGACTCTCCATAGCAGCAATGCCCCTTGGGAGACGCTCTCTTAGCTGTAATTAACAGAGTGCTGCGTTAATCGGTGTCTTCTGCTAAGTCATTAACATGTTTCTGGTCCCATTAAGGGTGGTTATGACGGGGGAAGGCAGCTGTCACTGGTAATTGCCAGATCTTTGCAGGATCCTGCCAGCCAGGGAGGCTGTGGGGTCAGCGAGGCAGGAGGGTGGCAGGAGGTGACAGGAGGCTTTGGGAGGGAGGTGGGGGGCAGGCAGCCAGTGATGGATGCTGCCTGGGCGGTCCTTGATGCCACTGGTAGAGCCCGAGCTGGTGGAAACTCCTGGGAGATGAAGGAGGACTGCAGCACACAGGGGTGAGGGTGGCACATCGGTCACAGCCCAGCCCGTGCCCTGCCAGGGGACCTGGGAGTTCAGGGATGTCCCATGGCACTGGGATGTGACATCCTGAGGGCTCTTGGAAGGACAGCAGGGTGCCAGCACCCACATTTCAGAACCCACATTTTCAGAACCATGTGACAGGGAGGTTGCTTGGGTATTCCCCAGGGAATGTTCCTTGGCTGCGTGTGCCCTGGGTGTGCAGGTTCAGGAATGAGGTTGGAATTTCCAGCTGCTCCAGTCCAGGGTGGGCTCGTTTGCAAGGATTTGGGTGCAGTAGACACATCCTGGGGGGAGATAGCTGGGGCACAGGAGATGGAGCCCCCTTCCCCTGTCCCCGCAGACCGGGAGCGGATCGGCCAGGACTCCTCGTACGAGCAGGAGGGGAAGGTGCAGTTTGTCATCGACGCCGTCTACGCCATGGGACACGCCCTGCACAACATGCACAAGAACCTGTGCCCCGGCAAGGTGGGGCTGTGCCCCCGCATGGACCCCGTGGATGGTGTGGAGCTGCTCAAGTACATCCGCAACGTCAACTTCTCAGGTCTGTGGCGGCAGGAGGAGCGGCCCTGGGGGTCTCTGGTTGTTCCCCATTGCTCTGGTTGTCCCCAGTGCAGGTCACAGAGCAGCACCCACGGTTTATTTGTGGTACAATTTGGCAGCTGCTGCACTGCAAGTGCAGCATGGAGAGAGGGCAGCAGATCAGCAGGCGAGGAAGGTCTGAGCTTCCACATCTCTTGGGAGCCTTTGGAGCATAATCCAGCAGCAATCCTGCCCTCACCTGCTGCCCTGCCCTCACCCTGCCATCCTGCCCTCACCCTGCCCTCACCTGCTGTCCTGCCCTGCCTCTCCCCCTGCCTGCTCCCCCTGCCAGCTCCTCTCTCCCAGCTGGCAGAGGTCCCACTGCCTCCCGCTGCTCTGCCCTTGTCTGTCTCAGATCTCCTCTGGAAGCACATCTTTTCCTCTGCTCTGTCTCCTTAATAAACATTTTCTGTCTGGTCCCCTTATTATTTCTATTTATCTCCACCCTCTGATCTCCTCCACAGTGTCTCTTTTATTTATTTTGCCCTCTTGCTTGATTCTTCTCTTCCTCCCTTTCATTAGTGTTTATCTGCAGAGTTCACTGGATTTAACTTTTAAAGCTTCTTTTCCCCCTTTCTTAAAAGAAGCAGCGAGGGGGGAGCATCAAACCAGAGCCCCCTCGGACCCCATCAGCAGGGTGGGGGTGCTGTGGGTGCTGTGGGTGCTGTGGGTGCCGAGCCCCCCCTTTCCTGCAGGCATTGCTGGGACTCCTGTGACATTCAATGAGAACGGAGATGCGCCAGGGCGTTACGACATCTACCAGTACCAGATCAGGAACTCCACCCCTGAGTACAAAGTCATCGGGCAGTGGACGGACCACCTGCACCTCAAGGTAAGGCCGTGGTCCAAGGGGAAGGTCCTGCAGGTTTCTCTTCTCACCACGTAGAGTCTGGGAGCCCCTGGCCCAGGCAGCCAAAGGTGGCAGAGGGGGAGGTGTCCCCAGGTACACACTTGTGCTTCAGCACACGTGACCACACCCCAGGGATGTGGGTATGGGACAGGAAAGAGGAGCCAGACTGCAGCAGATGGGGTTTCCTCAGGGAAGGAGGGGCTTCATTTGGGTTCCTGGTGTTGAATCTTCCCTAAAGGCCAATGGAGAGCTTTACCACCTCCCTGCCCCCATGCCAGGTTGGGCTGGGACCCTTCATGGGATGTGATGATGGGTTGAGGGTCCAGATCCAGGCAGGGCAGGGGCATCCCCTGTGCTCAGGTGTGCCCAGCAGGTGTCCAGCGTGCCCTCAGTGGGGCTGGTGCCATCTCCCCCGCAGGTGGAGAAAATGCTGTGGCCCGGGGGCGGGAGCCAGCAGCCCAGCTCCATCTGCAGCCTGCCCTGCAAGCCGGGCGAGAGGAAGAAGCTGGTGAAGGGCATCCCCTGCTGCTGGCACTGCGAGCGCTGCGACGGCTACCAGTACCAGCTGGACGAGTTCCACTGCAAACGCTGCCACTTCAACGAGCGGCCCAACGAGAACCACACCAGCTGCACGCCCATCCCCATCATCAAGCTGGAGTGGAGCTCGCCCTGGGCTGTGGTGCCCGTGTTCATTGCCATCGTGGGCATCATCGCCACCCTGTTCGTGGTGATCACCTTCGTGCGCTACAACGACACGCCCATCGTCAAGGCGTCGGGGCGGGAGCTCAGCTACGTCCTGCTCACGGGCATCTTCCTCTGCTACGCCACCACCTTCCTGATGATCGCCGAGCCCGACCTGAGCACCTGCTCCCTGCGGCGCATCTTCCTGGGGCTGGGCATGAGCATCAGCTACGCCGCGCTGCTCACCAAGACCAACCGCATCTACCGCATCTTCGAGCAGGGCAAGAAGTCGGTGAGCGCCCCGCGCTTCATCAGCCCCGCGTCGCAGCTGGTCATCACCTTCAGCCTCATCTCGCTGCAGCTCGTCGGCGTCTGCATCTGGTTCATCGTGGACCCGTCCCACTCTGTCATTGACTACGAGGACCAGCGGACTACAAACCCCCACTTTGCCCGGGGCATCCTCAAATGTGACATTTCGGACCTGTCCCTCATCTGTTTGCTCGGGTACAGCATGCTCCTCATGGTCACCTGCACTGTGTACGCCATTAAGACCCGTGGGGTCCCGGAGACCTTTAACGAAGCCAAACCCATCGGGTTCACCATGTACACGACTTGCATTGTGTGGTTAGCCTTCATCCCGATATTTTTTGGGACGTCGCAGTCGGCGGAAAAGGTAAGGGAGGAGGGGAGACGGCTGGCTGGTGTCCGGTGTGCAGGGCTGGCAGAGGCTCTGGTGTCTTGAGCAAGAGGAGTCCTTTCCTGTGCCCTGGCCAGCTTGGGAATGGGGGTGGGAAGTTTCCCCTGCTCTGTTGGGCCGCCTGCCCCTCGTGGGTGGGGGCAGTGGCAGCACAGGCAGCTGCTGGGTGGGCTGAGGGAGGATCAGCCCTCAGGGCAGGTCCTGGGCGTCATGAGCACAATTTCTGCACAGAAGGGGACCCAGTGCTGCCCAGCCGGCCCCTGTTCCCAGTGCTGAGTTCCCACGGGACCGAGGCCAGCCTGGATGAGGCTCTGTGCTCAAGTTCGAGGGATTAAGAATAAAGAATAAAAATCTCATGAATGAGACCCAAATCCCTGTGCCTGCCAGCCAAAACAGGAATCGTCACGTTTCTGTCAAACGCAAACAGCTCCCGCCTGCCAGCCCAGCGCTGCTCTGATGAACAAACCTTGGAGCTGCTGTTCCTTGGAAATCCCTGGGGTGTTCCAGTGCCCAGATCCCTCTCTGGACCCTCGGGTGTGTCCCCATGCTGCTGACACCGTGGCTTTAGGCCACACCTGTTGCAAAGGTTTGCTGAGGAAGCTTTTGCTGTGGACACCTGAGTTTGTTTTGTCCTGGAGAGTCTCTTGTCAGAGCATCCATCCCTCGAGGAGGCTGAGTCTGCCCAGCCACCTCTGACCTGGGCCCAGCCAAAAAGTCCCACCAGGCTTTTGCTGGCTTCAAGTGTGAAGGAGAATTAAAGAAAATAAATGGGGCCTTTCGCAGCATTTCCATTCTGATGAGATGGCAGGGGAGATACTAACAAGAAAGCAGGTTTTTTAAGAAATTATTGCAAAACAAAAGCTCCCTGAAAGCCTCCTTAATGTGCTTGGCATACTGTGGGTAATAAAGATGGAAATGATAATGATTGTAGATTATGCGCAAGGTTGCTCACCTCTTCACTGCAGCTTGTCACGGGATAATTTAGGGCTGCTGAACACTGCCTGTCAGGCAGCAGCTCCACAAAAGGCTGTGCCTCTCGTTGGGGGTTGTAATGCACAGGCCTGCTCTGTTATTAGGCTGCTAACAAGCTGATTAGAGGCGGAAAAAGTGATGTTTCCAACTCCCCTCGGATGCAGAGCTCTGTCTCACAGCCCGGCCCTGCCTCGAGCCTGCTGAGCCAACCGTGAAGGGGCTTTGGGATTGCAGCTTGGAGTTCTGCTGTGCCCATGTGGGAATGGGCCACGGAGCGGGTTCTGAGTGCCCCTGGGCCATGGGAGTGGGTTCTGGGTGCCCCTGGGCCACGGAGTGGGTTCTGAGTGCCCCAGGCTGCGTCCAAGGGCTGATGGATTCACTCAGAGGAGGCTGAAGGGAGCAGGTGCTCAGGGCTGCCGTGCTGCTTTAGCTCCTGGTTTGTAGTCATGGGGTGGAAAAAGTCAAAAAGGAGTCCTTGCAGAGAGGATCTGGCTCTGAACGTGTCCTTGAGGTGACAACTGGGGCACTGGCGATGGCATCACCCATGTGGTGCCTGGTGGGGCACTCCCAGCTCTCTGTGGGGAGGGATCCCATCACCTTCACCCCATTGCTGCTGGCACTGAGGACCTGTTGGGCTCCCTGGAGCGTCTGCACACCGGGAAAAAGAAAACCCAGGAGCATTGTCTGGGTTGCTCTCCCGTGGCTGAAGTCCTGTGCCTGGAGTCCCGAGGATGCCACAGGGCAGACCCGCACCCCTAGACCCCTGGCACCTCTGCTCCGGCCTCCCATGGGGCTGCAGGGCTGCAGCCAAGGCTGCCTTGTGGTCTGGAGGAGTTGGATGATGATCCCCATTTTTACTTTAATTTGCTTTACCTCGTGCCCAGAACTTTACATGGAGATGGCACGTTATTGTAACAAGTCCCCCAAGCCTTTTCTGGAAAGAGCCTCTTATCCTGCGATCCCGGTGGATTACAGAAATAGCAATAACAGAGGATCTAAAGAAAGAGACAATTTCCTGCGCTGATAAGGTGGCAGTGGAACAGTGGAGTCATTGTCTGCTTCCCTGTTTATCACATTCGCTTTCAGCCAGGGAAAAGAGGGAGAGGGAAGGAGTGACAGGGACTGTCCAGTGGTGTTCGGTGAGCTGGAAGAGGGCTGAGCAGGTTTGCCCTGTCTCAGCGCCCACCACGGTGCAAAACCCCTTGTAGCGGGGCCAGGAGTGGATTTAGAGTGGAGACAGCTTCCAATTAATGCAGAGATTTGCTGTGGGGCAGGCACAAGACTGGGCTGTGCCTCAAGCCTAAGCTGCTCCCTCGGGCAGGATGGGCCAACCCAGCCCTGGGCAAGGCTGAGCACAGCGCTGGGTTTGGGGGCCTGTGTGGGGTCATTCTGGGTTACTGCTGTCCCTCAGCGTCATCGCCCCGAGCCAGGGCTGGCTGTGCTCTTTGATCCAGCCCTCGAGGCAGCGGGAGCTGGAAGTTCCTCAATAACCACAGCTCACACCTCCCGGGGCTCCGGAGGAAGCTCCAGTGCCATTAGCGCAGGGGCAAAGCGGGGTCCTGGGCTGGAAGCCAATTAAGAGAGTAGGAAGTGAAACTGTGAGAAATGGTCATTCTTTGCAGTGGCAAAAGGTTAACTGAGCAGACTCCACAAGGCTGTGTGGAGGCTCCAGGCTTAAAATACTCCTGTCTGAGCTGGCGAGGGGCTTGGTGAGGCGAGACACGGCTGCGGAGGCTGGAGTGGGCAGGAGAACGATTCCTGGCCAAGGCAGCATCGGGGGGAAGGTCATCACAGTGGCCCTGTGACACCCCAAAAGTGCTGCAGGAGGTACAGAGTGGGGTGGGGAGCTGGGGCTGGTGCCAGCGGGGTCTCAGCATGGGGGAGTCCCTGGCAGCACTGGGAGAACCGGCCCAGGAGCGAGGGAGGAGCGCACACAGAGACAGCTCAGCTCAGCTCAGCTCAGCTCAGCTCAGCTCAGCTCAGCTCAGCTCAGCTCAGCTCAGCTCAGCTCAGCTCCTCTCTCCCTCCTCGCTGAAACGCCTCCAAGCCCCAAGGCGTGGGGAGGGGGAGCTGCTGCCGAGGCACAAAATATGGAAATCGCTGGGTTGGCAAGTGAGGCTCCTTGGGAGGGCAGGGAGCCAAGGAAGATGAGGGGTGCTGAGCTCAGCTGTGCCCCACCAGGGTCACGCTGTGCTGGGCAGAGTTGTGTTGGCTCCCAGGCAGGGCTTAGGGAGTGCCTGGAGTTGGGGTCCCAGTGTTTCCCTCATTCCTGGCTGGTCCAGGACAGCCGTGGTTGAGGCTGGAGAGTTGGAGTGGGGAAAAAAAAAAAGGAAGAAATAAAAAAGTGCACATATTCTGGCACAGAGATGTGTTTTGACTTTGCTTGATGAAATGACATTTTTATTTCCAAAAACTGCCTAGAGAGAGAAGGTGGAACAAACAAACTGGCGCTTGTGACAGCAGGAGGTTTTATTCTGGGGACAAACCAAAGTTTTTCAGTTGACTCAGAGCAAGCTCGGTGGCATTTTCCCTTTGGGGCTGAGTTGGAGCGCTCGGGGCCAGGTGCTGGTTGGCTTTGCAGGATCACAAGTGGGACCTGGGGGTCCTGGGGGGGTCCTGGAGCAGCTGTGTCCCACCAGCTCTCACTCTTGGATGAACTGCCTCCCAGGGAGCCGTGCAGAGCCTCTGCCTCAGCATGTGCTCTCCATTGCCTTTTCACTTCAGAAACCCTCAGGTGAAGTCCCCGGGGACATGGGGACTCCAAGCTTCCCTGGCTCCTCAGGGTCCTGCCTCCTCACAGGGCGTTAAATCCCACCTGTGAAACACCTGCAGGGGAACTGCTGGACATCGAGTCACAGGTGAAGTTCAGGAAATGCTTTAAGGCTCCTTGCAAAGCCTTGTCAGTGACCTGCAAAGCAGGAGTGTGCAAAGGTGCCTGGGGACCCAGAGCCTCCTCCCTGCCCAGCCCTAGAGCCCCAGCACACGGACAGCCTGCTGGAGAAGGGGATGCTGCAGAGGAAGGAACCAGATGCTGGCAGAGCAGGAATGCCCACAGAGCAGGGACTTGCCCTCCTGGCCTCCCCAAGAGGTGGGACAGGCAGAGGGAGGGGGTCTCTGCCTGCAGTTGCCACCTGCTTCAGATGCCCTGGCTTGAGAGGAGCCTGCCAACTGCTCTCCATAGAAAAATGGATTATTCTACAGTCAGATTAATGGGCTTTCATTTTGCAAAACATCTGTCACTGTTAGTCCTGGACAGTGAGCGTGAAATTAGTTTTGACTGCAAAAAGGCAGTGTCGGTGTGTAATATGTGACTTACATGACAAGAGCCCGCAGTCAGCTGGGGAATGGGAATTACCTGTTGAAGGGAGAAGGGAAGTGGGGTGTGCCCTGGGATTGGGTGTCCTTGCTGTGCCCAGCACCAGCCTTGCAACTCCTCCCCTGAGGCTGATGGAGCCCCAAACCTCACGTTTAACATTCCAGCACTGCCTCTCCACTCCATTCACTTAACCCCAGCTTTCCCTCATTTCCCTGTTTCCTCCTTTCCCTTCTGGATCCCGCAGGGGCTCGGGGGGATCTCAGCTGGTGGCCTTGTGTCTTGCAGATGTACATCCAGACCACGACGCTCACCATCTCGGTGAGTCTGAGTGCCTCGGTGTCCCTGGGCATGCTCTACATGCCCAAGGTGTACATCATCCTCTTCCACCCGGAGCAGAACGTCCCCAAGCGCAAGCGGAGCCTCAAGGCGGTGGTGACAGCGGCCACCATGTCCAACAAGTTCTCTCAGAAGGGAGGGTTCCGCCCCAACGGAGAGGCCAAGTCAGAGCTCTGTGAGAACCTGGAAACGCAAGGTGAGGTGGCTCCCACAGGGGCTCGCAGCGGGGTCCTCTGAGGGTCGTAAATGGCGGGAATGGGGAGAGCCGAGCTCCACCTGCACATCCCTGACTCCGGAGTGTCACACGGGGCCAGGGGAGCTCGGGGTGAGCAGGGCTGGCAGGTCCCGTTGTGCCTGGGCAGGGAATGGGCACGGCAGCAGCGCCGGGGGCAGGCGGTGCAGGGGGACGTCAGCGCAGCACTGAGGGGACATTTTTCACTCTGTCACTACCGGGTCACGTATCCTTAAATAAACAACAGAATAAATAATTCACAGGGCTTTGATACGGGCAGATCAGCTACGAACACATCGCAGCTAACAAATAGCTCTGTCAGCTCCAATTCCTTCTGCTCTATCTAATTGTTATCTGGGAACACCAGTTGGAAACCTGCAGCAAGGGCTCCATTGGGACACGTTTGTGCTGCTCAGGGTGTCCCAAGCTGTGCCATCTGTGCCAGCACTTGCCTGTGCCCTTGGCTGAAGGGTGTCCCTGTGCCTGCTGACCCTGTGCTACCTGGGGACCTCATGGGGATCTCGGCAGAGCATTGTCCCCACCGAGGGCAGTGGCACAGCTCTGCAGGGCGTGGGAGGGTCCATGGCTCTGTGGCTTTTGCTGTGCCCCCCCAGCACCACTCTGGGATGTGTGGTGGCTTTGGAGCCATGGCTGCCTCCTCTCCTGGTGTGTCTGAGGGCTGGGGAAGCTGGGGGGGTGGCAGCAGGGTCATGTCCCTGTGGCACCCCCTGGATAATGGGGCAGCCAAGCTGGTTGGTTTTGTGCCCGGCTGCTTTGCTCTCAGCTGCCGTGGAGTGGTGGCCAGGGGTGTGGGACACCCAGCTGGGACCCCAGATCGTGCTCTGGCAGGGCTGGCTGGGACAAGCCGAGTTTTGGGAAGGGGCAGCACCCGTGGGTCTGTCTGTGGGAGGTTGCTGAGGGAAGTGGGTGGGAGGCTGAGACCCCATTCCCATCCTGGGGTCTCATGGCACGTCCTGGGGACTCTTTTTGAGGTGAACTATCCTTGGAGAGCCCCCACGGCTGCTGTGGGGCTCAGCCCCTCTGCCACAGCTCGGGGAGGGATCCCACGTGCCAGCACTGTCCGGATCCATGAGCAAACCGTGTCACATCCCTGCTGGCACCTCCTGGCACGACGGGCAGGTCAGGAGGGTAGGACAGGAGCCAGGGGGGAAGGTGGCCTCTGCTGATGATCCATGTGAACTCCTTGTCTCCTTCCAGCACTGGCCACCAAGCAGACCTACGTCAGCTACAGCAACCACGCCATTTAGCTCCAGGAGCAGAGGGACCGGGAGGGAGCCGAGCTCCTCGCGGGGACAGCGGCACAGGACAGGGAGGTGGCAGCCGGGGGATGCGCTCCTGAGGGGGCTACTGGGCAGAGCTCCCGGGGGAAAAACGCCATCAACAGCAGCAAAAAATCCATAAAGAAACAGTAAAACTCTTCCAGTGCCCACAGTGGTGATGCATGGCTCCCACAGAGGGACAGAGGAGCGCAGGGACGGAGCATGGGCAAGAGGGGATGGACTTCAGCAAGTCTTTGGGGTTTTTTTTTCCCTGCATTTTGGCAAAGAAAAAAAAAATAGAGCCCCAACATTTTCCCTTTTCTGGAATTTGTGAGATTGTTTGTGGTTGTGCAGAACCTTCTGTTTTCTATTTTTATTTTTTTTAATCCTCTGTTTTCTTCCGTTCCTGTCTTCCTCTGTCCCTCTTCACTCTCTACCCCATATCCTACAAAATTCTATATGTTGCAGAAAGGAAAAAGAAATAAAAATACTTAAAATTTACATTAAAAAAAACAGACAGCAAAATAAAATAAAATAAAACCTAGACTGTGTTCAAAGTGCTGATTTCTATAGGTGGTTCCTTAATGTATGTGATGACCATATGGATTGAAATATGTCTGCTTTATGTACTGACCAGTCAAAAAACAAAAACACACAAAAAAAAAACAAAGTTCAGTGCCTGGATGTTTATGAATTATTCGATGACTGTGTAGAGCATGATCATTTTTATACGAGGAGATTTCTAATAAAAGACCCTGGTTTTGCACTCGGCGTTTGCTGTCTCTTGGTGACTTGGATTCAGGAGGTGGCAAGGAAGGTTTTGGGTGGCCAGACTCTCTGGGAGAGCTCGGGGCTTGGTGTCCTTCCTTTCCAGGCATTCCTGGAGATCCCAGGCAGCTGCGAACTGTGTGAGATGGGATGGGTCAGGGAGAGGGGAGCTCGGTGTGTCCCTGGCACGGGGCACTGGGGCAGGTTTGGGGTGGAAAGGGCTGATTCCTCCTCGTTTTCTCTTCCCCGAGCTGTGGGCAGAGGCTGTGGGGATGGAGCAGAGGGGAGGAGATTTCCCAGGGCTCCCCACACCTTCAGGCTGCCCAGGGGAGCGCTGGAGTCCCCATCCCTGGAGGGATTGATTTAAAAAGGGTGCAGATGTGGCACTTGGGGACACAGTGGCCTTGGCGTTGCTGGGTTAAGGGTGGGCTGGAGGATCTCAGAGGGCTTTCCCAGCCTAAGGGATCCTGGGTTAACAAGGAAAGCAGCTCTGCCCACCTTGCGGGCAGGGTTTCTCTTCCTGGCTCCAGCCTGTCCTTGGGATGGCACCAGCCCTGTGTGTGAGGGACGTGGCTGTTCCCAGAGTCTGGCCTGTGCCTTGTTGGGGCAGTTTGGTGCATTGGCTGCTGCTCTTTCTGTCTCTGGACTGGGCATTCCAAGTGCTTCCTTCTTGGAATGGGGCTGGCCGTGCTTGTTGGCTGCTGGATCAGGTGAGGAGGGTCCAGACTTGTCTCTTTTTTGGGAGAGGGGGGAAAGGAGGCAGAGAGAGGTGCTGGGTGCCTCCAGCTTCTGGACGAGCTTTGTTTCAGGTGCCCAGTGAAAGTGGTGACCTGGCCTGGGAGGGGGTGCTGGGCTGGCTCCCTGTCCCTTTGCGCCTTCTCCCCCCAACCCAAAAGTGCCGGTGTTTCCCCCTCTCTGAGCCCGTGTGATGTCACCCCGGTATTTTGCACATTTCTAGACCTGTCTGTGTGCTAATCACAGCTCTGCTCTCACCCTGGGGTGTGTGGAGGGCACCTGGGTGCCCTGAGCCCCACAGGAGCTGCAGCCAGGGATTGGTGCCGGAGGGAAACGCAGCCGCTCCTGCCTGTGCACGGAGGACAGAGCCTGGCTTGAAGGCAGGAGTTAAAAAAAGGAAAAAAAGCAGCGTAATGAAAAGCTTGGAACTTTGATAAGATCATACTTGTCAAAAGAGCTTCTCAGGAGAAAAAGCTGTTCCGTTCCCAGCGCATCCATCACTGTCGGATCAGATGTGAGGCACTGCCTGGTTCAGAGGGCTCCGAGAAAACCTGAGTTGATGTCTCTGGTTCTGCTTCTGGCTCAGGGATTCTTCTCTGATGGTGTCACAAGCAGCTTTCACCCCGAATTCTGCCTGATAATGACTGGAAAGGCTGATTCTGACTTAATTACAGCCTCCACCTGCCTCCCTTGCCGTGCCTATGTGGGGGGGTGTTCTAAGCCCTCCAGAGATGCTCCGTTTTTGTCACCCCAAACCTGAGCTGCTGAAGGACCCCTGTCCCTCCCAGCCCATTCCAGTGGTGGATGCAGTGACCTCCCAACACAGCTCTTTAATTTTACCCATGATACAGCCCTGTTTAATTCTCAACCGCTCTTTGATTACGGGAGCTAATTAAAAGGGAGCAGTCTGTGAGCCACTGAGATGGATGGGGATTGAGCCATGTTCTGCTGTGGATGTTGCAGCAGGGAGTTCATGGGACCTGTGAGGATCCAGATTCTGCTTTTCTGCTTTGCTTAATATTTTTGAGGGCAGCTCTGCCTGTGGCTGGGGAGAAGAGCAGAGTAGATTCTGATTCCTGGATATCAGATTCCTAGTTTTGAGTATTTTGTGTCCTTTTTTTTTTTTTTAAATGAGGTACCTGTCCAGAAATTGGTGCCATCGTTTCTCCTCCTTGCCTCCCTCAGAGCTTTAAAAGCACTTGTCTGCTTTTCCTCTTATTTCTGTGAAGGGCTGTTGAATTTAAACAACGATAATTGCCTGAGTTCCCCGAGTGCTTGACCTGCAGATTTTTCACTTTTTCTGGGACTTTGAGAAGTGGTGAGGAAAAAACCTGGGCTGGTGCCGGCTCCCTCCATTCCCTGCTCGTATCTTCCTGTCTCATGGAACTTTCTGTTGTCCTTGACTGCTGCTCCCAATCGCCAGCTCTTCTCCTGACCTCCCTTCTCCAGGAACAAGTGGGAATTTTTGGGGTCCCAGGGTGCAGCTGGGGGTTGGAGCGGGAGCTGTGCCCCCGCCTGGAGCAGCAGCAGCCTGGAACCAGTCATTAACTCTCTTCTGTGCGAGGCAAATTACAGACTTCGGTGGCATAATTAGGCCAACTCGATGGGAAATGGAAAAACAAGATAATTTCCCTGCAAATTTTCCAGCCTGCCTGCCACCTCGTGCCTCCCTTTCCGTGTCTTGGGGGAAATCAGCTCCCTGGCCCCTCTGGGCCTGGAGATCTCCTGTTGCAGCTCCCCAGGGAGGAAATCTGGAGGAAGGGGATGGGGAGAACGGAGCTGGAGCAGAGCAGGAGGACAGAGCTCCATTCAGCTCCTCGCCCACAAGGAGAGCCCCAAGGACCCATTTTCACCCCACGAGAGCCAAGGGATGCTCAGGGCAAGGTGGGACTCGGGTTCAGAGCAGAGGGCAGCAAAGCTGAGGTGGATGCTGTGGTTCCATTCCTGGTGCAGGACCAGCTCTGGGAAAAACTGGAGCTCATTCCTCTGCTCCAAAGCATTGGAGGAGCTGTGCTGAGCCCCTCAGAGCTGCTGGGAAGGTGGGCAGTGCCTCTGAGTGGGGCTGAGGGGACAGTGGGTGCCCTGGAGGGAGGTGGAAGCACCCAGCCCTGTGGCTGGGGAATGTCCCGCAGCAGAGCGGAGCCTTTGGAGCTCCCTTTGGAGCAATCCCTGTGGCTGGAGCCATGGATGGAGGCACGAGTTGTGTATCCCAGGGTCTCTCCCCAGCCCCAATGTTCTCTCGTAGGGCCCAGTGAGTCAATGGTGGTCTGTGTTGAAATCTCACTTCAGTGGTGAAAGCTGCAATTAGCATTTAATGAAGCTTCTTGCTTTTATTTTTAGGTAACCTCCGATTCCCTGACTGTGTAATTTAGTCCTCCATTGCTTGGAGATAATTAAAGTATGTCACTATAATTTGCTTTTTTTAAAAGCCTGTAATTATGTTTTTATTGAGAATAAAAAACGGGGGGGAGGGGGAAGTGAAAACAATGTTAGGGGAGGAGAAAGCTTTGGACGGGCAAGGGGACTTCTTCCATCTTGATGGGTTTGGAGCTCATTGCAGGATGCTGGGTTGGCTGGGGACAGAAGAAAAGGTCCTGATTTGAGTGGGAAATAGCGAGGTGAGGCGTTTGAAGTGGAGGGGCGAGAGCTCTGGGGCTCCTGACCGTGGTGAGGGCTGCAGGAAGGACCAGCTGTGCTTCCTCTTCCTCCTCGCTGCTGCTCCTTGGCATCGTTCTCCTCCCTCATCTGCCCCCCAGGCGCTCGGCTCTGGAACTGGGGCGGGCTGAGCCTGGGGCAGCACAGCCGAGATCTCACCCCTGCCCTCCCCAGCCCCAGAACTGCCTTTCCCAGCTCTGTGGGCATTCAAGGCTTCATTCGGCTGCAGCATCTGCTCCTTGCGACCAAACGCGCTTTGCCGGAGCAGCTCTGCCCTCCCTGCGCAGCCTCGAATTAACAGGGAGGAATTAAATGTCTCTTCCCAGGCCTGACAGCGCTGCGCAGCCCTCGGGGGATGCTCGGGCTCTGTTTGCATCTGTAACCGCTGCTGCTGGATGTCAAACAGCCCCTGTCTCTGCAGCCCCCCAGGCGCTGTCTGACGCTGAACGTGCCAGCCGGAGTGTCCTGCCTCGCTGGTGGCCCCGGGCCAGGCTCCTGGGCAGCCCAGTGAAACCAGTGCCTGCGAACTGGTCTGGAATGAGAGCTGGAGGAGCCGCTCACCTGCAATTCACAGCCTGGAAATTGGCTGTTGGAGGGAAGTTGAATAACGAATAAATTCAAGATAATTGATTGGCCTGTGGCCAGTTCACAGCCAGGGAGAGCTGGAATGAGTTGGATTGCTGGCTTTTTCTTTAAGTTAGTCTCTCTCAAAAATGTGAGCGCTAAGAGGTTACATTTAGTTTGGAATATATTTAATTCATTAAAATGTTGATCTCTGCTGCAGAGTTCAGATCTGATTCCAGGCTTTATTCCTTATCTAAATGCAAAGGTTTCTTGCCAGAAATACAAAGCAGAAAAGAAATCTTGGTGCTTAGGAAAAGTGACATGATGGAAGGAGCTGGGGCTGGACTGCGCCGCACTGCAGGGAACCTGCTGGGACTGGAGCTGACACCCTCACCTGGCCGGTCCTGCTTTCCTTCTTCCCACACTGGGGTGCAGAATTTAGGGTCCCATCCCACAGTGTCCCCGTGTCCCGGGTGCTGCAGGCGTTACCCTGAGCTCCCCGCAGCCGGTTCCTCCTCAGGGCTCAGGGATGCTGCGGGATTTGGTGCAGTCTCCTGCAAAACTTCCCTCTGGAGAAGCCAAAGTGACTCAGGAGAGTTTTGGATAGAGCAGTATCAGGCCAAGGATTTCTGTTCAAGTGTGTCCTCAGCCCCCAAATCCCTGCTCCCCTGTCAGATACCTGATCTGGTGGCTCTGGGAGCGGACTGAGCCTCTGCTACGCTCGCAGCTCGTTTGTCCCCCTCCTTGCTGTGCAGAAATGCCCCTCCCCAGCCCGGTGTCACCGCACCGTCCTCGCAGAGCCTTTGTGATCTACAGGGGATGACAAAGGGAAGGAACAGCACTTAAAACCCACTAAAACCCACACACCATCACCAGCTTTTGTACCGGTTGCTATGGGAACCCCATACGTGCACCGGAAACGCTGGAGTATGCAAATGAGCTTCTTAATTAGTTCTCCTCAGCCTTTCATGCTCGTGGTGCAGCAATTTGATCATTAGATGAACATGCCACTTCATTATCGGCAGCTTAACCAAACACGAGCTGGGGTGACCTTTAGGGAGGGCAGGGTGCCTTGGGAGCCGGCTGAGGAGAGGGATGACGGGGGCCAGCGGCTGTACGGGGCTCGGAACCTTCTCCAGCGGCTTCCAGAGCGGTGGGAGCTGCCGGTGTGGGTCCTGCTGCCTTTGGCGAGGAGCAGGGAGGCGGGGGCTGTGTCTCCAGACAGAGCTGGGAGCGGGCGCTTGGCCCCAGCTGCAGGACCGAGCTCCTGGAGCGGAGGCACGGCTGAAAAAGCCAAGCCCTGAGCACCCTCCCGAGCCCTGCGGGGCCGGTGTCGGTGTCACCCTGCTCTGCTGGCCTTGGCGACAAGCGCTGGCCACGCTGCCTCCAGCCCCACGTGCCGATGCGCAGCCAGACGCTGGCCAGGCTGCACGCGTGAGCTCGGGCTGTAAATGCTATGAGTTTTTCACCAAACAAGCTTCATTAATCGTCTAATAACCGGATTAATTAAGGACACTGAAAGTAAACAGCAAGAATGTAATTTGCCTCTGATTGCCGTGTAATTGCGGGAGTATGGTCCTATTTGCATATGCAGAAAGTGTTGTTGACAGTGGTGCTGGGCCGGAGAAAACAATGTACGGAGGGCAAACGTGCCCTTGGGGTGGCCAGATCCCCTCAGCCGAGTTATTCCCCGCCTTTGGTGCTGCCTGCATGTGTTTTGCTCTCCGGTTCTCTGCCTTCTTCCCAATTAGCCAACCCTCCTGCTATTTGTGGAGCTTTCCGAGCTATTTGCTTAGGCAAACATTGATGCTCCGAATAGACTGACAGATTGGTTTGGGAACACTCCTGTGTCCTGGGAGACGGCAGAAATAGCTGGGGACGAGCCCCTCTCTGTCTGCCTGTCCTGGGAGGGGTTAGGGCCAGTTGTCCCTTTGATCCTGGGGGGACTTGGGGATTTTGTTTGGATGAACTTGCCCTTGGCAAACGCCAGAGAGCTTCCAGTGACCTGAGAGGAGCTGGGGAGCATGAAGAGAATCGGGACGTGCAGAGAGGGAAGCAGAGGCTGTGTGGATTTGGGGCAGAGCCAGGGACTGAATTCCAGCCTGGAATCCCACACCGTCCTGCGTCTCTCATGTCCTCCACCCCTTGTCAGCTGCTTTATTTCCCGGGAAACGCAGATCTCGGGATGGTGACTAATCTTCTGACTCTGTGCCTCCCCTTAGCCCAGGGTGAGTTTTCTTCTTGCTTCTGACCTTGTCAGCACCAGCAGCACTCGAGGAAGGAGCACACGCCGCTCCGCCAAGGTGGCAACGCGCTCCCTCCATGCCTACGTGCCTGTGCCCACACGGGAGGATTCAGAGGACTAATTCCATCTTGGACAGCCCCAGGGCTGTGTTTTTCTCTCTCCCTGACAGACAGGACTTGGATTAAACCCACACCGAGGAGGGATGTGGCCTTTCAGGAGCAGCTCAGGGTGTCTGTGGCAGGCACAATTCTGAAGTGGATCCATTTATTTTCCTGGTGGTGGTGACGAGCTCTGTAGGCTCCAGCTCTTCCAGCCCATTCTCCATGTGCAGATGGACTTGGATTAAACCATTGCTCGCTGTTGGCTCCAGACAGGCACCTGCTGCTCACTTGTGTGTCCTCCCGCTCAGGCAGGATAACAAATGGCGAGGACGATCCTTGGAGCAATTGTTTTGGAGGAGAGCTGCCTGGCAGGATGGACGGGGGACTGCTTGCCAGCAGAACGCTGCTGACAAATCTCTGTGAAGAAAAAAGGGGGCTGGGGACCCCCCTGCCCGTCTGTGGGCATCCTTCCCATCAGCTGTTTTGTTTCCTTGCAGTGCCTGAACGTTTCAGGCCGGTTTCCCACGGCTTGAAGTGCCATACCTGTCCCCACCAGCTGCCAACCTCCATTCATCACAGGCAGCATTTTGTTTTCCTCCTCCGGAAACTTGAAACGTTTAGGAGGGAAATCAAGTTTTCCCTTGGAAATCTGGGTGGGAGAAGGGTGGAAGGCAGGTAGCCTCCTGTTTATTTTGCACTGCCTTTCTGAAAGCTGCTGTAAACAACCTGTCAGCGCTCCTCCAGCGAGGCTGCTGAACAGGCTCCCCCGGTGCTGGGCTTGGTTCCTTGCCATGCAAGGTCTCGTTAGAGGTGCTGTTTGTTGCTGCTTAGCCATGGACTCCCTTTGAGCTTGAAGAGCAAGACAGGGAAACAGCAACGATTATGATTAGGGCTTTATTTGGAGCTCCTGAAAGCTCCGTCACCCGCGTCGAACAACATCCTCGAGCGGCTGGAGGCTGCGCCCCACCAGTGCTTCACGGTGAATTTTTTCAGAGATAAACAAGGGAAGCAATCAGCCCCTCTGGAATGCAGAGGGGTGTGGGTGGTGCTGCCTGCTGTGCCTTTGAGACCTCTCCCGTTGCCACTTCAGGAACCGAGGCCAATGCGAGGGCTCTGCCCCTGCTGGTGCCAGGTTGGAGCTGTGTCTGAGTGAGCTTCTCCAGAGCTTCTCTGGAAGAGCCTGGAGTTGCTCCTGAAGCAGAATTGCTGTCCCTGTCTGGGGTGAGCCAGTGCATTCCAGTTTGGAGCTCCAGCCTTTGCTCCTCCTGCGTCTTGGCTCCTGAACACCAAGCATTTGGTGGGTTTGAACTTGTGACCGTGGGTTGCTCTTTAAGGCTCTTCCCCACCAAGTTCCTCCTTCCCCTGTGCTCTGGAATAGGCGTGAGGGAGCTGCAAGAACTTGGCCCTGGTGAGCCCCAAAGGATGGATGTGCAGCCAGGTCGCTCTGGCCTGGCTGGAGCAGCAGGATGCTGAGATTCCAATTCCATTCCCACGTGTCCTTGGCATGAGCAATTCATCTTTCCCTACCTCACCCTGCAATCCCTCTCTTTCCAAGGAGGTTCCGTATTCCAGTGCTGTTTTTCAAGGCTGACGGGGAAGCTGCCTCTGCTCTGATTGTCAGTGCTGCTGTTTCTCTATTATTTTTCGTGCCTTGGGTTTTGGGGGGAAAAAAAGTCCCAAACCCTGCTTTGTGATTTTTCTCTTCTCTTCACTGTAATTAGATGGAGTGGTGATCAAAATATGTTGCATTGCACTGCAAGCTTCTCCAGGCAGATGTTTCATCACCGGAGGAGAGATGACTTCCTCATTTACATTTGGGGAAAATTAAAGGAGAGGAAGAAAGAAGAAGGCGAAAGGGAATGTTGGATTTCCTGTTGTGTGAACACATCTTGCAAGGCTTCGGGAGAGTGACGTGAGAGAGAAGAACCAGGCCCAGGAGACAGAGGGAGGGCAGACTTTTTTCCAGCCTGCTGACATTCAGATCCTGAGCCGTGCGCCCCTTGGTGTTTGTTTTGCTGCAAACCCCAGGGATGCTGGCTGGAACTCATCCTGCTGCTTCCTTGGAGAAGGGTTTTCAGCCCAAGGCTGTCTGTTATCCCCACATTTGGACTTCCTGGGTGCACGGAGCTCCTCAGCTGCTGCCTCCCCTCTCCAGCTCTGACAAAGGAGCTTTCAGAGCTGCTGGGAGGGTACAAGGGTGACCCCAAATCCACCTTCTGTTTTTATCTGTAACTCTTTGGTGGACAGGGCTTTGCGTTGGTGCTCAGAATGGATTAATTCCCCAAATATGACCAGCTGGGGAAGGTGAAGCAGAGGAAAAGATGGGAAAATGCCCATTTTTGGGGGATTCTGGTACCAAACACCACCAGCTGTGGGGCAGAGACTTGGACCTGGCTGGAGAGAGGGTGAGGGAGTAGGGAAAGCCTCCCCCACACTGGGGACATGGAACACAATTCCTCACACTCAGCTCAATAAGAGAGCCATCAAAAGTAAAAATGACAGCAATTCTGCAGTCAATATAATGTGGCTGCGGGTTAAATAAATAATGTTTGAATGATAATAATTGCAAAATGATACTATTTCATCCACCACAAACATGTGGTTAAGCTCTCATTAGCTGGGGCTGGAGCTTTGCAGGAAGCAGAGGCTCTTTGAAAGCAGATCTTTGGATTATGCTGCAATAGAAATTCCTGGGCTGCTTCTGCAAGCGTTTAATAAGGCCTTTGAGTCCGCTCGTGGGATTGAGAAGAGAATCAGGAAAGGTGGCAGCCCAAAGTGAAGCTGGATTTTTTTTTATTTATTGGAGGCTTCTCAGGGGCGTCTAAAAAAATCTGGTTTATAATTAATGGGCTCTGTTATAATCCTTGAGTTCTGTAGGGGGAAAATGTATTTATTTTTATGTGGATTTTTAAACATATAGAGGAGTTTTATTTATAAACATGTGCATACAGGCAAGGCCTCGCACATCTGGCAGAGTTTCATCTGAATATCAAGTTCAGTTAAAAACTGCTCAGTGCTGTCCCACCTCCTTCCTCCATCTCCATCCTGGAGCAATGCCATGGATGCCCCCCAGAGATGCTGCTCAACCCCAAACTGGGGAAACTGGTGCCCTCAGCACCTCGCCAGACAGGGCTGATTTCAGACTTGGCTGCAATATTGATCCTCACTTAACACAGTAATGAGAATCTTCTTCCCTAATCAGCGAGGGAAAAGTCTTATTTTCCAGTGGCTGGAAGGAAATGAGCTCTGTTGGGTTGTGGTGGCTGTGGGATGGCACAAGGAGGGAGTGGCATTGCCTGGGCTTCACCACAGCACTGTGGGTCGTGTGTCCTTCTCGCTTGGCTCCCCTTGTGCACCCCAATATTTGGGGACAGCCTCCACCGTGCTTGTCCTGCAGCCCTGCTTGGGTTTTTGGGATCAACCCCATGAAAAATGCTCCTTGAACGGCTCCTTCCCAGCCGTGTCCATGCCAGCCCCTCAAAGCCCAGCCTTGCGCCTCACCTTCCTCACCCAGCGCGTTTTTGAGGAGGAAAAGCCGTATTTCCCCTCGGTTCCGTCTGGGATCTCCCGATCCTCGGGAGCGCGGCCGCTGCTCCGGGCCGGGCTCCTCTCCGGCCCGTCTGGCTGACGGCAAATTGTTTTTTGATGGCTGACTCGGTATAACTGAACTCAATTTGCCTTTCAAAAGCAGCTAATAGTCGCATTAAAAAATCCATTTTCACTTGTGATTGAATTTGACGGCGGCTCAATCAATAAGCGAGTGGAGTGTTTCACACGCTGCACCGGGCGCCCGTCGCCATGGGAACGCTGGAAGCTGCGGTGGTGAATCCCCTCCGATCGCTGTCACCCGGAGCTGTCACCCTGAACGGGCTCCCTGCTGGCCAGGGAGGCCCTCCCGGCCCTGCTGGAAGTGATGCCGGCGGAATTTTCTTCGTTCCCCTCCTCTTCGCCGGTGTTGGGTGGGACGAGCGCTTGTCCCCGGCTCCAGCCTGACAGAGGTGGCCCTTTTGGTGGGAACGGTGGCCCTGGAATGCCCCTTTCCTTCCCAAATCTCTGGGGAGGAAGGAGGGAGAGAAGAAGCCTGAGCAGGTCTGAGGCTGTGGGCGGGGGCAGCAAGGCTGGGAAGGAGCTGCAATGAGCTGTCCTGAGGGGTTGTTGGGAGGGGGAGATGATGAAGTGGGGAAATTGATACATTTCTATTTTTTATATTAAGAAATCGGGTTCCCCCACGTTTGATGAAAAACGAGTGTGGCACTTTGCCTCCCCACAATCAGGCTGCTTCCTCTCAGCCATTGTTTGCTCTCCTCCTATTGTGGTGCAAAATGGAAATGAAACGGCTCAGGCAGGAACTTTGCAATTGAGATATGGTGTTTTGTTTTTTTTTTTCTTCCTAATTATTATTTTTTTTCTTTAATTTTTTTCTTTAAATTATTTCTTTCCAAAGCAGCTTTCAGAGGGCTTTTTAATTAGAAATACTCCCTCTACATGCTCTGCTGTGGGCTCACGGGGGCTCACCTGCAGGCTGAGGCTGTGGTGGTGATGCCAGTGTGGGGCTGTGCCCCCTGAATGGCGCCCACCCGCCCTCACCTCCCGCCTCCCCTCAGCCCGAGGAGGTCCAAAATAAAAGGAAGAAGCTGCTTTACACCACGTGTGTGTTCTCTCTGCAGGGAGCTCGCCTGGGGCTCCAGGATGCCGTTGGTTTCCTTAAACCTCATCTCTGAGCGTATTCCAACAGTGTGCCCTGTCTTGGAGCTCGTTTCCATGGATTGATCCATGCCAGAGGAAGAAAGGAGAAGCCTGCACTGGGTTTGAGCTAAAAGAGGGAAGCGAGGCACCCTGGCCTCAAGTTGAGCTGGTGACTGGGGCTCTCACCCCACTGAGCACTGGACATGGTTGAATTTTGCTGCCAGCCTGGGTTAAATCTGAGGCCTTTGGCCACCTTGGGTTAAATCCTTTCCCTCCCCAGCTCCCGTGGCTGCTGTGTGAGGGTCAGGTATCTTCCTGGGCCAGGGAGGGCTCTTGGCCATGGCATTGCATTCTCACCTTCCTCTCCTTTGGGATGTGAGCTGTGTCCTGGGAAGACCTCAGAGCTGAGGGTCAGGACATGGTGCTGAGGCTGAGGCTGGGCCGTCCCAACCTCTCCTCTCCTTGCCTCGCCTCTCTTCTCCTCCCCTGTCGTGCTGGAGGTCATGGCACGGAGCAGGCAGGAGGGGCTGTGAGTTCCCAGCCCTTTTGCCAGAGGCTCCTTGTGGAGGAGTGGAGCCGTTTCCATTAATTTCACACGCTGCTTCCACCACGGCTCCGCTGGCTGCTGCTGGTGGCTGAGGAGGATTCTCCCTCCCCACACCCCCACACCCCACACCAGCAGTGCCTGAGCCATTTGCAGAGCTCTGGAGGCAACCTCAGGGTCGGGGCTTTGTCTCCTGACAGGTACAGGGCTCCCCTAAACCTCACTTTCGGTGTCACCAGCAGCTGACTTCTTTATTTGTGTGGTGGAGAAAGGAACCAGCACCGGAGCTGCTTTGGGAGTGAGGAGGGAGCTGTGGCCTCCTCCACCCGAGAGAGCACAGCCATGGCCTGGCCTCGTGCCCTGCGGGGCACAGGGACCTGCTCCTGCTCCTGCCACCTCTGCTCAGCAGCCCCAGCCAAACTGCTGTGCCCCAGCTTTGCCCTCCCTCCATGATCCCCACAGGGATTTTTTCCTTGGGGTCTCCAGGGGAAGAAGAGTCTGCCCTTGTGCCTGGGCTTTCCTGGAAGCTGAGGATGTCACTTCACCCCCCCAAATCCTTCTGCTGCCCCGGACTGCTGGCACACCGAGCCAGCGGGGTGCTGGCTGTTGCTGGGCTGCTGGGGACCCCACTCAGGGTACTGATGGATACCTGCCTTTTCTTCTGGGAATAGAAACCTTCTCCCTGTGGAAAGCTGCCAGAACAGAGCCTGAGTGCCCTGGTGAGATATCTGTGGGCTCCTGCCCTGCCTGCACAGACCCCTCGGGGAGATAAAGAGCCCCTGACAAAGCGGGCCCTGTGTTTATCTCAGCTCTCTGCTCTCAAAGCCACGCGGGCCCTGCTCGAGAGCTGGCGCTGAGATGGGCTCCTGGTGTTCCTTTTTCCCAGATACAAAGCTGCTGAGGTGTAATAAGCCGGGGGGAAGGCGATAAGCTCTCGGTCAGCTCCGCGTGCCGCGGCAGCACGTGTGCTGTCAGCAGCCTTCAGGAGCTGGAGCGCAGGGAGAAGTCACTGGGGAATTAACACTCAGCTGGTGAGGCTCCTGAGGGGAGCAGGGACAGCATTTGAATCTCCATCAGGGCTGGACCCCGTCTGTGTGGCCAGGGACCCCCCAGTTCCTAAATTTGATGATGGTCTTTATCCCAGAGATTGAGAAACAGAAGTGGAATGATCCCTTAGAGGAAATGAGGTACAGGGATTAAATGATTTGCTGGAGTCATGCAGAAATCTCCCAACGCTTGGGTGGTGAGCTTGGGGCAGTGGTGGAACTTGGGCTTGAGGTTTACAGTTTGTGATGAGGCTTAACAAGCTTGGCTGGAAGAGCTCAGAGGAAGGAAGCAGCATGGCAGAGGGTGCAAGTGTGGAGCTCTGAACTAAATCCAGTCAGACTGAGCTGTGCCATGTTCTGGACCACGCCATCCCAGGCCAGAGGCTCCTGAAGCTGAGAACTGACCCAGGTCTGCTGAACCCACTTAAGGAGACTTTGCTCCTGGGCCTGAGTGTTCCCAGCACTGCTGTCGAGCTCTGCAGAGGAGCTGTGTGACAAGGGATAAATCTTCCCTGATGCCAGCTGGCATCCCTCCATCAAAGTCAGCCAGGATAAGGGATGTTCTTCCCACTGCAGAGGCTCCAGCAGCCATGGCTGTGAGCCTCTGGAATACCTGTCACCCACCTCTGGCATCCATCCCACAGCCAATTGATTTGTGTGTGTTTACATGATCAAAGAGAGCCTCAGGACTGGACGTGGGAAGTGATTTCCTGTCTTACACGGCCCTGGGATAACTTCCAGATCTTTCCCCTTTGCAGCTGCATGGACAGAAGTTAACTCATGGGTCTGGCAGTGATACAGCTATAAATTAAATAAATTAACCTGGAGGGAGTGGGAGAGGTTTGGGCAGGGTTGGCATTGGGATTAATTACCGGTCAGCTGTTGCTGTGTGTGACAGGGAATTGTCCCCTTGAATGCTGATGCAGGGAAGGCCTGGGACAAGGTGCCAGTGGAACAGGAAGGATCAATCCCAGATGGCACTTTCCTTCTGTCTTCCTCACTGCTAACCTCTGCCCTGAGCTTATCTCTGTGCCCAAGGGCTCCTTGTCCATTAACAGAGCTTCCAGGAGAAATGAGGCCCTTGTGATTGCATTCCGTCCATCTCCCCTGCCCTTTCCACCCCAGTAATCTCCTAATGCATTAGCCAATTTGAGCCACATTTGAGGAAAGAATCTTGGGAATGTGCTATTGGTAACTGAGCCCAGTCTTTCTGTTGACAGCAGAGAAAGGGGAATTCACCTCTGAGGTCACTGGAGCAGTTTCCCTGTTCTAGAGTTGTTCCACCACCAGGGATAAGGAGTGTAAGTTGTCTGCTGGTATCCATGGCCGTATCTCAAAGCAATTGACAGCCACGGGGCTAAGAAATAAGATAATCTAGAGATTAAGGGTATTTTTCCCTCCCCTGTCTTTTTCCTTAGAGAGCCCTCACTTGAGAATCCCTGCCATAATCCTTCCAACCAAAATCTGCTGACCACTCCTGACCAGGCAGCCTTTTGCCCCCTTGTTTGTAGGATGACTGCCTGGCCCCACAGTCCCTTTCCCTGGGGTTACAGCCTGTCCTTTTGCCAGCAGAGCCCTCACAAAAACCCCAAGAAAAGCATCTTTTTGGCAATTCCTTCAGGACACCCTTGCTGAGGAGGAAGAGCTGTTCCTAAGGGTGTCTTATTCCTCCCCGGAACGCGTCAGCCTTCAGCAAGTGGGTTGGAGATGACGTCTGGATCCTGAGGAGCAGCGAGCACACATGGAGGCTGCTCCTTGCCTGTGTCCCCAGCTCTCAGGGACGTGCCAGGCTCTGGCAGGGCTCTGAGCCTGGTGACTCAAGGCTTTGGCACCTTCCTCCTCCTCCAAGCCCGGCTGCAGAGCCGGGCTCGGCTGGCAGAGAGGAAACGCTTGGAGAGGGGACCTTGACAGAGGAGGAAGGGAGACATCTCTTGTGAGAGATGCTCAGGCAGCCCTGCTGGACCTGCAGGCTCTCCTACAGCCAGGCAGCTGAGCCAGGAGAGCTCTTGCACTTTCTGACCTGTTTTTTTGGCTTTTTGTGGCTGCTGTCTGTGGGGCTGGTGAGAGCAGAAATGTTCTCCTGGGACAGGATGCAAGGCCTGGTGCTGACTGATGTTCCTGGACAGCCACATAGATCCTGCTGCCCATCAACCCCATTACCCAAGCCCCAGTAAACTCAGGGGTTTTAGCTTCCCGCAGTCCTCCTCAGATAGGAGACTCGCACACAGATGTTTGCCTGCTGTGCTAAAGCACCACAGCTCCTGGGTTTAACTGCAAGGCTGTGGAAGTGTCTGCTGCTGGTGCCTGCTGTGCTTTCGCCTTCTGTTTTCTGCATAAGTGCTGGGAAAGGAGCTGGGACGAGCTGGGGATGGAGGGTGTTTGTGTGGGGAGGGCTGGCTGAGGCCTCACGGCTCTGATTGTGCTGTTAATGGTGAGGGAAAGAAAACACTGTCGGGGACTTTTTCATTAAAACAAACACGGGAGAATTTATCTCTGCCACTAACCGCCTTAAACCATGTCTGGGGGAGGGGGAGGAGGCAGGGCAGCTCCAAATGGCAGTGCTGGCATGTCCAGCTGCTGGCTGGGAGCGTGGCAGAGGCTGTGCCACAGCTTCAGATGATGCTCTGCACTGCAGCCGCGGCTGTTGGAGCTGAACAGCTCTGAGCGATTCATGAACCACCGTTGGCTGCGTGTCTGTGCCGGGTATAAACTCTCCCCAGGGGCGGCAGAGTGTGTTTGAATGCCTTGTTTTGATAGGGCGTCGCTGCCGGGTTTTAGCATGCACAGAGCCACAGCCTGTGCTGGGATCTGCTTTTGTGCGAGGATCAAGAGAGATGAACCACGCTCTTTTGTGAGCTCCAGGAAAAATAGGCCTGCCTGGTTTTGTGTTCTGTGTGTGTGGGAAGGGATTGTTGTTATTTTTATTTACTATCCCTGGTTAAGCACCAGTCAAAGATCTGGTTCTTTTTTTGCATGCCTAGTCCTAATTACAGCACGGGCACGTTTGTTGTCTGCGAGAGGCTAAGCTCTAAAGCAATTTTCATGTGTGCCTTTGTTTTCGTCACCCTGCAATGTGAGAGATCTGAGCAGCTGTCTCGGGTGTTTTGCTCAAAGTGAGGAACAAGCCCTAGTGAGGAGGGCAGCTGTAAAGAGAGATTAATTAACCTGGCCTTGGTTGGCCTTGTAAACAGGGGGAGAAATCTCTCTCAGACTGCTTGTTGCTTATTTAGCTTGTAAAAAGCTGCCTGATCTCACACTCAGTCTTAATCCAATCCTCCCTCCCACAAAGCTAATTGCCAGGAATGTGCCTGCACATCTCTGGTGTCCTTCTCTTCCTGGCTGGCTTTGCCAACTGTGGGCCAAGGTGATGGAGAAGTCCCCGTGTTCTTTCCTTGGCCACAGAAGAGACAGCAAAACTCTGCTCATCAAGGCCATTTATCTTGATAATCCCGGGAAGATCCTTGTGCAGAACTGGGGAGAGGAACATGGAGCAGAGGTTCTGGTGGAGAATGTCCCTGCTCCGCTCCCGCCGGATTTACAGCGTGATGTAATTAAATGAAGGCTGGGTAGTCGGAGCCATTGATTTTCATCAGAGGCAACCTTGCTGTGTTATCAGAAGTGAGTAATCCCTCCTCTGGAGAGCAGACATTGATAGATCAATAGGAGAGAACATGCTGTACCTCCTGGCAGCTCCATCAACCTTGGAGCCAGAGCTATCAAGGGCACCAGCATTCCTGTTCTCCTGCTCCCAAAGCCTCATCGCAGCCTTCCCCGCAGTTTCTGCACCTTCTCCGTCCTTGGGCCCAGGTTCTCATCAGCCCCAGCCCGAGATTCCTCATCTCCCTCGAAATTCTGGTGTTTCCTTCCTACCCCATGGGAAAATCTGCCATTAAAATATTTTACCCCTTGGTTTGACTGGAGTCATCGCTGCGTCGGATCTCTCATTTCCAAGGGCCTGGCACAGGAGAGTTCCTTCTAGACTTGGACTTGTTCCTTCTGTTCCTTGTTCAGACTTGGGCAGGCTTTTGAAAGCAGGTGCTTGGCTTTTTGGACAAGACCCATGGAAAAAAGGAGGGAGGACCTCAGGGGGGACCTGAACCCAAAGGTTTTATGCACAAAAATACTCTGGCAAAGGTAGAAGATGCAGATTTTGTGTATGGTTTGAGCATATTCTGGTATCTTCCTGGAAAATGTGGGTCTGGATGTGAGGGTGAGAGTGAAGGCTTGTAAGACAGTGAGTTGAGATGGTTATTGATTTTGATTTTTAGTAAACAAACCTAAAGAGCAGGTTTTTATCTAAAGATGGGAGTCAGCAGAAGTTTTAATGCCATTAAGCGCTGGATACACAACTTGGCTGCGGCAACGCTCAGCCACAGCTCCCAGAGGAAGGCACTTGGGACAGGAGGGAAAGGCGATGGGGTGAGAAGAATTAAAGACTATCAAGGCTGTTACAACCCCCTCCGAGCTCTGCTGTTGAGACTTGTGATAACAGAGTTGTTTTTGAAGATTTCACGCGAAGCTGCTCCTGGCTGGGGAGTGAGAAGATGCTACGCTGGCTGCAAATTGTCTTGATGGAAAATAGTGGTACTTTGGCCATTAGCTGCATGAACAACCGCTTTGTTCTGCTCTCTAATCGCTTTGCCTATACATAATTTGGTGCCTAACACACCACTGCAAATACTGTGATTATTCTTAACAGTCATATACAGTACATATAATTCGAGGGTGAGTGTGGGAGCTGTCAGAAGGAAATGTCTGGGCTGTGAGCAGCTGAAGGTCATGTCACTGCAGCAGTAACTCTTCCTTGTGCTGGGTGTTGGGAATGAGAGCAAACTGTCCGTGCCAGGAGGTCTTGCTCCATGTGGGGAAAACAGGGAGGAAAAGGGAGAGCACGTGTGGCAGGAGCCGTGGGATGGGAGTGTCTGCTTCCATCTGTGTCTGCTTTGGAGAAAGTTTTGTCCTAGGAAATGTCAGCTATGGCTTTCTGGTAGGATGTGTTTGATCAGCTCTGTCCCCTGCATGGGTGGCATTTCTCTGGCACAGCCCTGTCCCACTGTGCCTGCACGGTGTGGGATTGTGCCATGAGCACGGGCAGCTGGAGCTTCCCCCTGCCACAGGAGTGGAGGAGAAGGTGTTTAAACCTCGCCTGCATTTAAAACTCGATAAAGAATCAGCTTTGCCTCATCGTCATCAATTAGGTTGAAAAAGACCTCTGAGATCATTGAGTAAACCTTGAGTTTACAGGAGACTCTGTCCCCTCTCTGTGTGACAATGGGGCCTGCAGTGCCTGTCCCACAATCCAGACTTTCCAGCCAATATTCCTCCCTCTGTTCATGGATGAATAAAACGCTGCCATCCAGGGGGCAGAGTCCTGGGAAGCATCAAAACCCCCATGACATCTTCCCAGCTCAGTCACAGGAGACAATCAAAGCCAGTGCCACGCTCAGGCTGAAGTCTGACACTGTCCCCCTGCAGAGGGTACAAAAGAACCTGGAGTTGTTCCCTGGTTAAGTGACATTTTTTCCCTTGCTTTGAAGATCTCCAGCAGGGACTGAGCAGCTGGTGGGACTGGCTGGGATCTCACACGGAGCTCTTCCCCCTTAGCTCCTGCCTCCGGGAAACCTGGCAGGGACCAAACATTGCCAGGAACCTGCAAATGCCTTGGGATGAAAATCCAGCCTTTTGCCTTGGCTCAGCCATAGCTGGAAAATGAAATGTTGGGAAGGTACCTAATCCTGCGGCTGCTGGAGAGCTGGAGGGGTGTGTGGGAGGCAGGTGGGAGAGGAGGCTCCCACTGCGATTGAGTCCTTGGTGTTTCTGCAGCAGGTGCTGAAGGTTCAGTACAACAACCAAAAAGTTCCTGTGGGTTCTGTGTCCAGCCCAGAGCTTCAGCCTGAGCCCTCAAAACACCACCCATGGTGTTATGGAGCTGTGACAAGGGAGAAATACCCCCACAGCCCCATGCACCCCCTCTCCTCTCCACATTCCGGCTGTCCCTTGTCCCCAGGAGTGCTTTGCAGGCAAAGCCCCTCCTGTGCTGAGGGTTTTGCATCCCTGGGGGCCCCTCCGGCCCCATTGTTGGTGCAGGGTGGGGCTCTGGATCAAACAGTGTTCCTTCAGCAGCAGGTGTGCCTGGTGAAGGTGAGATCTGGGAAGGGTGGATGTGGAGAGTGAGTAATTGGAGGCCAAGAGGCAAAAAAGTGTCTGACAGAACAGGATTGATTTGAAGCTTTTCACTGGAACACTTGCAAAAAAAAAGAAAAATCAATGCTTATTCCCTGGACTTGAGAGTGTGTTTACTGTATTCAGCAGCCAGCATTAAAAGTGAATTCCAGCAATTGCAATTACAGCTTTCTCCTTCGTTGCCATCCCCCCTCTCCCCCCCAATCCCTCTTTCCCCTCCTCACTGCTTGGCTTTCGTCGTGTTTTGGAGCCTAAGGCAAAGCTAATGCAGTCAAACTGAGAGTGGTTTTATAAATTGTAAAGCCCACCTTCCCCCTTCCCTCCCTTTCCCTGGGGATTTGCTGTCCCCGAGCACTGTCACAGCCGATCAGCTCGGAGCGCTGGGGGTGCCCGGCTGGAGCCCAGCTCGGGGTGAGGGACGGGCTGGTCCCGGTGCTCCCTGAGGGACCTTCCCATCCTGGAGCCTGGAACGGGGAGTGTTGGGGCTGGGGGAGCCCTGCGGGGAGGCAGTGCCAGGGATGGGATGGGATGGGATGGGATGGGATGGGATGGGATGGGATGGGATGGGATGGGATGGGATGGGATGGCATGGCATGGCATGGCATGGCATGGGATGGCATGGCATGGCATGGCATGGCATGGCATGGCATGGCATGGGATGGCATGGCATGGCATGGCATGGCATGGGAATGGGAATGGGATGGCATGGCATGGCATGGCATGGCATGGCATGGGAATGGGATGGCATGGCATGGCATGGCATGGCATGGCATGGCATGGCATGGCATGGCATGGCATGGCATGGCATGGCATGGCATGGGAATGGGATGGCATGGCATGGCATGGCATGGCATGGCATGGCATGGCATGGGGATGGGGCGGAAGGAGCCCATGGGGGGAGGACTC
This sequence comes from Lanius collurio, assembly GCA_020086605.1. Classification (NCBI taxonomy): domain Eukaryota; kingdom Metazoa; phylum Chordata; class Aves; order Passeriformes; family Laniidae; genus Lanius; species Lanius collurio. The sequence goes on from JACBWW010000110.1 coordinate 377,271, forward strand.
ACCCGAGAGGGTACCACACCTCTCCCGCCCCTGCCGGAGCTTCCCCCGCCCGGGCACATCCAGCCTTCCGTGGGAGCCACGCAGGGCGCCCAGTGCTCCCCCACAGACCCTTCTGACTGGTCCCAGTAGAGGGCACTGATGTCTGTGCTCTGAGCACGTTCATTAACCTTTAATTAACTCACCGAGTCCCGCACCGGTGCCAGCTCTGTGCGCGGAGGGGCTGAATGTGGTGGGGAAAGCATCGAGTGCGGGGTCGCTGCTGGGATCCCCAGGACAGGCTCCAGAACGGGATTTAGGGCACTGTCCCAGGCCAGAAAAATGAAATTGGTTGGATTTTGGTTTCTATTTTGCTGCAGCCACAGCAGCAAAATAGACGGAGGGAACCGGAGTCCCCCTGCCCTGTTCGGGCACGGAGCCATCGCAGCTCTGGGGAGGGGGGCTCACGTTGGGTCGGGGTGTGAAGTCAAAGAGCTCTGCTTGAGCTGGGAGGGGGGCAAAAAGCCCTTGCTGGGCCTTGGAAAGCGAGTGGGTTTCTGGAAGTCGCTGGTGGGGAAAATAAAATATGGGAAATCAAGAAATCATTGTTCCTGTTCTGCTTTCCCGACTGTAATGTTTTTGGTTTAGGGGATTTTTTTTTTAGATTTTTTTTTTTAATGTGAGTCTGTGTGGAATAAAACAAGGGACTGCTGCCTGTGTGCTGCCTGTGCTTTCCATCTCTGTATCGATCTAATCTGCCTTTCAGAAGTGCTTCCAAAAGTGCATGAACCTGCTGCTTCTGGGTGTAACAGAAGCTCCTGATTTTTGTTGTTTTTGTTGTAGTTTTGGTCTTCTTTGTTGTTTTTTTAATTAACACCAGTTAATCCAAAGGCTGGAGCTGTTTCCCACCGAGCCCATGGATTGCCACGCACAGGATTCCCGGGGACGCAGCCAAGACCCTGCTCAGCCCTTCAGGCGAAGCTGCCGGGAGAGAGGGGAAGTTCTGTGGGAAGGGAAGAATCTCGGGGCAAAGAAGAGGAAGGAGCTGGGGAAGGCCGGTGTGCTGCTGTGGGAGTGTGCTCTGAAAGCGAGATGAGACCTGCTGCTCCCAAGCTATTGCCAGGCAGGACTTTGGGGGCGCTGGGAAGGCTCCGGCGGCCGGGAGCAGCCCGATTGCCCGAGGCAACCTTGGACAGGCAGCGCTTGGAGCGCTCAGCCCCTTCCTTGCGTTCGCTCTGGGTCCCCAGTGCTCTGCATGCCCTTAATTCCTAACGCAAAGCTTGAGGGAAATGATTTTCCTCTTGATTTCGAGGGACGTTGAGCCGGGCCCGGGGAAATGGACTCTGTGACGGCCTGTTGGGAATGAATTCCGTGCCCTGCTTCCCTTGGAGAGGCTGTGGAGATGGAGAAATCCTGCTGAGCTTTCAGAGGGAGGCTGTTGTGCCTATCTGCATGTGTGCAGCATCGATCAGACTGGGCTGGGGCTGCAGCCCCTCCTGCTCTGTTAAATTGCCAGTCCTGAGCAGAGAAACACATTTTGTGCTGGTCTTGGTGGATCCAGGCAGGTCCCCAGGCTGCTGGTGACAGTGGCGCCTGCTCCAGAGCGTTCCAAGAGCAGCTCCAGCTCCAGAGCTTTCCTGGGAAGTCGCTGGGGATGGTGCTGAGTCAAACCCTGCCTTTCCCAGGCACTGAGTGCAGCAGTGTTTGTTTTGCCGAGTCCCCGACTGAAGTTGCTGTATACAGAGAATAAATATTGACTTAAACATGGTTGCTGAGATGAGACCCTGGTGAAGGTGAGGAATTCCTTTTCCCAGCTGTTTGCAAAAGCAGGGGATGGATATAGAGGAGGGGGAGCTGCTGCAGGAGCCCCTTTTCAATGCCCCCGTGGCCCTTATGGCTCTCTCAGGCTGTGACAGAACAGGGCTGCTGGAAAAAAAAATCAGTCCTGTGGTCGAATCCCATTCCAGCTTGGAAAAAAGTCTTCATTCGTCTTGAGAGGAAAAAACAGATTTGGGTTTGGATTGTTTAGCCAGGAGCAAAACTCCCTGAGCATGGAGCAGGGGACAGCCCACTGGCCACGGATCCTTCCCTTCCCAGGGATGCTCCTGCTCCCTCCTGGAGAAGTTGTTTGGTGCCAGACAGCACACAGAGCCAATCCTGGAGTCTGAGCACACAGAAACTGATGTTTGCTGGCTCTGGAATGGATCAGGGAGGGATTTAGGGATTCGCAGACCCCTCTGCACGTCCAGCAGCCTCTTTGCTGACATCGTCTTTCTCTGCAGGTCGTGCTACTCCACCTCTGCATCCCAAGATAAATCCCTTCCTGCTGTAATTACAGAAACTCATTTGCCTGTGATTAAGCAGTTTGGTGGAAGGTGTTGGAAAGGTGGGAGCTGAGCTCTGCCACTTTGTGCTTTAATTAGGATAAAAGGGCTTCTCCCTCCTGCAGCTCCCCTGGCCCTTCCAGAGGTCTGATGGAGACAAGTTACTGTTGGCTTGACCCGTTGTTGCTGACTTAAATGTGTTTGTTCAGCTCTGTGCAAGCTGTGGGGCGTAAATGTGTTGTAATTATGGGTGTTTGGACTGGCAGCATCACCCCGTGCCCGCTGGGCAGCAGCTCCCTGCGGGTCACCTCTCCAGGAACGGAGGAAGGGCACAAACCTGTGGATTTAGGGGAAGAAAGGAGGGCCTGGGGCTTTGGGGCACTGGTGAACAGGGTGTGAAGCAATGAAGGTTCAACTCTTCCCATCAATTGCTTGGACAATTTGCCTGGTTCTTTACGAAGTCCCGAAGCCACGAAGGAATTTGAGGTGTCTGATCCCTGTGAGATCAATGGGAAGCTGGAGTCCTGATGAGCTCCAGGAGCACAGACAGGATTTATGAATGCCAGGGATGAGGACTGTCCTGCCTACTCTCCTGGGCTGGATAGGGGCTGTGAGGACGGCCTGGAGGTGGAGGGCAGGGCTGGGAATCAAAGATCAGCCTCAGTTTGGCAAAACCGGAGTGTGGAAAGAACCCCCTGGGAAGGACTCTGTGGGTGGAGCAAACCCAGCTCCTTCTCCAGGAGACTTCCCTGGGAAGTGGGAGCAGTCTCACGAGCAAGGAGAAAACACCGATCTGTCAACAGACTAATCGGGGTTTGTGTGGTTGCACAGAGCTTGTTCCCTTTAATGTCCCCCACTCCCCGGCGGGAGCCCGGCGACGTTAATTGCTTGCGAAGGCTCTCTGAAGTGTTCTGCTGGGAGGATGTGTTTGCGTGATCTGCGAGCAGTACTTGTGAAAAGTGGCGATCCGTGTCGCCACGAGCCGCCTGATTCATCCCCGATCGATAGGAGCCTGCGGGGGAAGGGGACAGGGCCACTGCGGGATGAGGTGGGGACGTTGTTTGGGACCGGTGCTCGGGAGAGTCAGGAGGAAGCGAGGAGTTGCCTTGACTGCTGGGGGTCACCTGGCTTTTGTTTCTCTCCCCCGTGTAAGGACACAGCCTGGGCTCCCCTCTGGGACGGAGAGTGGGTGATTTAAACTGAAGGAAGCTGCTGGGAAGAGCAGAAGGATGTTCTGCAGAGCAGCACCTCACAGGATGAGCTGCATCTGCCTGGGAGGTGTTTCTGTGTCTCGTAGTTCACATCTGGCCAATGTGGGCAGCTTTCATCCTCCTGCAAAGCCATTTGACTTTCCTAGCTAATAAAATCCGTATTTTATGAGAGGGAAGCAGTTGTTTCCCCTCCTCCCCGAGGCTGGAGCAGAGCCTTGGAGGGCTGTACTGGCTGTGCTCTGCTGACGTGCGGGGGATGCTCCGTGCCACAGCCGGTGCTTCCTCTGCAGAACTCATCTGCAGAGGGCTGGAGTTTGGGCTGGTGCAGGGCTGGGAGGTGCTGGGCAGTGCCCTGACACTCCCGGTCCCAGCCTTTTGTGGGAAGCTCCAGACCGGGGCAGAGGTCTCTAAGGAGAGGAGAGATGGGATCAGCCCTGGGCAGAACAGCAGGACAAAATCCCAGCCAGTGCAGGGACCCTCGGAAAGGATTTTAACCTCTCTTTCTCTTACATTTCCCTTACCCTGCGTGCTGGCTGTGAGGGCAGGGTTTATCCAGCGTTTGAAAAGCTCTTGGGATTGAGGTCTCAGCCTCTGGGGACAAGAAGGTGACTCTAAACCCAGCCCCCTATGGCTCTGTCAGTGTGGGCTCCGTGCCTGTGCCAGCCAGGGCTGGTGGCTTCAGTTTGCTGATCCCACTGGCCCTGCAGAGCTGGCTGTCGGTGCCAGGAGAGGCGCTGGCTCCTCGGGAGCCTTTGGCAGAGCAGCTGGAGCGACTTGCTCTGCATGGCAGGGGACCTGACAGGTGGCTGCTCAGAGCCTGCAGGATCAGCCCTCGGCTCTCAGCTCCCAGCGGGAGCGCAGGGNGACGGGATGGGATGGGATGGGATGGGATGGGATGGGATGGGATGGGATGGGAGTCCCCATGGCAGCTCTCTGCCAGGCCCGGAGCCAGCTCTGTTTGTGCCAGGGCAGGAGCGGCCGTGCCAGGGCATGGGAGAGGATCCCATCTGTGCTCGGATCGTGGCCTTGGGCTGGCTCTATCCCTCCTGTCCGTTCCAGGGGATGATAAAATGATGTATTAAATAACTTTGTCTTTGGCACCTGTCCCTTTTCCTGGCTCTAAAGCCATGGCACAAGGGGTGGTTGGTTGTGAAAACAAAGAGCGCCGGGAATGGGCAATCACCAGAGGAACAAGGGGCTGCTGAAACACCCATAAATCTCCAATCTGTGTTTAAATGGAGCAGGGTTTGGTTTTTAATGCCCTTCTTTGTTCCTTCAGTGAGGATTATGTCCTAACAGATGGGCAGCTCCAACTGGACCATCAGTCACCAGGCACTGAGGAAGGGCACGGTTTCGTTCAATACCTCGAAGCTGAAGGCTGGATCCCCGTAGCTCTGTAATTTCTCTCTTTTCCTCCCTCCCCTCGGTGGGTGTAGGAGGAAATCTCCAGCAGGAAAAAGCCCTTGGTGAGGCTGTACCTGGAAACTCCTGGTAGGAAAAGCCCCAGGTGAAGCTGCAGCTGGACCAGGAGGGTCCCTTCCCACCCAGAGCGTTGCTCTCTGCCATGCTGAGCTGCACTGGTGGAAGAGATTCAGAGCAGCTGGAAATCTCATCCTCCGGCCTCTTAAACATGAATCAGTTGCAGGAGGCTTGGAGCAGTTTTGGTAAGAGATTATTTGATTCCGGGCTTTCCTTCCTTCCCCTCTGACTGTTTTATTCTCCCGTAAGCATTCATCTGGAAATTCCCCCTGGCCAAGGCTGGATGGATGGCCCTGGGACTGCGACCAGGGCAGCATTCTGCTGCTCTGGGTGCTTTTGAAGGCAGTAAAGTTGGGTCCTTGAAGTGCTGTCAGTAATCATTTTTATAGTGGTCAGATTGCTCATTAGCACATTGTTTTTCAGATGTTTAAACTGGAAAGAAATCCATAGTCCTTGCATTTTTAACTTGATAACCACTCAATAGAACAAATAGAGTTGGAAATTAGAGCGGGGCCTGGCTGGAACTGAGCCCTGAACACTCACCTTTTACCCCAAAGCTCTTGGAGGTGGCATTCCCCCACATCTTGGGGAATCACACCCATTCCAGCCCGCAGAGAGCTGGTAACAGCTCCAGGTTACTGTGGTGATAAACCCGGAGGTGGATCAGGATTTGGAGGTTGTCCTAAACCAGATGTGTTGAAAGCTTCTGCTCCAAGCTCGGGAGGAAACCAAGGGTTGGATCAAAACTTTCATTTTTAGGTCACATCCCAAAAGAAACAGTCTAAGAGCTCCTAAATGGTGATTCCCAGAGCCGGGAGGTAATCGGCTGGAAAAAATCCGAGGATGCCATGCAGGAGAGGCTTTTCCAAAAAGGTCCTGGTGGGTTTGTGGGATTGTCCCGAGGGTGCTCTGGCCCGGAGCCGGGCACAGCTGAGCACCGGGAGGAGTCAGCACTCCCCACACTCCCCTTCAGTGCTGGCAACAAACCAGGAAAGGGCTGCGGGACCATGCTGGGATCATTTTATTTTTTGTAGAGCATTTCGGGATTCAGTTGGAGGCAAGGTGCTGCGCAGATGCGAGCTCGTTAGAAGATCATTATCATTATTTACCTGCTGTGTCTGTCTGTCTCTAAGTAGCGTTAGCTGCCAGCCTATTTATCCACGTTCCCCTCTCACTCTCAGAGTGCCAAACACCAGCTCGCCCAGTTTGCCGGCCCCTCGCTCCTCACCCTTCCCCATTTCCCACTGGTCGCCCTGGGCTGTGGGTTTATGGGAGCCTGAGGGGAAAATGGGATGTTTTTTAAGCTTTGAAATGCAGGGAGTGTGCCCAGGCAGAGCGTGTCCCCCTCGCAGCCTGGGGCGGGGCTCGGTGCTGCTGTGTCACGGTGCTGTCGTGGTGCTCAGAGGAGATAATTAGGATGAGGGAGCCAAAAATTTTGTCTGGCACTTTTTACAGCCTCTAACCCTGATAGTCAGGTCATTTGGAGTCCAGGGAGGGTTGTTTCTTGCCAGAATAGATTGAGAATGAATTGAGTTCCATTACACTGTTAATTAAAAGGAATAGGAGGGAAAAATAAAAGGAAAGGAGGAGGAGAAGTGATGGGCTTGGGTGAAACTTGGGAAGGAAAATTAAAACCTCCTGGGGATTTTCCACTGGTGCTGCCAAGGGCATTGCCTTGGTGCTTCACCCACTCTGTGGTTTTTGCTCTTTTTTGCCACTTCCAGCCCCCTGGGGACCCCGAGGGCTCCGCACCCCAGAGTGGCACCCAGGGCTCAGGCAGGGCAGCAGCGGGAGCTGACCCCAGCCCGGGTTTGGGAGCCTGGTCCTGCTGCCAGCACTGGAGGGGGAGCAAGAGGTGCTTCCAGAGAGCTGCCCCCACATCCCTGCCCAGCCAGGCAGCGCTGTTGGACTTCCCCGAGCACCCTGAGAGCCCCCAGTGCCCCAGAGCGCCCGTGCTGCCCCAGGGTCCCGCTGTCTGTGATGTGCCAGGCGTGGCCGAGATGTCCGAGGAGCCGGGCAGGCTCTTATCAGCTGCTTGCACTGTCTGAGAGCCCTTCTGCTGAGCGCCTTTTGTCCCCTAATAAACTGATAAATCCCTGTAATCCGCCGGTGGCTGATGGCAGGGCAGCCCGCGCTCCTGTGCCAGCACAGATAAGGCAGCTCCGTGCCAGCAGGGCTCCGCCAGCAGCCGGGAAAGGCGGGATGGGGCTGATCCAGCTGTCCCTGGCTTGTGCTGGGAGAGGGGATGGGACTGGTGACGGGGCGGTGAGGGTGGACTTGTCCAGCCTCTGTCTTCACCTGGTGTGGGGGTTTGGCAGTGGTCAGGCAGGCTCCTGCCCTGGGGCTGTCCCACGGAACACAGGCACACCTCGCCCTCCCAAAGCCACTTCCCAGCCCACAGTGATCCCAGGGGTGTCCAGGCCACCCAAGGCACCCCCGAGCCTTTTGCAGCCACGTGTGCACACCTCGGAGCCGTTCAATTTGCCAAGCGATGAGCAGGGAGGAGGGAAAAGAGGTTCAATTCCGTGTTTTTACCATCTTGTCAGCGCTCTCTTCGGGGGGTGGCTGATCTCTGACCTGGCGTAGCCACAGTCCTTGTTTAGCAGAGTCTGGGCTTGTTCTCCTGGTTTCTTGCAGTGGAAAACAGCTCATTAGCACGAAGGAGCGCTGCAGCCCTGGAGACTCTCCTGCTTTTTTTTGCACAGCACAAGGATGGAGTCTCTTTCTCCTGGCTCTGCGCAGCATTGTGGGCTCACGTCTGTGTCCTCCTCCTCCTCTGCCCCCCTGTTCTGGGGTTAACGCTGGCTTCTCCCTCCCTTCGATGCGGGGATTGGGGCTGGGGGCAGCAAATCAAAACTGGGATCAATTTTCCCGCTGCCTCCCCTCCTTAATTGTGTGCATTTATGAATCTGTTTGCTGGTGCCGGAGCGAGCGGGCTCAGCCCTCGGCCCGCTGTGTGGGGATGGGAAATGAAGCACCAAGACGGGGCTGACAGTGGCTGGCGAGGGCCTGATCAATCAGGATGTAATAGAAAAATGGCTCTGGCTCCTGAAGGGAAGGGAAGCAAAGGATTTGATTAAAAAGTAAGGCAGTGACTGGTTGCAGGGGACGTGGCGGAGGCGGATGAATCACCGGAGAGTTACAGGGAGAGGTTTAGGTCTGGCAGAAAAGTGAGGGACTCTGTCACCCCCCTGGGAAGACCTCTCCCATCACTGGGTCTGTCCTGGCTCTCGTTGCCCTTTTCCTGGTGGGAATCTTGGGTTTCTGGAGGCAAAGCTGTGGTGGGCAATTGCCCAGTGAGTGGGACTGCCCCGCAGAGGAGCAGTGCTGCCCAGGACAGACCCTGGGAGCAGGACACGGATCTTCAACTTGGAAGCATCAAACCTAAGGCCTGAATCCACTTGAAGAAGAGACAAATTGTGCCCAGATGGCAAATCCTGGTGTATGAGGTGACTGTGTGTCCCTGCTCCAGCCTGTGAGCTCCTGAGCTGCACCAGGCTCCTTCCTGGAGCTGGGTGCAGGTGCTGGTACTGGTGCTGCTGGCATTTGGTGTGGGCAAACAGGCACTAAATAATCGGCAGCTCATCGATCCAAGGTCACCCATGCCAAGGCGTGATCGATAGGAACGGACAGCTGAGTGGTTCTGTAATGAAGTGCCTTCACCTCAGTGGATTTGGGAGAGAGCGAGGGTATGGGAGATTAAATCCTCCTGCCATCGACAGCTCATCAAGCAAAAGATATATTAGTGAAGAAAAATTATGCTTGCCGAGCCCTGAGGGGAGCAATCGAGCTGCTGGGAGCTGTTTGTGCTCTTTGGGGGAACATCAGCCAGGGGAGCAGCTCCGCTGCCTCCCAGCACCCCGCTCCCAGCACCAGCTCCCACCCTGCTGGTGGGAACTTCCCGAGCAGCCTTCGAGGGCTTTGAAGGGATTAGGGAACCAGAGAGGGAATTCGCCATGGCTACTGCTGCAGCCCAGCGTGAGGCTGGTGAGGATCTGGCTGTGCTGTGCTAAAACCCACTGGTGTCCTTCCAGCCTAGTGGGCTGTGACAGCAGGAGAGGGCACCGTGCCCACCGTGCCTGAGCTGCCCTGGAGCCCTCAGGGAGAGAGAGAGGCTGGGAAGCACCGGTTCCCCAGCACATTCCAGGATGCCACAAGCACAGGGGAGGGCTTGGCCATCTCTGGAGAGTCCAGTGGCATCAGGCTGGAATGAAAGGAGCAGGGTTAGATCCTGCATTTCCAGCCCCTCAGCTGCTCCCCCCCTTCCCTGGCTGGCAGCAGGAAGGCAAGGAAGTGAACAACGCTCCAACCCCGCGAGGGCCTGCGGTGGCAGCAGCCCCTGACATCTCCCCCACCTGTTTTCCCAGACAAACTTTGATCTGCACGCTGCTTTATTGAGCTCTATTTCCTGCAGTCCAGCTACAGCGCAGAACTGGCAGCAGCCGCTCTGGCTGGCGGCGAGGAGCGGCCGCTCTCGGCCGCGGGGTCCCCGAGGTTTTATTGCCCTGCCAAGCCCCTACATCACGGTGACAAGGACATAATTACATATCGGACCGGGGAGGATGAAGCGCCCAGCACCTCCTAAACGTGTCAACATGATTTGAGAGGTTTGGGCTCGGCTGGACTTGGCAGGCATTGGATTGTGGACTCCAATCACACGGGCATCCGGGGGATCAATAGCCTCACACCTCCAGGCACCGGCTGCAAGGTGAGGGACGGGGGTGCCGGGTGTCGGGGACATCGATTAAGTTGATGTATGGCTTGGGTTTGGGGTTAGTCACTCTCCTTTCAAGCTGGGAAGAGGAAATCTTGTGGGCAGACCAAGCCTTGGCAGCTGCATCCCCTGGCAGCTGTTGGCAGCAGCTCTCCTGCAGCAGGACGGGACCCTTGGCCCCTTTCCCCTCCTTCAGCTTTCACCTCCTGACTCTCACGTGGGCAAAGAGCTGAACTTGCCACTCATCCCCCTCTGTCCCCTGTGTCCTTCTCTGTCCCCACATCTCTCTCTGTCCCCCATGTCCTTCTCCACCCTCACCACATCCACAAGACCAGGGTCTCCCCTCCATGCACCACTTGCTGGAGGGGCTCAGCTCAGCCCCTCTCTGTCCTCACTCGTTTAATGTGACAAATTAATTTCCCAATGCTCCAGCCCCAGGACTCCCCTGGAACGTCCCACACTGGCCCTGGCTCAGCCAATGCCCTGGCCTGTGGCCCCTGTCTGGAGCTCCCCTGCCAGCCCTGATTATCTGGTGCCACTTAAGAGGAAAACACCTGCAAACAAATTGAATGTTTCTAAGTGCAAATTGGTTTTTCAACTGCTCGAGATTTAAAGTGGCACTACTGCAAAACAACATTATTTTAGGGCCAGTGTCCTTGGAATACAGATTTTATTTTCCCTCGGGTTGTGCTGGGGGAATGTGCTATGTGGGGAAGGTGGGGGAGCTGGGAAGAGGCACGTCCTTTGTGGAATGAAGGAATTTTTACCTGGCTCCTTTTACAAGTTTTTACAAGGCAGGCAGGTCCTGGGAGGCTGGTTGTGCTGGGATGTATTGGATTCCATCTGGAACAGCCATTGGGCTAGGACTAGGGTTAGGTTTAGAGTTAGGACTAGGATTAGATCTGACACCTACAGTGCTGTCCTGAACCACTCCCAGCCTGATGCTGACGTGGTAGGGAAGGGAGGACACAGCACCTGCAAAAGCAGAGCTCAGAGGTGCCTGTGCAGGTCCCTCCTGTCCAGGGGGAGGAGATGACCCCTGCTCCAGTGGGTTGGCTCAGATCTGGACCTGATGGATCCGAACTGATGGCTCCCACCCCACGGCTCCTGGCGAGGCCCCGAGCTGTGCTCAGCACCCTCCAGAGCTCCCCTCCCCTCTCTGCAGGCTGCATTTCCACTCCATCACCTCTCTCGGCGGGAGCAGAGCCACGCTGGGAACGCGAGGGTTGATCTTTTGTGACATTTAGCGCCGCTGCTGGCGGCGGCAGCGCCTGTTTAATTCACCTGTTGCTCTGCCCCCCATCAATCACTGTCAGTGTCGGAGCAGATCTGGCACCGGGGGATGGCAGGGAGGAGTGTGGGGGGCTGGGTGAGACTCCTTCAATCATTTTGGACTGGGGACATCCATGTGGAACCGGTGCTGTGGGTCCCCTGTCCCAGTGTGCCTCGGCCTGCTGGGTTCTGCAGCAAAGCTGGTGTGTTTTATTGATTATTGATACTGATTTGCTGTCTCAGCTCCTCATCCCCCACCCAGCAACCTCCCATCACTTTTGGGGAGCTGATGAGGTTCTGTGAGGGAGCTGTGGAGCTCTGCAGGGTTTTGAGGCAGCTCCCATCCCACCAGCCCCTGGAACAACCCAAAAATTGCTCAGCAGCCGAGCAAATGGAGACAAAGCAGCCTGAGGTCTCACTTGTTGCCCTTTGCAAGAAGAAATTACACTAATACACCTGCGAGCCTGGGTGTAATAACAAAGCCTAAATTCCACAAATTTGGGTGCAGGAGGGGCTGAGCTCGCTGCTCCTGCCACGAGCCAGGGCTGTGATTGATCTGCCAGCACAGAGAGGGAAATGCAGCAGCTCTGTGTGAGTGATTTTTGTGGGGTTGGTTTGCACAGCGCTGCTGCTGCTGCAGTTCTGAGCTGGGCTGTGCAACAGAGGAGGCACTCAGCCCTGAATTCCCACCCCACACCCCCCTCCCGCGGTCTTTCCAGGTCAATGGCTGAGAACTGAGCCATTCCCTGGGGTCCAGCCCCACGGGAGCTGCTCTGGCAGCAGGTGGGAGCAGTGCTGGACCAGCTGTTGGGGCTGTGGGACCAGCCCCGAGCTTGGCGTGTGGCTTTTGGGGCAGGAGCAGGTGTTTTGTGTGCTTGCAGATGTTCTGAGCAAACCTCTGATGCTCACAGCTGGGCTCTGAACCTCCAGGGCTGCTCTCAGTCGTTGGCACCTCGGATGGGAGGCTGGCTTGGGAAGGAGCTCACAAGGGCTTCTGCCAGGGTTTGGGGCCGCAGGTTCTGAGCCTCTGCGAGTGATGCCTTCTCCTTTGCTCCCCCAGTCCCAAGAGACAAACTCACCCCTCTTTCCAAAGGAAATCTGAGCACTTGCCCATGGTTCCCCAGGTTTTCTGGGCAGTGGCACAGGGCATGGGATGCTCTCATCCCTCTACCCAACCTGTGCAGGAAGGCCCTGGGTTGCACCTGGGGCTGGTTTATGGGTTCTCAGTGTGGAGGGGCACTGCTCCCTCCAAAAAGGCAGGAGAGGATTTGCAGGAGCAAGGAAATGCTCTCCAGCCTGGGAAGGGGGAGGCCATGGGCTCCAGTGGGCAAAGGGGCGGCCGGAGCAAGTGCTCCCATCTGATTCCCTAAACCCTGGAACACGAGGATTTATACGGGAACGGCTGCCAGAGCAGGAGCCAGCAGGGTGAATGGAGCTGCTCTAATGGATATTAAGTGATTTGCAGGCCTGCTGCTTGCAAACACAGCTGTAAATAGCGGAGGGGAGGGGGCAGCAGATGAAGGAGGCTCAGGCTCTTTAACGGCAGCGTGTGAAAAATGGGGAGAGGTTCCTGGGCAGGGCTGGAGCAGCCGGAGAAACAAAAGCTGCAGCATCTATTTTCATATCTTTTATGTCTTCCTTGCACTTCATCTTGTTTAGGTCCGCAATTAAATTTTAAGACGCATAAGAGTGTTCGCTTACACACTTGGATTCTTTGCAGATTGAATTATTTAATAGAGTGTGGAGCGGCTCCATGATCTCGGAGCTGTGGCACCGAGCGCAGCCAAGCAGAAAATTAATAAACACTGGCTGCCGCCACTGCGCCGCCCCCGCCTGCCGCCCCCTCCCCACCCTGCTCCAGCCTTTGCTCCGGGATTTCCTCCTTCCCTTCCCCTCTTCTTCCTCCTTCCCTTCCCCTCTTCTTCCTCCTTTGGTGAGGCCGTTTCTCCTCCAGCTCCACACTGCTGTCATTTCAGCCCCTCGGGCACAGGGTGAGCAGGGATGTCTCTGGGTTGGATCCCACCCCTGTGAGAGCTCCATCCCCATCAGCCCACTCTGGGAAGCCCCCGTGCCTTCCTACAATGGCATCCCTTGCCCTGGAATGAATCGTGTTTCAAACACCATCAGCTTCGTCTCTCCCCTTCTCCCTTGCTCCCCTGCCAACAAAGTTGTCCTTCCCTCCTTTTCTTTTCTTTCCTGGTAACCTTTCCAGGCAACAAATTGCAGGGGGCAATTATGCCGTGTGCTAAAGAGAACATTAAGGCAGCCACAATTTCAGTGGAGGATGGTGCTCGGCAAGCAGCGACACAAAAGCGGGCTGTGAAATTCATCAAATTGCCGGTTGGCTGGAGCACACATTTACAATGCACCCGGAGCCCCAGTGAATTATCTGAAATCAGTTTGTTATTTCTCCTCCTTTTATTTTCCCCTTTTTACAAGGAACCAAATAAAAAGGTTTGAAAATTGCTGTTGAAGAAAGGGTCTGGCCTCTCTTTCCTTGGAGGCTCTGGTGGTTTTCCTGCATCGATTCAGGGCTGGAATGTGCTGGGGTTTGTGGCTGGCGCTGGGAGTCTCCATCGCTCGTGGAATCACTGAACCCTCGACTGGATGGGGTTGGAAGGGACCTTAAAGCCCATCCTGCCGTGGGCAGGAACATCCTCCAGGGTGTCCTCCAAGCTCCATCCAGCTTGGCCTTCGTCCCACAGAGCCTCCCCTCGCACTGCTCTGGGACAGCTGTTGGACACTGTGGTGGTGTTTTGTGGGGCCACCACCGGTGGGTGACAGTAACAGAGGCCCCAGCAGGTCCCCACATCCTGGCCTCATGTCCAACAACACCACCCTGTGATCCCAACCCCTCTCCTGAGGGGGGGAGCTGCTGGGGAGCATCCTTCCCTTCCCAAAAGCCATGGGGGGAAGCTTCCTGCTGGACTGAACCGAGATTATTTCTTCTCCTTTCCAGACTATTTTTCTTTTTCTGAGTGCTGCCTTCCCCACTCCTCCCTGAGGCTTTCTGGCAAGCCTGAGGGCAGGGGGTCAGGCAGTGCTGCTTTCCTGGCCCCCACTGCTGGGTGGAAATAGCTCTTGTGGAATTGAAATTCTGGAGGGAATAACGGACACAGCCGAGAAGCAGCTAAAGCACCTCTCTAATTGCTAATCGATAACCTAAAGAAACGCTGCCCTGGCTGAAACCTGCTCCGGGGAAAGAGAACAAAAATCCCCATGATTTGTTTCGTGAGTCGAATGAGGGGTTTATTTGTCTGGTTTCTGCTTTGCTGCTCCTCCTTTCGTGTTCTTTGGAGCCCCCACACCGTGGGTTGGGGGTTTATGAAGTCGTCACCTGCCCCTCGCTCCCAAACCTCGCCCAGGAACTTTGGGCTCCGCAGCCAGACCGCCGCTAATCCCCTGTAATTGAATCATCCTCTGGATGTTATTTGGCGGTTCCGAAACAGTTCTGTTCTCGAGTCATATTTTTATTAGCTTTGGTGTGGCTGCAGAACAGGCTTTTTTCAGCAGTAATATCATTTCCTCGCTTTCCAAGCTGGTTGCAGCACCGCTCTTTATTGATGTGTTGCTGGGATTTTGGGGCTGTCCTAAAAAAATTCCCCGCAGGTGTGTGGAGAGGTGAATTCCCACTCCCCACGGGGGCCGTGGTCTCTCTGAGAAGGAGCAATTAAGGGACGTGACCGAGGGGAATCTGCCTGTGGGGACAGCTCCGGTGGCCCGACTCAGAGCTGGCAGCTCAACAGGGTTCTCCCCATTCCCGGCTGCTGGATGGGATCTCCTCCATCCTTTGGGAACGGGAGGGAGGTTTCTGGGACACCCCTCTCCCTGCAGGGTCTCTGCAACCTCTCCCAAATCCAGCTCCATTCCAAGGAGAGGGTAATCTGGATTACTCCAGGGATTGCTCCTGGGGAAGAAGAAATCCTGGATCAGCGGCAGCGTTGGAAAGGAGAGAGGGAAGGAAGGATCCGGGGGGGAGCCGGGGTCGGGCTGAGCTGCCGGGGCTGCGGGAGGGATTTGTTGAATCCTGAAATTGCCTGAATTCCTTTCGATTATTGGCAGCGCTTCTCTACAGAACTAAATAAAGTAAAATAAATCAGGGAAGCAGAAGGCAATCCTGGAGCAGTTAGAGGGGATCAGTGGCGAATTGAATAATTCATTCAGGAGAGAAAAGGAGCTATTTGCCATGTCACTCTTATCTTGATTGTATTTACAGACAGGAACTTTTGACAAGGAAATTACCTGTAAATTCTTATTTTTATTTTTTTTCCTTCCTTCACTCTAGAAAATAACAGACAGGAAGATTTCCTGCAGGTTTTGGTTGGGGGTTTTCTTGTTTTTTTTTTTTTTTTTTTTTTTGAGGCTATTTGATGGATTTCTGTAAAAAACCCGAAGTCTTGTGACTTCCCCAGGAGCCTGTGAAACGCGGCTGCTCAGATCTAAACAGAGCTAATGGCAGCTGGAAACCAGGAAGGAGAGGAGGGAAAAACTGTTCCTTGGTACTTCCAAAGAGGGATGGACGCTGGAAGTTGGAGCTGGGGTTGGAGCAGGAGGGTCTCAGTGGGGAACCTGGGGTGGTTGGAAGTCGCTGCTCAGTTTCCATCTCTTGGAAGTGGAGATTTGGGGATGGGGTTGGCAGGGAGGCTCCAGCAGGACAATCTGGGAATGCAGAGAGGTGCCCGGGGTGCCCCAGCTCCTGCAGAGCCCGCAGGGTCATTTGATTTCCAAAGACATCCTCTGGAGTGAAAGATGACTCCAAAAATATGAAACCTGAAGAGTTCCTTCAGCAGAGAGAGACCCACGAGCTTAGAAATGAATCCACAGCTCTCGTGCCTCGTGTTTGCTTCCCCTTCCTGAGAGACGGGGGCACTTTGGGAATCAAATTCTGCTTTTCCACTCTACAGAGCAGCCCTGGAGGGAGCTCACAGAAACCCAGCCCTGGACAGGCTCTGCCACAGGGAAGCTCCAGTTCTGCCTCTGTTGCTGTGATTTGTTTTCCAGGCGGTGCCAGGGAGGCTCCGGCTGTTCCCGATCCTCCTTTGCATGGAGGGGAAGCTGAGACGGGAGCGGAGCACGAAGCACTCGTGGGGAGCTCTTGTCTCTGGAGCTCAGCCTCGAGGATAATTGAGTTGTTGTAATGAAGTCTGGGCTTGGTTCTTCAAGGAGGAATTTGTTTTGGAAAGAGACTCTCCACTTAATTTAGATTTCATGCTCTTCCCCAGCGCTTGCTGCCGGTGCTGGAGGTTTGATGGGCCAACTGGGGAATTCCTGGAGGTTGAGTGGGACCGGGATGTGGCTCTCAAAGGAATTTAGGGATGGAATAACCAGCCCGTGGCCCCGTGGCAGCAGTCACAGAGCTGCAGAGGCTCTGAGCCCAGGCAGCTCCAGCCACAGCCAGGGCTGAGCCCAGGTCTGACCCCCTGGGAGCTGCTGCCTCCATGGGGTGGTGACATCCTGGAATCCCCAAGGAGCCGGGGGCTGGGTATTGGGCTTTCCCAGTGGAGCACATTGTCCAGGCTGGGAAAAGAAGGGTTTTCCCTGTTCAGTTCCAGATGAAACGGAGGAACCACAGGGATGAACTTCCCACGGAGACACAAACCATTTCCAGCCAGGATTTCTCCCTCTGCTGCTCCCTGGGAGATTCCCCTCCTGCGCTCCGGACGGATCCTGCACAGGCTCCATAACTCATCTCTGAGAACACATAAAAGCAACAAGCCAACAACTTCTTCTCCCTTCCTTTGTGTATTTTGGTTTTAAATAATACGTTTCCAGGGATAAATGTTGGCAGCACTTGAAATAAGTTGTATTAATTAATGAACGAAGCACTTAATTTCGGTTTAATGGGATAATCCTTTGCTGCGTGTTACATAAATAGTAATTGAATATTAAGAATGTATCGAACGGGATTTCACTACTGGGAGAGATGGAGTTTATGGCATCCCTGTTATTGCTCAGCTCCAGCCTGATCTCAGCGTGGGAAATGTGGATTCAAAGGCTCTGGAAGTCAATGCAGGAACGGCTCTGAGGTGAGTGTGGTGCAAAGGCTGAGAAATTCAGGCTTTTGTTCTTCCCCAATGCATGGCCTGACCCAAAACTGGGCTGGGCAGGAGGGACTTCCTTGTATTGATCCAGGCATCCAAAACTCTCCGAGATACAAAAGAACCCCTGGTGTGGGGGATCACCAGGTCTGGGGCTTTGCCGTGGGGGGCTCAACAGCTCTGGTGGGTCTGGGGAGCATCAGGATGGGTCCCTGACATTTCTTTGCAGCTCAAGCTGGGGAAAAGCTGTCCCAGGGCACCCCCTGGGTCCCTCTGATTCCCTCCCAACTGCCCCACTCCTGAGAAATGCTGTCCTGCTCCCCTCCTCACTCCTGCGGGGAATCTGCCACCTTCCTTTGACGCTGGGATTTATTTACTGCCACATCATTGCAAAGTGTGAGCGATAAACCCCTCCAATTGCTTGCAGCTCGTCCTTGTGTGAGGAATAATTGGTGTGTTCCAAACAGGGAGCGATTCCTCGCAATGGGAAATTCAGCCTTTAAGGATATTTCCCCTGCAACTCCTGCTGCATAATTCAGCACTGCTTACACAAGAGTTTTGCTCCGTCTGGCCCTAAAACTTCCCCTCCTTTCCACATCTCAGTACTGAGCAGTGAAGGTGCTGCAGGCCCCGCTCAGGCCACCAGCCCAGAGCTGTTCCAGCACCTCTGGAGACGATACTGGCTCCCTAAATCCTGCCCTGCTGGTGCAGCAGACCCCGAGATGCTCCCACTGCTCGCTCCCTGCAGCTCTGCCAGCTCCACCAAACCCCAAAACGCAGCTTCGCTGGGCTGAGCCCATCCCTGGAACTGGAGTCGAGTTGATCACAGAATTTCTCTGACCCTTAATTGTTGTTATCCCTGGGGTTGTTTTTTTGTTTTGTTTGTTTTTATCCCAAAAAAAACTGCCTCAAACCCACCCCCTCCGTGTCCCTGCAGCCTGGCCGGGTGACGGACGCAGCGGGAAGGCGGTGATTTAGCGACGGTTTCCCACCAGGTGCAGGGAGCTGGGGACGATGGGGACACGTTTCACTCGTGACTCAGCTCCTGCCACCTGGGAGCGGCTGTGACAGGCTGGGAGAAGCTGCCACAATTCATCTCCCAGGCTGGGAGGAGCCGGGGACTGACAGCAAATCCCGTTTGGAGCATCTCTGCTCCACCTGGGGACGCTGGCTCAGGTGGCACGGGGGAAGTTTGGGTGGGAGGAGAGGTGGGGAATGAGCTGGGGGAGCCTCTGCCCATGCCGGTGCTGCCGCTCCTGCGTGGAGGCGGCAGCTCCGCGGCTGCTCCCGGCGCAGCCCAGTTCTCTCTCTATGCTAATTGGATGGGACAGGAACACGGACCTGGCTCTGCTGGAGGAGAAATCAACTGGAAGGTGGCTCCTTTCCCAAGCCCTGCTGCTTCAGCAGCCGGACTGGAGGGAAGGTGGGAGGAGGAGAACATCCCTGGATTAGATTTAATGAAAATAAATACATCAGCTCTGCAAGCAGCAGACGGGACCCGATTAGGGAACAGCAAGCCCAGCTCATTCTTCAGGAGCTGTAACTTTGGCGCTGGCTCAGAGCCTGCTCAGCGGCTTGGTGGCTTTTTGGGAGGGGCAGGAACGATGCCTGGGAGGCAGGAGAGACAGCTTGGGAGACAATGATGGATGAAGCGATGCTTCACGACGCTGGCGCAGTGCCCGGGGATGGGGCGGTTACGCAGGATGCTAAATTCCAAACGGTGATTAAATGGTGCTGGAGCCGAAGCGTTGGGCTGGACGATGGAGACTGGGACCTCCTGGGCAGCTCCTGGGGGCTTTGCTCAGCAAAACTTCCCTCAGAGTTGCACAGAACTGTGGGGGCTTCACGGGGTCCTTTGGGTTTGTCACACACAATTTTTTGATGCCTTGAGCAAAACGGGTACTTCTGTAAAGAGCTGAAAATGAGAGAGTTGTGGTCTCTCGCATGGTCTGCTCAGGCTCCTGTGCTGGTGGGAGACCAGCACCCGCCTCCTCTCCCCATCCCCGTTCCTACAAACCCTGCGAGGCGGGAGAGGTGAGAGCACAGAAGCCGATGGCCCCCGGCCCAAGCCAAGGGATCTGTCCCTGCCCTGATGGGGGTTTACGAGAGGTTTGTGTGTGTCCTGCTGGACTCTGCCTGGACCTGCTGGACTCTGGCTGTGCTGGACCCTCTCTGGCCCTGCCGGACCCCCCCTGGCTCCCCAGCCAGCACTCAGGGCTGTTTACAGGCCGGGTTTGGTTTCAGGTCCATCTCAGCCCCGCAGTGTCTCACAGTGACATTTCCCGTGGTGAGGATCAGAACAGGGACGCTTGAAAGCCACAGCGGGGAAGGACAGAGCAGGAGATGCGGGGTGAAGGATGGGAAAGGGCTGGAGGAGAGGATTAGGGGAACGGTAATAGGAAGTGAAAGGAAAACAAAGTTCAAGCCAGGCCCTGTGGACGAATAAATGCCAGGATGGTTGGGTGGTCAGGAAGGCTCCTGCAGAGGCTGTGGGATCCTTCAAAAGGCAATTAAATGCTCTCCTGGGGGAATGGGCTTACTGGAGAGGATAACCACTTGGGACTTTTCCAGTCCCAGCTATCCTTAACAATCCTCCAGCAACTCGAGGCATCTGGTGGCTGAAGGCAGCAGCCAGGACTTCCTGGAGGAGTTGGGAAAGCGGCAGATCCCAGGGCTGCGGGCAGGTTGTGCAGTGTCCCACGGGGTGGGGGTTATGGGGAACGCTGCAAGGGAGGAATCATCCCTGATTCTCTGCCCTGAGCCCCAAGTGTCCCAAAAATCCCAGTTCCTCACTGGATCACTGTCCCGAGGAGGAACAGAAAGGCCTGGCTGCATTTATTTTTTTATTTTCCCTCTTCCTTTAGGAATAAATTTTGTGAGGAGATCTTGGGAAATGGGAAAATAATAATTACTCCCTTCAGCAGAGCACTTTGGGGACAGCTGTTCTCACGAAGCTGCAGCTGAGTGACACCTCTCCCAACGCCGAATGTGCAAGAGACGGGGCTGGAAATGACTTCCCGGGCACAGCCTGGCCATGGCACCCTGTCCCCCCAAACTGCCGAGGTGGTGGCACAGGGTGTTGCTGGCGGTGGCACAGGGTTTGACTGCTGCCGGCGCCGGGACACCCCGGGGCAGTGGGGAGCGGCTTGAAGTGCAATTTCCATTTTAATAAAGGAAGTTGTGTTTTTTCGCTCATTTGCATTTAAATCACCCGTGTTTCATAACCCACTGTCCCTCTTAAAGGGGCGCTCCGGGCTCTGCTGAGCTCAAGGGGGTTTTACTCCCCCTGCTCACGCTGGGGGCTGTTAATGGCACTTTTTGGCTCCCAGGTGGAACCTGCTGACCCTCAGCCAAGGGGGCTGGAACATACCAGACCCCTCCGTGGTGCTGACCGTGTCTGGGCAGCCCTGGAGTGAGCAGCAGCGTGGAGGTGGCACAGAGGGGATTTGCCCGGGCACAGGGAAGGGCACCTGGCACCCCTGAGTGGAACTGGGGCAGGTGTGGATGTGCCCAGCCTGGGCAACACCAGGAAACTGCAGCAGAAAGGAGCGTTCATGGCACAGTGAATGGAAGGGGATGAAAAATTTTTAAACCTGTTTTGGATGAACTCGACTCTTCTGTTCTCAACCAATTTAAAGCTTTTCTCCTTTCAGCTCCTTTTTGTTTTAACCCCGTTCAGGCTCCAGCACAAAACACAAGATCCTGACGAGAGCTGGCACTTGTGAAGGCAAACCAGGAGGAGATGGTCTGCTCTGAGCACCTGGAAAGCTTCTCCCGCTCTGCTCGGAATGAACTTTTACTGCTGCTTACCAGTTTCTATAAAAAGCCATTTTCCAATGCGAAAATCCCGGCACCGGGGCCTGTTCCACTGCATCTCCGGGCTCTGCCCTGTTCCCTCCCCATTTCCTGGGGGGGCCTGGCAGTCACTGAGTTTTCCATCAAAGCCGCCGCCGCCTTTCATCCCCGGGCAGAGCCGCCTGAGGGCACAGCCTTTACCCGGCTGACTGAGCCTTTGGGAGCTTTTCTCGGTCCTGCTTTTATCCTGGGAATGGGGCGGCTCTCCTCGGATGCCAGGGCTCGGGGGTGGGCTTCGCGCTGCCCCCACGGTGCTCCAGCCCTCGGCACCCCGAGCAGGTGCTGCAGTTCGTGCTTCTCCCTCGGGAGCAAATCCTGCCGGGATGAGGAGTTCAGTCCTCAGAGGGCAGAAAGCGTTAATTTGAACGTTTAATGCTCCGCGGGGAGGTGGAAGCAGAGGGAGGAGAGGGCTTGGGATCTCTTCCGATTTAAGCGCCTCTGTGAGGTGCCAGGGGGTTCAGTGGGGAGGGTCGGCGGGTTGAATCGCACCGCAATTAACCCCCAAACTGCGCAGTGGGGAGATGGTTTGGAGGAGGGGTCGGCACAGGGGGCTCTCACAGCATCACCTGGGCTGACGGTGCCGACGGCGGAGCTGCACGGCCACCACCCAGGAGGTGATGGCCACGAGGGTGTGACCTGGCTGTCCCCTCGTGCTGCCGTGCCCTGGGGACACCGAGATGCCACACGGTGCTGTGTCACCCCTGCTCCTCCCTCTGGAGGGTGGGAGAGGCGAGGGGGGGCTGAGTAACAGCGGGGATAATTCAGTTTGATTTCTTCCCAGCCTCTTCATTTGCTGAACATGTCACCAGCCATGTTGTATATGGGCTGCTCTGTATCAATTTTCCGTGATGCCAGGCCGTAAATAAAGAAAATAAATGTTGGGCCCGTTAATCAGTCGCTGCTCATCCAAATGAGTTCCCTCTGCATTTCCCTGTTCTATAATTACTTGTCACCTCTCGCTGGTTTGCAACTTCTCGCTCTGTGATTCTGTTGGGTGCCCTTTTCCTGCTTCTGACAGGATCAATCGCTTTGGTGCAGGGCTGGGGTTTATTTTTTTATTTTTTTTTTTTTCCGGGTTTGTTTGGCTTTTTTGGGGGGAGGGAGGGTTGTTTATTTCTTTAGCCCAGGTGCAGGGTGTCAAAACCCAATTGCTTGTAGCGAGTTTAGTCGCAGGTGAGGAGCTGAGGGAAAACAGCCTCTACCGGAGCTGGATTTTAATTTCCAGGGCAGGTGATGCCTGCTGCTGGCTCTGCAATTCCTGAAAATGGACTTTTTGCAAACCCGCGTTGCTTCAAATCCAGGGCTGCCGCTTCCAGGTGGCTGCAGCAGAGCCGTGGGAGCAAGTGCAGGTGCTGAGCGCTGTCCCCTCTGTCCTTCTGCCTCTTTTCTGCAGCTCTCCCGTGCCCTGGAGAAGCGGATCCTTCCTCCCAGCCCTCCTCTGCATCACACCCCAGGCAGGAATCGCGGCTCCCGCCCTGAGGCTGGGGCAGGAGGTGCAGGAATCCCCCGTGAGCGATCGCTGCCGCTGAGGGCCACTTCACCCCAGGCACGTGGAATGGCTGAGGAACAGCTGGAGCAGCTCGGGGTCATTTTTTAGCCAGGCTGGAAACCAGCGCTGCCTCCCCCTCCCTTCCCTGTGCATGGAAATAATTCGAATTCACACACCAAAGAGCCGGGCGCGCTGGAGCAGCTCTGGTAGCGAGGGTTTCGCTGCGGCCGCCCCTGGAGCCACCCAGAGATGGGGTGGGAGGAGGCTGCCGAGATGGATTTTTGAGGGGAAAACGCAGGGAAAACGAGCACAACGCATCCCTTATGCCTCTCCGGGCTGGCACCGGGAGATGCCTCACACTTTAAATCCTTTAAATCCTGCCCGGCAGCGGCAAAGACTGAATCTCTGATGCAGGAAAGGCTAAAAAACCTCAGCAGGGCAGCCGGGCCGGGAGGGGGAGCGGCTTCTTTAGGGAGATGCAATTCCACTGCTCCCAGAGGGGAAAGTTCGCCAGAACAACGGGGCTGCTCCCTCCGCGCTGATGAATTCCCCCCTGCCCAGGGATGGGCTGCAGGAGGGGCTGGTTTTCCATGGGGAACAGGGAGGATGCGCCCCTTGGGGGATCACAGGGCCCGGCTGGACCCGCCAGGATGCCGGCACTGGTTCCTGTCGGGAATTCCTGCCTCGTTTCCCTCCAGCTCGGGCTCTGCCCTGGGTTTTTCAGGCAGTTGAGAGCCTCGTCTTTGCCCTGGGTCTGTCCAGAGTCTGAGGGGTGTCAGAGCCCCAACCCCCCATGCCCAGCCTGTCCTGTCCAGCTGTCCAGCAGGACAGAGCTTTCCTCTATCCACTGAAAATCCTGCAGGGTCTGGGAGTGACAGCTGCGGATCCGGGGTCTCTGGTGGCACTGGGAAGGACGGAGCCCAAGCATCCATCTGGCCGCGAGTCTGACACTGCCATGCAGCCCTCAAACCGCCTCGGGCCTTGGCTCCTCCAAAACCACGGCGTTTTTCGGGAAGGATGTGGGATGGAGAATTGTTATTTGTGTTCAGAGAGGCTGGAAATCAGCTGGGGGTGCCCAGGGGCTGAGGCTGATTGAGACAGACAAGGCTGTGCAGGAGGCAGGCTCAGGCCGGGCCATGTTGCCAGACCTGCATTTCCCCACCAATTATTTATCAGCATCAAAAAAAAAAAAAAGGTTTGTCAGGATAAATAAAGAATTATTTATCAGGATATATAATTGTATCTGAGGGTCACAGTGGATGTAAATGATTTAATTAATAATGCACGCTTCGAGAGGGATTTGCAATTTAAAGGGCTGTATGAAAGCCCAGTATTAGCAATACTAATTTTTATTATTTAATTGCTGTCTCTCTGAATCTCCATGGTGAATAATTTTCCCCATATTTTTAAATTTTAATTCATTTCTGTGGCTCTGGGAAGAGGAAAGGCCACTTTACAGGGAGCTTGGGGGGGCTGAGGCTTTGTTGAGCCTTCAGTGCTCGGGATTTGGGGCTGGAGCTCTGTGGGAATTGGGGTCTGTGCCCTTATCTGCAGTTTTTAATATTCTCAAACAGATTTTGTTCACTTTTACAGCTGGTGCCTGTCCCCCAGGGACTGCCTTGCCGCTCTTTGGAGCGGTGTGTTTGTCCTGCGTGCGATGGAACTGGTTCCAAATCGGGATGTGCAGCTTGTGGCTCGGGCTGGTTCCTTCAGCACAGCAAAGAGAGGTCCTGAGTGGGATTTATGCCTTGGAAAGATCAGTTTGCCTCTGTTTCTGCTTCTTCCTCCAGCTGACACCTCCAAGCACAGAGAGCAGGGCTCCATCCTGGCCCAGGACGTGCGGCCCCGGTGTCAGAGCTGCTGGAAGGGCCCAGCTGCTTCTCCCACAGAGGCAGGAAGGGGCTGAGCAGGAATTCCTGGGCTCCTTTTCCCTTTTAAAGGCACCCTGAGAGCTGCTGTCTCTCCTGGCATTCCCTGAGCTGGAGCATCCCACCGAGCAGCAGCCAGGGCGGTGGTGGCAGCTTCGCCCTCGCTGCGATAGGGCCGAGCCGGGTGTGAGAAGCGAGTGCAGGCACTTCCCTGCCTGCTCTGCGGGGCCGGGAGAAGCGGAGGGCGCTGGGATCCGCGGCAGATGGAGCGAGTCCCCGCCGGGGCAGCCGGCACACGCGGGCTGGGAAATGGAGCGGGGGCGGAGGGAGGAGCTGCTGGAGCATCCCGCGGGATGGATGCGGGAACTGAGCCAGGGGAGAGCGAGGGAGGTTGTCAGGGGTCTGTGCAGTGCCCTGCATCGCTCTGCTGTGGGGCTGGGGGTGTTTGTGGCGTTCCTGGGGTTGGAACCCACCCTGGTGATTATAGCCGGGTGCTGGGAGGTGCTGCTGGTTCTGCTCCTGCTCGTGGTCCTGCAGCCCCACTGCAGGTGGGAGAACAGGACCCTTCCTGATCCAAGCCCCCGTGTCCTCAAGACCCGCCTCCATCAGCTCCTGGGCAGTATTTTCCTTTCCTGCACCGCCAGCGGGTCCGTTGATCCTCAGTGCAGCTTTTCCAGGTGGATTTTGGGCTGGTGAGGTCCCGATGGAGACTGGAGAGATGAATCAATCCAAGACCACCAGGACTCCGAGCTCCTAAAATCTGGAAACCAGTGGGGAAAGCGATTCTCCTCCTGCCACTGTTCCAGCAGCTCAAAGGAGGCAGAGATAAAGGAAAGTCTCTTAAAGTAAGTTGGCTTTGCCCACCCCAACTTTTTGAGGCTGTGGAAGCTCAGCCAGGTTTCTGCCAGAATTTTTGAATTCTGCAGCCTGTTTGGGAGCTGGGATCTCTTGGCTGGATCCTTCTCTCAATCCATCACCCTCCAAGGCCAGTCTGCCTTTAATCAGCCGTTACCGCTCCGACACGTGGCCAAGCGCTCCCAGGGTGGCCACGCGTCCCCTTCTTCAAGGGGGGACTCCTAGGGGGGACAGAGCAGCCCATTCCTCTTCATCACCACCAGCCCATCAGAGCACAGCAGTTTGGCAACAACTTTAATAAATTGATTCAATTTGGCGAGGCAAAAAGGAAACGAAAGAGAGGGAGAGATTAAAACGTGAAGGAGGAAATTACCCGGAGTGCTCCCAGCAATTGTGCTGGATGGTAAATCTCTTCTTTATTACTCCTTTATTATTTCCAGAATCTGAAGTTTAAATAATTAAGCAGAATAAATGGTGGATGAATATTTTTTGTTCAAGTTTTATTTATTGGTTCTCACAGGACAGATGTGCAGAGAGGCTCGGGCAGAGAGGGAGCCAATTCCTCCCGTGGTATAAATCAGGGCAGGATCATTAACACAGGTGTCACTTAGAGGAGATTTACCCCAGCCGAGCATCCAGCCTCCTCATTTTGGGAGGAAAACGTGGAAGGCTACGTAGATTTTAATAATTCTCTCCCCTGTCTCCTGTGCGATTAATTTATTTTCCAATTTAAAAGCACATCAGGTTTGGGTTGGGTTTTTTTTTTGTAATTTAAATACGTTTGTTGACAGTGCTGCTCATTCTGAAGGTCTTTTCGGGAGCCTGGGACTGGAAAGGCTCCATGAGCCTGCGGGTCTGTGCTCGGAGCAGCTGCCAGGCTGGGCTGGTGCAGGGGAGGAGGAGCCGGATCCCGGGAGCCTCCGGAGCCACAACATCCGGGGGGCTCTCACCTGGGCCACCTCAGGGGTTGGGGGCATTTACAAAGCCCAGGCAAGGATTTTCCAGGCTTAATTCCTGATTTAGGGTGATGTGGCCCTTGCTCTTGAGAACGCCCGTTTTTCCAGGGTATTTATGCTTTTAAAAATGAGGGAGAAGCCCCAGTGGCCGGGAGCACATCCCAAGGCTCCGGGATGGCTTTGGGTGAACATCTTGTGGTTCTTAACGGCAGCTTCAGTCCTGGGGGTCTCTACTTCCACAGATCTCTGGATTTGGGATGTTTGGGACAGGAGGAGGGGAAGGGGAAGGAGGTGGCGGCTGCTACTGGAGGGGAAGGGGAGCCTCAGAGATCTGTGAGCTGCTATTAACAGTGGGGCCAATTAAGGAGAGCAGGAATTAAGGAGGTCTGACATCTGTCAGTAAATTTGTGCTACTCAGAGAGTGAGAGGGATGGAACAGCCCCATAATCTGGAGCTTCCTTTTGTTATCTAGACCTGTCCCTGTGTTAAAACAATGAACTGGGGATGGTGCCCTGCGGGAGGCACTGCCAGGAGTCCCCAGCTCCATCTGAGCTCCATCATCCAAGTCTCAGCAGCACCTGAAGGAGTTTCTTGTGCCAGGAATGCTGGGCCGGGAGTGCAGCTCCAGCTTTGATGGCTTCATTCTCCACCGAGGAGCTCGGATGGGGCTGTGGAAGTTTCCTTTGCCCACAGCTGGTGGTTGGAACAACATGATCCTTAGGGTCCTTTCCAGCCCGAACCGTTCTGTGCTTCTGGGATTCTACGAGGTTGTTTTGTCCCAGCAGGGTGGGGGAGAGTCTCAGGTATCAGAAGCTTGAGTTGGGTCCTTTCCCCATCTATTGCCAGTGTGGAAATGAAAAATCTGCCCGTGATTGGCAGCAGTTGCAGTGGGGCAGGAAATCGTCTCCAACCCCTCACCCTCTGTGTCTGTTCCACATTCCAGGGCCATTGGATTTTGGGGAGTTGAGAGGACTTGGCTGTGCCCTTCCCAGCTCCACATGCATTGCACAGTGCCATGAGGCTGATGTGAGCAACTGAAGGAAAATCAGGGAGTTAAAAATGTTCCAGAGCAGCACCTGGAATTTGGGAAGCATTGCTGGGTTCGTTAGGTACCAAATGAAGGAGGGTTCCTGTTGTCCTTGGAGCTGTGTGGGGCTTGTTATCCCTGCCTGAGAAAGCTGGGCTGGGATCCTGGCTCTGCCAAAGGATGCCAAATTAACATTTCTCTGGGAATATTCCTGCCCAGCTCTAAAACTGGGACAGTTGTCACCTGCCTTTTTTCGGGGGAGGTTGGTGTTTTTCAGCGTGGGCCGGAGCTTCCACACTCACAGCAGGGTGAGGTTTGGGCCTTCAAAATGCCACTCAATAAACTACAAGTGATGACAGACAGTTATGTCCTTCCCCCCGTTGTGTCTGGGGGAGTAGCTGATATTGCTAAGTGACCGAGGATTGGTCTGACCCTTTTAAACAGCAGGAGCCTTGTTTAATTCATGGCTTTTATTTATAGCTTTGGGCTCCTCTGGTTCCTCTCCTGTGTGGCTGCTGCTCAGGGAGAGTGTCCGGCCAGAGCCTCTCTCCAGGGACAGCTTTGGGGACACCGTGGTGGCAGGAATTCTCTGCCCTGAGCGCAGGCTCTGGCAGGTGTGTGAAGCTGGGAGGACATCAATCAGATGAATGAGGACGGGATTTAAAAGAGGAAATGATTGGGTGCTGCTGGGCAGAGTGGGGTGAACGAGCGGGGAAAGGCAGCTCTGATGTCCTGCTCAGGACCAGATCCTGTCCCTGCTTAAACCTCTGGGACTCAGAGGGCGCTGGGCAAAGCATCACAGGGAGGAAATGGAGAAGCAGCAAAGGGAGGGAGCTGCAGCCTGGACGAAGATAAAGGGTTTAGAGAGAATGGCTGTGAAGAGAGCGATTACAGGAAATTAAACGCGGCCAGGCTGGAGGCTGGGGAGTGTGGCCGTGCCAGCGCTGTCACCGCTGAGCCGTGCGGGGCTGGGAGGGACAGCGCTGCAGCAGGAGGTGACACTCGTCCGAGGGCAGCAGGGACCGGCTCTGGGCTGCAACAGCAGCACAAGTGCGAGGAGGCTGGAGGAGGATGCGGATTCCTGCTGGCAGAGCAGCGGTGCACGCTCTCCGGGAATCCAAAGGAGCTTTTCTGCCTCTGGTTTTCCAGCCAGCGGTGAAATATCCAGCGTGGACCTGCTGCTTGCCCCGGACAAACCTCTGCGAGGCACAGAGCACCCGAGGCATCAACAGCTGGGCAGCGTCTGCAGCTGGGAACAGCCACGGGAGATGGATGTGCCGCTCCCGGCGCTGCGGAGCGCTCGCCTTGCCCTGCGATCTCTGGAGATGCCGCAGGACTGAGCCTTGCGGTGCCAACACAGGGCAGGGTTGGAATTTAGGGATGCATGGGGATTCTCCCCCAAATCCCAGCGAACTGGGATTTGTTTTGGTGAGGGAGAGGAGGAGCCGGGCTCCCGGGTGCTCTCCGGCTGCTCCTGGGAAGTTGCTGATCCAAAAACTTCCTTCCTAGAAATTGCTGCCAGCCCGTGGGAGCCCTGGCAGCGGTGGGGTCACGGCAGGGCTGGTGTTTGTCACACATCTCAGGAAGGATGAGGAACAACCAGGAGAGCTGAGGAGTTCACCCCAGCCTCTGGAATGCTGCTGGGTCTCTTCTCCCACTGTTCCCTTCTCCCACCGCCCCTTCTTAAAAATTAAGGAAGAATTAAATCCCACACGTGGCTTTTAAAAGCCAACTGAAAATGTCCTTTATTAAATTACCACCTTATTGATCTCACAGGCATCCAGGAGGGGATTGATTGAGGGCTTAAACAGACGTGCAGCCGGGCCAGACGTTCAATTAATGTGCATAAACGGGCAGTGGAGAAGCAATTTCCAGAGCAAGTCAAGCAAAAGATCAGGCCTGCTCTGCCTTCCATGCCAAAGTTGCTTCTGTATTTATTTCCATGTTATTTCTTTTTTTTTTCTTTCCTTTTTTTTCATTCCCCTGTCCCTCTCATGATAAGCGACGTGTCGAGAGGCAGCTCTCAAAGCACAGCTCGTGAAATTCACGGAGCCGCAGCTCCCTCGGAGAGGGCACAATTCCAGGAGGGTTGGGGAAAGCCTCATCCCTTGAAGGCCTCACACGTGAGGGGCTTTTGAGTCGTGTGAATCCCAGGCTGTCCTTTAAATCCTGCGGAGAAGGCCCCGTGCAGCAGCAGAGCCATCGCCTGCCTTGAACATTCCTGTCTCTGATGGGCCTGGAAGTTCCTCTGGCAAGTCTGGGAGAGAATTTTGTGAAGAAAGCCCTCATAATGGATTGGCTGCTCCCACCTCTTCACCACTGGGCAATTCCAGCTGGGACGGATCCACAAATATTCAGCTTCACTCTGGCCTTGCCTGTGGACGCTCCACGGAGCCTGTGGAAGCAGAGGGAAGCACTGGGAGGCAAACTCCTGCTCTGAGTGGGAACAAAGCACAGGAAATTCCGGGGGTGGCTTTTTTCTCCAGACTTAGCGAGAATCCCAATAAACTCCAAGGCCACCAGCTCTGGCAGCTCCAGGGCTTGGCCCCTTGAAGCCAGAGGTGGGTGGCATCACCCTGGGCACACAGAAGGGTCCCCCGTGGTTTGAAGTGGTGCATGGAGAGCCTGGAGCCGCGGGGTGTGGGGAAGATGCTCCTCCCTTTGCCCGTGGGGTTCCCAGGGTTTGGCCCCGTGGAGAAGGTCACTGTCCCCACCCTGCTGGCCTCCACTCGCTCGTGCTGCTGCTGCTCCGTGTGACAACGTGACACGGTGCCACCTCCTGGCGGAAGGGGACGTGTCCCGGGCTGGCCTCGCTGTGAGTCACAGAGCAGAGCCCGGCGCGTCCCCGGTGCCGCAGGGGAATGTGCTCCGAGCTGGAGCCCCAGTTAGCAGGAACTCCTCTCAAACCCTGGGATCAAGGGCCTGTTCGTTTCTCCTCCACTCTTTTTTATTGTTTTTTTTTATTATTATTCCTCAAGATCGTTGTTTCCCACTCAGGATTTCCTCACAACTCCAGGGCCCAGCCGCAGGCAGGGGGTGGGATGGTCACTGTTAAATCAAGGACTGCCCAGCAGTGAAAAGGCATTTTTTTCTGTCTGTTTTTGAATTTTTAATGGCTCTGCTTTGGGGATCTTTCGGAGCCAGGATTTTATTTTAGCACATTGCTTTGTCCCTGGTTGTACGGGCTGTAATTCAGTGATTCTGCATTAGTAAGGAGATTATTCCTCCTTCCCCTCTCACTTGTCCTTCCTTTGGTGATAATCAAATAAATGGAGCATGGCAGGAAGGGGCTGAGAGCTCCAGAGCGTGCCTGGGGCCATGGGACCCCCACCCTGGCACGGTGCCTGCTCCGGCCAGACGTTCATTCCCTTTTCCTCTGTCTTCACAGCCCTTGGGTGTTCGGGGTTTTTTTCCCCAAAAACGTTGTCCCTGCAGCATTCCCACTGCTCCAGGACAGAGATGGACACATTTGGCTTTGTGGTCTGCTCTGCACCGTGTGGACTTTGGGGTTTATCCAGCACATTCCAATTCCCCAGTGTGGGATGGGGAACGTGGAGGGGGCTGATGTGGGGGCTGCCCACGGTCCTGGCAGCACCAACAAAGTCACTGCTGGCGACAAACCTCTGTGCCGGGGTGTCTGTGCTGCTGAGACCATCCCGAGCTGGCAAACAACGGGATCACTTCCCTTTGGAAGAAGCCAAACTCACCAGTGCAGCCCCGCAGGTCTGGGGGGGCTGCGGGAGAGGAGATTTACGTGGAGAGCTGGGATTTCATTTGCATTTTAAATCATGCTCTGTGCTAAACTAATGGACCCCCTATTTATAGCTGACTCCAGCCTAAAGTGACTGCTAATTACTACAATTAATACCGCGCCGAGGCTTTGCAGCCAACTCCACTGCCACGCGAGTCGCCCACTCATTTTCAATTAAGGCGCATTGACAGGGAGAATACGCGCTCATTAACGGCGCGGGCCCGGGGTGTAATTACATTTTGCCAAGGTCATTAATCTCCTGCAAACAGCTGGGTTTGCCCCCCGGGGCACCGTGGAGGGACAGGTGAGTTAAGGTGTGGGGGTTTTGCGTTGTTCCCTGGCGCTGCAGGAGCGCATCCCTGGATGGGCACCCTTGGGTAGCCTCGCTGGCTCTGTGGGTGCCCCCTGAGCGGCCCAGCCCCGCCGTGCTGCACCCTGTGAGCCTCAGGGTGTGACCCAGCTCCCACCCATCCCACGGGTGTCCCAGAGCTCCTCGGCGCCTGCCGTGGAGCCTTCGCTTTGCAGGGCTGCTGTTTCAGGGGTGGGTTTGTTTTCTTTGGAGCTGCTTCTCCGAGTTGCGTCTCCTCCCTTTGCTCCGTGCTTTGGGCTCGGCTCTGGCACTCCGGACTCTGCACCTCCTCGGGCTCCCTGGAGCCACAGCTCTGCTCTGCTCAGCCGTGCCCAGCTCGGGGTTCCCGCATTCCCTGGTCCCCACAGCTCCAGGTTTAAACACTGGCACCCAGCAGGGGAAACCCTCCCGGTCCGTGTTTGCCCTCGGCTTTATGGGCAGCCCGGAGGAGCGGCCAGGGCCCGGGGTGAGGGCTGGGAATGTCCGAGGAGTTCGTGCAGAGGGACAGGAACAGCACACGCCGTGTGTGACTGGCTGGGGACACCGTCCCGCTGCTCCCTGCCCGGGGAGCGCAGTGACGGGGCAGGAATTCCATCCCGGCACCAGGCAGGGTCAGGGCGCTCCATCCACCCCCGTCCCTCCTGCTCCGGTCCCTCCTCGCTGCTCTGCAGGAGCTCTGGATCAGATTGGCTCGGATTTATGGCACTTTTTGTAGGAAGCGATGCCTTTTGCCTGCTAAATTCCCAACACCTCTCTGCTCTCCCCAGGGCTCAGCTCCATGGCTTGACTGACACGAAGGAGTTCCAGCATCACAGACTGAGAGAGACAAACGAGCAATTTGCCGAGAAATTATCCTTTGGGATTCCTCCTCTCTCCAGTCCGTTTAATTGGGTGAGCTCAGGGTGGCTTTAATTGCTGCGCTCCGAGCACAGCCCCACCCCCTCCTCGCCTTTGTGGCTCCAATCTCCCTCCTTCCCGGGACCATTTATCTTCCTCCTCCTCCAGCATCTCCCCTCCTTGGTTTTTTCCCCCCCAATATCTCTTGGAAATGGTGACAAGCTGAAATGTTCGAGTCCCTCATGGCTGACAGGTTCTTTAAGACTTCGGTGCTTCTCGGAGGGTGATGAACGGGCTGGGGAAGCCTTTGGGTTCCCCAGGGATTTGGGATGGCTGTGGCAGGGAGCACAGAGCTGGCTGCATTCCAGAGGGGCATCCCATGGGGTGAGGGCTGTGTGTTCACCTCCTTGCCCTCGCCCTTTGTGGCCAGCACCTCCCAGACATGTCCCAGGGCAGGTGTGACAGCCCAGGGTGGCACCGGGAGCTCCGGGTCGTGGCTGGAGCCTGGAGGATGCTCCCTTTCCCTGCTCCTGCTTCCCAAATTACTCATCCGTTTTAAAGGGGTTGGAGAACCCCTGGGGTTCGTTGGCACTGGGCATCTGTGGGGCACAAACCCTCTTAGTGTGTCCTGGCTTCTGCGTGGTCTCATCCCAGAGTTACCTTCAGAGCATTTTAGGGGCCACGTTCCCATAAAACGGAGCACTGGGAGTGTTCAGGATGCTCCCAGAGAATCAAAGGACTTTCCTGGAGGGCTGGGGAGAGCAGGGGGGATGGAGAGAGACATTCAGTGTCCACCTCCACTCCTTCCCAAGAGCCTGGAGTCCTTCTACCACTCCCCACCACCCCCCTCCTCCCTCTCCACCTTTGTCAGGAGATTCCCTCCTCTCCCAGCCCAGCCTGGCTGCTGCCCACAGAGGCAAAGCTCATTTTTGGGGAGCTCACAGCGTGTTCCAGCTCCCTGCCTGGGTTTTAGGCAGCGTATGGAAACGAGGGAATAAACAAGCCCAGCCCCTGGCCAGGAAACAGCAGATTTGTGGCTCTCTCCTGGTCCCCAAGGACCCAGCACTGGCATCCGAGCAGCTCAGGGTGATGAACGAGGGATAATTCCAAACGGCAGCTGAAGTCCAAATTCTGGCAGTAATAAACACATAAACTAGTTAAAAATAAATTGATTAGCCAAGAATATCCTCTTAACGCTCTTTAAACTCTAACATCTGTTTGTAATAAATAATTCAGCAGTGGATATTAATGAGGGGAGGCTGGGCTGGGTGGGGAGGCTGCTCGGAGCTCTGCGGGAACATGAGGTGTCCGTGGGCTTCCCTGGGGACTTCGGGTGTGTCCATGTGCATCCCTGGGGATTTCCTGGGGACTTCGGGTGTCTCCATGTGCATCCCTGGGGATTTCCTGGGGACTTCGGGTGTCTCCATGTGCATCCCTGGGATCTGCTGGAAGCCACACACGTGTCCCGGTGTGTCCCGTCTGGCAGAGACGCGAGTGCAGGGCGGAGGAACTCAGAACCAGGTGCACGTAGGGTGACACTCATGTCCTTAGCGTGTCCCTGCTCCTGCCGTGTGGCACACCCGGATCCTCGGGCGCTGGATCCCTGTGGATTTGGACACCCCGTCACGGAGCCTGTTGCCTTTGGAATGTGCGCCCTGCGGGCACGGTCAATGTGGGATGAGCACACGCGCGTTTTCTGACGTATCTCTGTGGGATCCAGGGAGGAATCAGGGATCCAGCCCCCCCCCGGGCTGGCCGGCCCCTCCCCTGCCGTGTCCCCAGCAGCAGCAGGGGCTGTCACAGCCTGGTAATTGCTGGGTTTCTCCATTTTTAATCAGCACCAGCAGCTGCTGTGCCCAAAGCACCAGGGGCTGCTCCTGGCACACCCCCGGCAGCCCAGGGCCGGCTCCATGCTTGGCTGGAGGAGCCAGCTGGACCCAGACCAGGGCTGGGAGTCAGAAACACTTGAGGTGGGGGGGAGCAGGGGGCACTGGCAGCTCCAGACAGGGCTGGGGAGGAGGGCTGGAGCCAAGGCTCCCAGCCAGGCTGCTGGTGGTCCTCGGTGCCCATGGCATCTCTGGGAATGCTGATCCTTCCCAGTGGATGCAGCAGGAGAGGAGCCCAGCTCCCAGTTTAACCAGTTCTGCGCTGCTCCTGCAGAGAGGGAAGGGGCAGAGTCCAGTGCTGGCACATCAGCTCGGGGAGGGAGCCCCGTGACACGTCCCTGGAGCAGCAGCCGTGCCAGCCTCTCTGTTTGACGGGATAAGAGGGAGAGAAGAGGACAGGAGAAATGATGGAAGGGTTTTAATCCTGCCCATGAATCTCTGGGAAGGACCCAGACCTGGGAGATGGTCAGAGGGACAGTGTGGGTAGGAGGGAGAGTGACTTTGCGGGTGGTTGTCCCCTCCGGCCTGGTCTCAGTTCCCAGCTGCCACCTCCAACCTCCAGTCCCTGCTGCTCCACCCTCTGCCAAAATATCCCCCTGAGCTCCCGAGGCCACGACGAGGTGCTGGGCTCATTAATCACCCCCTCCCATCGGTGTCTGCCCAGGAATTAAACTCATTTGTCACTGCTGCCCTGTTCCCAGCCGCCCCTCGCCCGGCCCACTCTCCTCGCAGGGCTCACGGCTGCCCCGGGGCCGGTGTGTCCCCTGTCCCCGGGCACCACGGGCCTTGCTCTGCCTCCATCTGCTTGGAAATGCCCTGGGGCATGCACAGAGCTGTTTTCTGTCCCCTCCCTATGTCCCGTCTGAGTTTGGGACCGCAGACCCTGCCGGAGCCCAGTGCACACAGCAATTACCAGTTGATGGACCAGGGCTGAACGAGACTGGGGTGACACTTTCACCCCACCAAGCCCCCCTGGCAGACACCACCACGCCTTTTCCATCCTCCTCTTCCCAGGTTTTGGGTGTTCATTTGCCCTGAGCTGTTCCCTAGCCCACCCCCGTGTCCCTTCCCTACCCCGGCCACCTCAGCCCAGGCGCTGGCAGAGCAGAATGTCCATTCCCAGCCCCCTCCATCCCCTCGACACGCTCGCTGAATCCTGCTCTGCTCCAGCTTCCAGCACGGCCCCGGGAATGCTCCTGGGGATACCCGGTAATGAGCACCCCGGCAGTAACACACGGCCCTGCCTTTTAACTACCCGCGAGTAATCACTCAGGCTCCAATAAAACGGGACGGAACAAGCCCCTGGCCGTGTTGTTAGCAATCATTTTCCTGGCTGTTAACCTGCCCCTCCTGCTCTCATTTTTTTCCCAGAGAAGCCCCAGGTGCGGTGGGGAGGGACCGGCAGCCAAGCTCATCTCCGAGTGTGGCCGCACATCCAGCGGCTCCTGCTCCTCCCTGTCCACCCCAGATGGATTCAGGGGCGCAGGAGGTTTGTTTATCCACATGAGTATGTGCAGGAGACGCATCCCACACCCAGGCGCTGAGCACAGGCTGCAGATTGCTGCGAAAACGCTGGAAAATGGGAATGACTGAGATTAGGATTTTCTGTTAGCCCTAAAAAAATCCCGTCTGGGTGCGGGGAACGCAGTCCCAGCCCTGAAACACCGCCCAGCACGGGGAAATGAGATGCTGTCTGCGCCGTCAGCCGTGCCGGCTCTTCCCAGGAGACGCCTGTTTTCCTGTAAATCCCGACACGCCGAAAGCCTCTCCCTGCCGGGAGCCGAGCGCCTGAGCCCCGCGCAAAGCCCCGAGGCTCTCCGGCTTAGCGTGGCGAATGTAATGTTCTTAGTCAGCCTCATCGCGGCAAATCTCCACATTTCGCAGGGATAAACACTCACCTCTCCTCCCCGGCTCCTGCGGCAGGCGTGGATTCCCCCCGCGGGAGCTGCGGGAGGGGTGCGAGGCCACGGAAGGAGTCCTGGCCACTGTTCCCCCCTCTCTCTCACGGGGGTCCCCCACCCAGCGAGGTTTGTAAACAGATTTTTCCTTAAAGGGAGGAGGTTTTGCAAAGAAAGGAGCTGTGGAAACAGCCCTGAGCTCCGTCCAGCCGGGCTGGTCCTGCTGGGAATGGAGGGTGCCATGCCAGGGACACGGGAATGCTGGGGCAGGCAGTGGGATCTCCCTGGGCTCCTGTGGGGATAAAAACCATGGGCATGGTTGAAGGGCAGCCCTGGGCGGGTGGGATCTCCTCGGAGGGTCATTCCCAGGGTTTAGGATGTTTGGAGCTGCCTCAGGCA
This sequence comes from Lanius collurio, assembly GCA_020086605.1. Taxonomy (NCBI): domain Eukaryota; kingdom Metazoa; phylum Chordata; class Aves; order Passeriformes; family Laniidae; genus Lanius; species Lanius collurio. The sequence continues at coordinate 413,455 of JACBWW010000110.1, forward strand.
GGGCTGCACCCTTCGGTGTCAATTCACCCGCACTGGGCTGCTCCCTTCGGAATTTCAGGTGTAAATGAAACCAGGACCCCAACCAGGACCCCAAACCCATCCCCAGACAGGGCTGCATCAGGACAGGGCCAGGCCAAGCTCAGGAACACCTGGAGCGGGGCTGTCCCCAGCTGTGATGGGTCAGGGGGTGTTCAGGGCTGTCTCAGCCACCCAGGGAGGTCTGAGAGAGCTGCTGAGCTGGTTCAGCACTGCCAGGACCTGGCGGTGCCCTCCCTGCTGCTGCCAGGACCTGGCGGTGCCCTCCCTGCTGCTGCCAGGGCCGTGGGTCAGAGCTGTGGCCATGGCTACACCTGCAGCAGCTCAGAGATGTCACTGTCCCCTCCTGGTGATTCCCACAGCTCCCCAGCCCCGGCTCCGTGGGTGGACAAGGGGAAAAGAGATCCTGGTGGAAGGAGAGAGACTGGGGAGCTGATGGGAGGAGGAGAGAGACAGGCAGGGACTGTTTCTAAAGCACTGGGGGGGATGAGGATGTAGATCACCAGAATTGGCGGGGGACAGGCCATAAAGCAAAAATAAAAAGGTATTATAATTTATGATGCACAGTAAAAATATCCTGGGAACTGGGTTATGAAGAAGAATTCATTCTCTCGCCGACTCCGCGTATCTTTAAAGATGATAAATGACGTTATGATTCTTCCTTGTATCCGAGAGCTGGAAAATTCACTCCACCTTGGAGCTCTTGTCACACCCCCTCGGTGCTGCTCCTGCTCCCCAAAATATGAGGGGGGCAGAGCCCTGGTCTTGTGGGGGCTCCTGGGGGGACAGGGAGGGTCCCCAATCCCCCTGGGGGGCTGGGGCAGAGCCGGGACCTGTCCCCTCTCCGTGCACTGAGCTGTGTGTGTGGCAGGGCTGCAGCCAGAACCTCTGCCAGCACTTTGGGGGTGGTTTTTGTCCCCCCATGTCCAGACACAGCCCCTCCTGCCCGCTGTGAGCGGCCGCTGCTGTCCCTTCACTCTGGGTGTCCCCAGATGTCACAGCAGAGCCAGTGGGAGGAACCCCTGGGTCACATCTCATGCAGAGGGCAGTGTTTGGGGTGAAGGAGAGAAATTCCCTCTATCCCATAGATCCATGGGGTGTCTGGCCCCGGATCCTGAGCCAGGGCAGGGCTGAGGGTGAGGAGCGGTGCCAGGCATGGAGCTGCTGGGGTGCCCTGGCTGTCAGGAGGGTTTGGCTCTGCCCAGCTGCAGAGACACGGTTGAAGGTGGATTAGCTGGGAGAGGAGGATGAAGCCCAAACTTTTCTTCCAGGCAGCCTTGGCATCTCTCCCTCTCCTCCGCACAGAGCCAGCCCCGCTGGGTTCCTGCTTTGATGAGAGCCCTTGATGCCTTCGCGCCTCCAGGCACCGAATAAAAGGTTTAATTACCCACAGCCAGGCACGCAGCGCTGCTGACAGCCAGGAGGGGCCTCCTGCCCACACCTGGGGAGGAAAAGCTTCCACCAGCAGGAGCCATTCCCGTTCCATGCACAGAGCACCCACTGGCTGCTCCTGGGTGGGTGGGCAGAGCCCTGCTCGTCCCTCTGCTCCTCCAGATCACTGAATTCCCCCTCCTGAGGGTTCTGGCCCTTCCTGCAGGACATGGATGTAGCACAGAGGATCCTGCCAGCTCCTGGCACGGCTCTGCAGGGATCCCAGCATGGGGGGATCCTTCAGGGGGATGCCAGGGCCCCATCCTGTAAAGCCATGGGGACTCCACCAGCACCGATGTCCTCGGCACAGCCACAGCCATGGGAGCTCTCTCTGTCTGTGTGGCGCTTGCAGCCAAGCCTCTGGCTCTTGGTGGCACTCCCGGGAGAGGGTTTTTGGCAGGAGGAGTGGGATGAGATGGAGCCTGAACCCCGTGGCTGCATCACCTCAAACTCTCCCGGCCCCAGGAATGCCAGGCCAGCCCCGCCTGGCCACGTGGGTGCTCAGGGCACTCCTGTCTTCCACCAAAACCCCCTTCAGGAAGGAAGAGAGAACGAGTCTCATTCTGTGGCTCCAGCTGAGCTGCAAAGGTCAGCGCTGCCCCCTCGGGCTGGCTGGAGGCTGGGCTTTGTCACATCTGGAAATTTCCAGCCTTTCCAAGCCCAGCAGCGGGCTGGGAACAGCTTCCCAAGGCTCCAGGTCCTGCTGTGCCAGGTGGTCTCTGTCCCACGGTGCCAGGTGAGGGCTTCACTTCAGCCCCCAAATCCTCGTGGGGACCAAGCTCTGCTGCCTGCAGGCCCTTGGGCTCTCCTGGCTCCCTCCTCTGCTCCTGCAAAAGTGATTAAGTGTGGAAGCAGCCCCAGCATTCCCCAGCAGAGCTGTTAACCGGGCCCGGTAAGAGGTGTTCCTTTACAAGGGTTTGGGAAGCCTTTGGGAGCAACAGGAGCGGGGTTGGCTCCAGTTGTGCACAGGTTGATTTGCACAGCGGGATGGCAAAGTGCCACATCCCATAAACCCCCCCCCCAGTCCCACTGGAGCAGCCTGCTCCGGGCCCAGCTGCCACTCCGCTGGCCCTGCCTGTCATTTCTTAATCGAGTTCTGGAATATTTCATTACTCCTGGCTCTCAGCTGCTCCTTCCTCCCTCCTCCCCTCTCGCTCCGAGTCAGTTCTGTGCTGCTTTTGCCCGGGGCTGCTCCACCTTCAGCTCTGCCTCTCTCCAGCTCTGCAGGGCTGGAGGGCAGGGGAAGGGGCTGCGTGGGACCCTCCAGGCCAGGGGATGCTCTGCCCTCAGGCACTGAAACCCACGAGGGTCCCGGTGCTGTCCCTGCTCCTCCCTGCCCCAACAGGCACCTCCACCCTCCTTCGGGGTCCCTGTGCCAGCCCGAGCACGGGGTGAGTTCGGCATTTACAGGGTGAGTTCAGCACCCCTGCAGTGAGCTCAGAACCTCTGGGGTGAGTTCAGCTTCCCTGGGATGGGTTCAGCATCCCTGGGATGGGTTCAGCACCTTTGGGGTGAGTTCAGCATCCCTGGGGTGAGTTCAGCTTCCCTGGGATGGGTTCAGCATCTCTGGGGTGAGTTCAGCATCTTTGGGGTGAATTCAGCATCCCTGGGGTGAGTTCAGCTTCCCTGGGATGGGTTCAGCATCTCTGGGGTGAGTTCAGCACCTCTGGGGTGAGTTCAGCATCCCTGGGATGGGTTCAGCATCCCCAGGGTAAGTCCATCCACCCAGGGGGAGCAGCCTGGGCCGTCTGCCAGCAGAATTGGTGTTCCCTAAGCTCTATAAGAGAAGCTGCTCCTTTCCCCGCAGTTGTCCTCTTAGAAAAGTCTCTTTTCCCAATCGAGTGATGGATGTGACAGCCGGAATGTCCCCCACTGCCTTCCCTGCCTCCAGCTCTTCCTGCGCCTTTGTCCATCTGCCACAACGAGGGAGCTGCGGCCGCTTTTCTGCCGGGAAAAACTGGGAATTCGGGGGAGTTCTGTGCCTTTTTTACACACTGGAATTCCCGCTGAAGACACGGGGAGAGGGAGGACAGGAGGATGTTTGGCAGCGAGCTCACACCCCCTTCCCACCTCCCAACAGCTTCTCAGCCACAGAGATTTGAGGATTTGATTTCATTTTGCTGCGACCAATAAAACACACGTGGAGGGGGGATGGAGAGAGGGAGGGGTTCGGGAGCTGAGGCTGAGGAACGGCCCCGTCCATAACTAACGGGGGAGTGAGCAATAAACGGGGGTGGGGGATATTTGCCAAGATAAATGGCCTTCAGAAAATCTGCTCCTCGCAAACTTCGTGGGGATAAAAATGATTTAGGGAGACGCTGTCAAGATAAAAATCATATCTATTCAAGAACAACTCCTTACAAGTGTTATTAATAGCGCTGGGGATGGTTAGGCTGGGAAGGACTTTAAAATATTGTGTTTGCTTTGGGCTGCTGGCGCTGCCTGGTGTAATTCCTGCAGCTTGTAATTCCTGCAGGGTGGACAGCAAGGGAAGTGGGAAAAACCGAGAGACCGCGGGGCCAGGTGAGCCCTGGTCTCCCCGAATCCGCCTCATCAGCATCCTCACGGATGCAGGTTTGGGGTGCAGGGGATTTCCCTGCCCTGTGCTGCAGCCGCGTCCCGCATCCCGAACAGCCTCGATGGGGATATCGGGGCTGGATAGAAGGAGCGGAGACTTGGCTGTGTTGGTCCCGACCCTGGTGCTGCCGGATCCTCTCCCCGCTGCACCCCAAAAGCAGCGCCAGGCTGGGGGGAGACATCTCCAAAGCCTCCGGGCTCCGCCGCATCCCTGGGGAAGCCGCGCTGTGGCAGAGGGATGAAAGGCCGCTCCGGCGGCAGAGCCCTCCTCCGCGGGTGTTTAATTACTGCCTCTGTCCTCAGCTTCCCCGCGCAGACATCAAGGCTCTGCTCCCCGGGGCTCTCGGCTCGGGGCTCCCCGCACGTCGGGTCCTCCCTGCGGGGCAGGGAACTGGGGAGCGGAGCGGGGAATTGGGGTGCAGAGAGGGGAGCTGGGGAGCAGAACAGGGAACTAGAGGAGGAGCTGCGCCAGCCCCACTTGGAGACGTTGTGCTCGGCCCCGAGGCCAGCTCAGGGACAAATGGACAGACGGACACACCACCGGAGCGGCGGGAGCTCCCTGCTGCCCCTCCAAACTGGCAGATTGTTGGTGGAAACTCGGGAATAGGGAACACCAGGCAGTCCCCAGCCCCTCCTGCTTCCCTCCAGGCTGGTGGGGAAGGGGTTGGTCAACTCCCCAACCCTGTTTGCACGTCTGGACGTGGACACAAAGCCTTGCCTAGGAATGGGAGAGAGCAGAGGGGCCAGAGGGGTGAGGGATGAATGGGGTTGAGCTTTACCTGCTCCTGAAGCTCCCCCATCTGCCCCCTCCACCCCTGAATCTTCCACAGAGCTTCCCTTCCCAGCCAGCCCAAATCCCTCCATCCCTGACCCCGTTATCCCTCTCAGTGCTCTCAGGGGACCGATTGTTCCTCTCCTCTTCCCCTCCAAACTCCTCCGACCCCCTCACTTCGCAGCCCCCGCGGCTCTCCCCGGGCTCATTCCCGGCACTTGACACCTCTCAGCTGGATGAAGATTGATTTTCCCTGCTGGGATGCCTGGAAAAGGAGGGGGAGGTCACTGCTGTGCTTGGAGCCGGCTGGTTTGGAAGCTGTGAGAGCAGAGCTGAGGATTTAATGGCACCTTAAATATGCGGCTGATTGTTGGGTCCAAATCTGATTTGAAAGCAAATACGGGCTTGGGAATTAAAGAGGAAGATGAGTTTCACTGGAAGGTAAATAAAAATTAACTGGTGGTGGTAGAAACATACCTGGGTACAAATGTGGGCGTGTGGGGTTGGAAATACCCTCAATTAGAGACACGAGAGTTTGGGGTTACTTTTAATAAAAGCTTCATGGTAAAATTTCAAGGACTTACAAACAATATAAACACTCCCAGCTCCACCATCCAGCTCGGGATGTTTATGGCTGTTCAGTGCTCTGAGCATAAAATAAAAGCACCACCACAAATTAGCCAGTTGTTTGTGCCACCTCTCGTCCCTCATCTCTGTGGGTGGCTCCAGACCCTGACCGAGAGTGAGAACGGGACCAGGGCACCCCGGGATGTCCCTGGAGATGTTCCAGGCTTGCTGCCCAAGCTGAGAAATGGGGGAGGGAATGGAGTAATTAGAGGAATTAATTAGGCAGGGTGGCAATCCCGGGGTGTGGGAGCAATTAAGCATCACCCTGATGATGCCCTCACGGGGTCTGTTTATTCCCGAGTGTGTTGGGGCTGCTGGAGCATAAATGTGGGAGATGATAAAACTGGGCTAAAGCAGCTCTTGAGCAGCTAAAAAGCTCCTGGCACTTTGTGCGGGCAGCACTGCTGGAAACCTGCTCTGGTTTGGGAACCGAGCTGGAGTCTGAGAATCCCGGCCCCAGCTCTCCGGCCGGGGGGGAATTCGGCCTGCAGCTCCCTTCAGCCAGAAAAACCCTAAAATGAGGCAGGAGGAGAGAGAAAACAGGGAAGGAAAAGCTCCTGCTGCAGGGCACGGTGGTCTGTGGTTGTTACCAAACTTCTCGCAAACGGGGAACAACAAAGAAGTGAAACGCGGAGATAATTAAGGACATAATTGTACACACACAACTGCTTAATTAAGCTTTTCCTCTCCAAACCTGACAGAATCTGCTTACAAGGTGCGAGCACGAGGGGAGGCTGCCCATATGCTGGGCCATCTGCACCGCAGGCGGGAGGCAGCAGCCCCAGCGCTGCAGCCCCGAGAGGGAGGAGAAGGAGAACGAGGAAAAGGAGGAAGAGGAGGAGGAGGCTGCCCTCAAAAAAAAAGAGAAGAGCATCACAGTCCTGCTCTGGCCATGTGCCGGGGCCATCCACTGGTCCCTTCCCGTGCCCCCACTGCCCGACGCTGGGAGCTGCCCCTGCGTGGGACCCTCCGGCTTCAGGAGCCTCAGGACTCCCCAAAACTCAGGGTAGGAGCAGAATGAGACCCTTCCCTCACTTTCCTGCAGGTTCTTGGGCTGGGAATTTGGGAAACCTCCCCTTTTTTTGTTCCTTTGGCCGGCATCCCCAGTTCTGGGTGTTGCCCACGTGCTGCCCTGTTAGGGGATATTTGCTGTGCTGGAAGTGTCTCCCTGGGGACAGCCCCTCTCCTGTGCTGATGGAAAGGGGTTGGAGCTGCAGCTTCTGTTTCTCCTGACGCACAGGAGGCTGTCCCTGGAGCTGCTCTGGTGCTTCCAGATAAAACCCCATCGGTTTTCGCAGGATGCTTAATTACCCCGGCAAGCTCGAGGGCAAGGAATGCTTCATAAAGCCAGCAGTGAATTATTAATTATCTATTTATCAGGGGCAGCTGAGATGAACCCTTGGGGCAGGGACCGAGTGGGGACTGAGCAGGGAAGTTACCTGTTCATCACCCCTGAGGTGATGCAGCAGGAGCATTTGGCTTCTCCTCTCCAACCTCTACTTCGGCCAGTGTTGGTTTTGTTCTGTGATCTCCCTCCAGCACCAGCCCAGGGGCTCCTCGCTGGGAGCTGCCCAGATCCCTGAGGAGGAGGAAAGGAGGTGGAAACATCCCCTTGGCACCACATTTCACCAAGGCTCTGCTGCCAAAACCTTGTGTCCCTCCAGCACTGGCCCCGAGGGCACCAGGCAGTGCCTGTTTGGGGCATCTGCATCCCCTGACACCAGACGTGGCTCTGCTCGAGCCCTGCAAGGCCAGGCCACCTCCCCGCTGGCCCCTTCCTCTTCCCCATTACAGCATTCCTCTTTTCTTCCCTGCTCCCCAGTTCATCCTTTCCTCTGGAGGGACAGGGCAGGACTGCACAGCTGGCAGGGCACATCTGGATGGGATATTCCCCCAAAACCCCTGGCTAATCCTGCTCCCCACTGTGCTGATCCTGCTGCAGCAGCGCTGGGATGTCCTGCTCCATCCTGTCGTGGGATTTCCCTTCCCTTCCCTTCCCTTCCCTTCCCTTCCCTTCCCTTCC
>JACBWW010000110.1:425889-538537 GCA_020086605.1 Lanius collurio
TGGAGGTAAAACTGTTCTGCTGGGGTTAATTCTCCATGGTGGTGTGGGCAGTGGCACATCTGGAGAGCAGCTGGATGGGCAGTGCATGAGGGAACAGGCAGGAGGAATCACTGCTGGAATCCGTGCTGGGATCTGCGGCAGCACCACGGGGCTGGACTCTGCTCCCTGCCTCTCCTGCCCACGGGAATTTGGCTGCAAAGCCTCAGCCCACCCCCAGGCTCCCCAGAACTCCCTGTCAGGGATCACAGACTGCTCTTATCCTCACCCAGAGCCGTGTGGATTCCCTGTGGATTCCCTGTGGATTCCTGGTGGATTCCCTGGGGGTTCTCCCAGCATTGCGGCGTCGCAGCCAAAGGCAGCAGCCCTGGGCTAGAGCTGCAGCACTAAAAAATAATCCCAAACACGGGGGATACACGGCCAGGCCCGTTCAGGGAGCCCAGGGCTCTGTTCCTGGAACATTTTGCACTCCAGAGTCTGGGGGGAGGTAGGGGATGCCGAGGGCCCCTCCACACGTTCGGTTGCTCGCCATAAAACAGCCCCAGTGCCTCCACAGGAACGAAAGAAAACGGGCTCGGGGCTTTGTAGGGAAGGAAAAGAGGCTCCCGGGATGGGCAGAGTGGCCATGAATTATTCAGCACAGCAGAAGTGGTGTGGGAGCTGCTCCGGGGCAATCCTGGCTGGGAACACTGAATTTGGGTGGATGCAGAGACAGGGGGGTGCCCGGAGAGCCGGGCTGGGGCTGCATCCTTCCCCCTCCCCAGGCCCTGCTGCTTTGGGGCAAAAGGTGGTTCCTACCCCTGTGTTCCCATCTCAGGGGCTTCCCGCTGCTTTTGGTGGCTTTGGATCCAAAAAGGAGGAAAATCACGGGAGAGGGCAGGTGTGAGCTGGGCAGGGAGGGGAGGAGGGAGAGGTTCTGGCAGTGATGGCACCGGGATCGGTCTCCAGCCGCTCCAGAACGAATTCCCTGACACAGGGAATATTTTTTCCCTGACTCTGCCAATTCTGTCACGATGCTGCCTGGAAGGGCCCTGCAGGAAGGGGAACTCGAACTCTGCGAGAAGCTCTCAGCTGAAGCTTTATTAAAGGCTACAGGAGGAAATCTTAAATGACAGAAACCAGTGCCTGGGAAGTGAGGGCTGTGCCCTGTCTCTTTTTGCCTCTAAACACCTTTGGTGCTCCAGCTACCGGGGCTGTCACCTTGTGGGGATGGTGTCACCCACAGATCCCCCCTCCCAAGGCTTTTAGGACAGCTCCAGGCTTGTGTCTCCAAGAGCAGCTTTGTGTTCCCCCAGCTGGCCACCAACATCTTGTCCCCACAGAGCAAGTGAAAGGACAAGGACTGAGCATCTGTGTTTTTCTCTGTGCTGCTTCTGTTTATTTTTTATTTTTTTAATCCCTACTCCTTGACTGCAGACGTCCTTGTGCTGACACGAGATTATTTATTTATAAAATATGTACAGGAAAGCGCTCCGGTCCCAGCCCCACCCTCCAAGGCTGGCTGTGCCTGTCCAACCAGAGCAGATGTGGAAGGGGATTTCCCTGCCTTGGAGTCGGGATGAGGAGGAGAAAGGAAAGGGCTGAGAGAGATAGAGACTTCAAAGGACGTGTGCAAATATTTACAGGTTCCAAGACAAAAAAATATATCTACAGTGTTGTCTTGGGGATAGAGGGAGTTGGGCTGGAAGCGGAGCCCGCTCGTGGCTCCGTTTGTTATATTGATTTACAGAGACTGTGGGAATCGATTCCTGCTGGGAATTCCTGGGCTCCAGAGAGCCCTGGGCTCGTGCCCTGGTGAGGGGCAGGTGGGGCCACCCCCGCCACAGGGTCCTGCTCCTGCGGCTTTGCCAGAATATTCAGATTTTTGCAAAAGAGGGCTGGATGCTCCCACGACACTCCCTGGAGCCCAGGGAAGGGAGTGGGGAGTGGGGCTCAGGCAGGAAAAGGTTTGGGGGTCCCCACCGACCGCTGCTGTTTGAACACGATGGGGACAGGAAGGGACAGTCCCCCAGAGGTGACGTGCTCCTGGGAGCTGGGGAGATCCCTGGGCTCAGTGTGGCAGAGCTGAGCTCAGAGTGCCACGTGTGGGTCCCTGTGGATGTGTGGGGTGGGGTCTGCAGGGGGGACGCTATGGCAGGACGGGCACAGCTAAATTCTGCTGCAGGGGAGGGGGCCGGGGCGCGAGGGAGTGGCTGTGGGCCGTCTGTCTGGGTCCCTGAGCTCGGCAGGTCACCCCAGTTCAAACTGTCCATGGTCTATGCAGGTGATACTTGGCTGGAGGAGACGGAGGAGACCTCGGTCTTGCTCTGGGATGCGGTGGAGGAGGTGTCTTCATCCCCAAAGGGGTTCTTGCCACAGCAGATTGTGGTGATCATGCAGTTACGGAACTGGAGAGGGAGAGAAATGAGAATGGTGGCACTGGGGGGCCAGTAGGGATGTGCTGGATGAGCCCAACATGCCTGAACTGCTGAGAGCGACAGGATCCCAGAATCCCTGAGGCTGGAAAAGCCCTCCAGGATCACCGAGTCCAACCTGTGACCGAGAGTCCCTGGATGGACTGAGATCCAACCCCTTCTGGGAAGGAGCAGTGTGCCCAAGGAGCCCCCAGAGATGCTGCTCAGCCCCGGGGTGCCTCACCTGTTTGTTCATGAGCACGTAGATGATGGGGTTGTAGAGAGAGGAGCTCTTGGAGAAGAAGGCAGGCACTGCCATCAGCGTGGCCGTGAAGTCGGCGCCCTTGTTGGTGAAGATCCAGAAGGCCACCACGGCGTAGGGCGTCCAGGCCATCATGAAGCCCAGCACCATGAGGATCACCATCCGCGTCACCTCCTTCTCTGCCTTCTGGGTCGTGGCCGATTCCTGCTGCTGGGCAGCTGCCTGTGGACAGAGAGGGTGGTGAGGGGCAGCTGTCCACCCCTGGCCCACATCCCCCATCGTGCCCGAGCCGGCTGCCCCGTCCCCGTCAGTCCCCTCCGTCCGTTACCTCCCGGACTTTGCAAACGAGGCGCCCGTAGGAGAAGAAGATGACGATGACGGGGATGATGAAGTGGATGATGAACATGTAGAGCACGTAGGACTCGTTGTGGAAGTCGGGGTTGTGGGTGTAGTAGTCGGGGCCGCAGGAGCACTGCATCCCCTCCGGGATGTACCTGGCAGGGAGAAAGGTCGGGATCTGCTCCGGGACCCTCCTTGGGGGAAACAGGGACAGAATTCTCTGAGCATGGGGGATGCTGGAAGGGTGGCACAGGTGGTTTGGGTGCACTCGAGCGTGCAGTGCCAGCTTGTTGTGACACTCCCTCTCTCCCACAGGCACGGGGCATTCATTTCCCTCCTCCAAGGCCGAGCACTTCCCTGCCGGGATCCGCCTGCTCTCTGCGTGGATGGAGGGATCCAGGAGCTGCTGGGGATCTCCAGACTCACCTGGACCAGCCAAAGAGTGGCGGGGCGGCGCAGGAAATGGCCATGATCCAGGTAAAAGCGATGCCCATCACGGCGTGGCTGGCAGAGAAGCGGAAGTTGCCCATGGGCTTGCAGATGACGATGTAGCGCTCGACAGCCAGGACAACCAGGGACCACAGGGCAACCTGGCCTGTGGGGAGGAGAAGGAGAGCCCACAGAGCGGTCAGAGCCCCTCTGGGCCCCACCTTCCCTTGGTGCTCCCAGAGGAGGGCAGAAGGAGCTGGGGGCTGGTGTGAGATAAACAGCTTCCTGCTGAACAACTGGGAATCCTCCACCCGAAATGTGCAAAAGCTCTGGGAGCTGAGGGGATGCTCAGGGCACAGGAGGGATCACCGTGGGGTTTTTAATAAATTAAGAATCAAGGGGGTGAGTCCCACCTGGTCATGGGGAAGCACAATTTCCAGCAATGCTGCCAGATGCCTCCAAACCTGTTGATTCCTTTAAAGGAGCATTTCCCGAGCCTTCCGCTGGTGTTGGATCAGGGGGAGGCACAGGGAGGGGAGGCTGTGTGGGTGGGCAAATGTGCACATGTATTTATGAGGGATAATTAAACTTCAGGGGATTTGGGAGCGTTTAGCCGGTGCTGTAAGCCTGCTAATGCCCCCAGCTGTGATAAGCTGCTGATAACGACACCCTGTGCTGGGATTCACTGGGGACCTGCTGCTCCCACAGCCGCTGCTTCCCAGCCAACTTCCTTCCCTGGGAACAGGAGCCTCCTCCTGCTCTGACAGGTACAAACATTGGAAAGGCAAAATAATGCTGCCCAAGGCTCACTGAGCAGGGATGGGGCAGACTTTGGGGTCTTCTGACCCTCAAACCAAGCCTTTCCTTGCTCCTTGGCTTGGATCAGGACATTCAGCTGTGCCTTCGGCAGAATATCCTTATTTTTAAAATGTGTATTTTCAGAGCAGTGTCATTGTGGGAAGTGGCCCCGTTTAGGGGAAGGAAAGCAAAGTCTCTGTGGTGGCTCTGGATGTCTCCAACCAGGACTGTTGGCTGTCAGATCCATCATGTGGTGTGGCGTGGGCAGGGCTGGCTGCGTGGGCTCTGGCTGCCAAGTGAATTTTCCCTGTTTTTCCGCAGGGCAAAGTGTTGGCGGCACTTGTGTCCCTGAGAAATGCCTTGAGGAAAATCCCAAGGGCACCCATATTTGGTGCAGCTGGGAAAGAGCTGAGCCATCCCTACAAAGCCTGGGAACCACCCTGCATCCTCCTCTCCTTCCTTCTGCCCCTGGAGAAGCTCTGAGCCCTCTCCTCTCTCCATGCCTGGAGTCCTTCTGTGGGGTTCCCTTCCTGAGGGATTTCTCTTCCCTTTCCAAACCCTCCATTTCCTCAAAAAGGGAAGCCTTTGGGCAAAGAAATAACCATGAAATTGTGGAAGTTGGGAAAAGACCCCTAAGGTGATCGAACCAAAGCCTGTGCTTGGTCCGAGCTGCTTGGGGCTGATTCAGGAACATGCCAGGTCATCGCTGGCAGGTGTCTGATGACCACCCTGGCGTCACACCCCCAGTGACCAGCACGGCCAGGTGACCCCAGGCTGGACCCTGTAAACAAGGATCCCTTCCCAGGCTTCCTTTCCCTGCCACGATGCCTTGGAGGAGGTCAAACACTCAGAAATCTGTTTTCCTCCCCAGTTTTAAGAGCAAGATGAGCCCCACATGAGGGGGAATGATGCTGCACGTCCCAGCAATGCCATGAAGGGATGGAACTGGGCTCCCAAAGCTCTGGAGAAAGAAGCCCCAAGCCCCCATTTCCAGCCCTTACCTCCCAGCGTGGCGAAGAATCCCTCCAAGGCACAGCCCATGGGGCCGAAGACGAAGTAGCCATTCCAGGCGGTGTAAAAGGTGATGGTGAAGCCAAAGCAGGCCATGAACAGGTCAGCCACCGCCAGGTTGACCAGGATGTAGTTGAGGGGCTGCCGGAGCTTCTTGTGCTTGAAGGTGACCAGGAGGGTGAGGAAGTTGATGGGGAAGCCGGTGGAGATGAGGAAGAACATGTAGCAGCACACGAGGTTGTATTTCCAGGGGTCGGCCAGGTAGTACTGAGGGTACTCGAAGGGGCTCCGCACAATCCCTGTCTTGTTGGACATAGGCACGTAGAAATTGATCCCCTCCGTCCCGTTCATCCTGCCCTCGCTGCGGGAGCTGCTCTGCCGGAGGGGTTTTCTGCAATGAATTGTGTTTCGACCCTGATTAATTAAAAAAAGGGAAGCCCCACCCCCTCCCAACGTGGATATCACACAGTGAGAGGATTCCCCTCCAATCTACAAAAATGAATGAATTACGAGGAGCAGCAAAAGGTGAGGGGATGGAGGTGGTGCCCTGCCCTGCGCCGCGCTGGGGGCTGGCGGTGCCGCGCCCCCGGGTGGTTTTATACCCTCCGGCCTCCTCGAGGGAGGGGGGAGGCTGATGAGGGGCTCGGCTAACTTTGTATGACAAGGGCAACGGGATTGAGAGGGGTTGATGGTTTAAGCACCCTCTAAGCAGCCAGTTGGCCCCAAAACCTGCATTAAAGCGTATTAATTGCCATTAAGTGTTTAATGTTGTTTAAGGGGGCAGGAAGGGATGGAGTGGGGAGCCGTTGGGAAGAGGGGCAAAGGTAGGAGGAGCAGTGGGGAGTTTGGGAGTGGCTGACGTGGAAATGGGGCTCTGCTGGGGCCCATGGTGTGGCGTAGGTTTGGGATGTCCTTGGGTGGCTGAAGGACTCTGTGAGACCACCTGGGGACTGGCCAGCTCTGCCCCACTTGGGGATGTCACCGGGAGAGGACTGGACTGAGCTCTGTGGGTCTGAGCTGTTGGCTGGGCTCTGTTTCGGGTGTCTGGCTCAGTGTGGGGGCAGCTGGGGTGCCCATCCCAGAGCAAATCCAGGCTCTGCTTACACAGCCAAGGGCCTGGAGCTGGGCAAAGGTGGGAGGGGAAGCCACTCCTCATCCCAAATGTAACTTGGTAAACTTTTGGGAAATGCAGCGTTTTGGGGCAGGGCTCTTGGATGTGTGAACCTGACCACACCCCTGGCTGTGCCACGGGGCAAAGGACAGCGCTGATGTCCTGAACTCCCTCCAGGGAGTGCAGAGAGACCCGCCCAGCCTGCGAGAGCAAGAGGGATGGAAGGGAGCTTCTCCCAGGCTCTCAGCACAGAGCGTGGGATCCCCATCACAGCACACACGAGCCTGGGAAACCCTTCCCAGCACAGCCAGTGCCAGCTTGGAGCACCGACGCTCCACCTCATCCAAGTTCTCCTTCACCATTTCTTCCTTCTGGGTCATGGGTGCTCCTTCTCCAGGGGACCTGCCAAAGGCGCCTTAGGGAAGCTCTTCTGTTAATCCCGGGGATGTGGGGCGTTAAGGGAGCTGATCGGATAACGAGGTAAGCTGGGCCTCCTCCTCCTCCTCCTTGCTGCCCTCCCCAAGGCACGGCCCATGGAAAATGTCACCGTAGTCCCGTGGGATGAATGAGGTCTCCTGCACGCCTGGAGTGTCTCTGAGCTGGAGGCTGGAGCGGAAGGCTAAGGGGGCATTGGGATGGATGGTGTCCTAATCCCTGATCCGCCTGCAGGGATGCAGCGGGAGCAGAAGTAGGACATGGTGCAGGGAAGTGGGTCACGCCAGCCTCAGGTGCCCCAGGACCAGGGCTCCCCACAGGATGGATGTGCCCCTTGGAACCATCTCACCATGAAACCACCAGGCATGAAATTCCTGATCCAGGTCCTCCTTGAGGGCATGAGTGGAAAGCGGAGGAGGGCCATGGCCTTACATCTCACAAAGCTTTCCCTGGAGGAACTTCCTGCCTCTCCTGGCCATGGTCAGGCTGCAGATGTACAAAAATCAGGCACATTGTTGCAGAATGTGTTGAATACCAAAGGAGAGATCCCAGAAATTCTAATCCACACAACCAGCTGTGCATCCACCTCTGTCCCTCACAACTCCCATGGGAGAAAGCAACTCTCCAGCTCCAATATTTCACTATGATGCCCCACCTTCAAAAACACTTTGTTCCCGCTGCCAGTGCCGCCAGCAGCCCAAAGCTCTGGTGCTTCTCCAAGGTTTTGCATGTGCACACGAGTATCCCATGGGAAAGTCAATTGTCACCTCCCATCCCTTCCTGGCACTCCTTTGGGGTGTCCCCCCCTCTCCTAAAGCGTTGAGGGTGGTGCAAAGGAAGCTGAGGGGGGAAGAGGGACGCGGAGTCTGGGTGCTGGGGGAACACTCAGCTGCGCTTTTTTGGGAGAGGGACCTTCCTTGGCTCAGCAGATCCTCTCCAGTCACCCTGGCGGCTGAGTGTGGAGGAGATTTGGCTTCATGGGCGGTCCCCAGACACCTTTCACAGGGACAACTGGACCAGGACCATCAACTGACCATCAACGAGAGCTGGACCAGACCCTTCCCCTTTCTGGGAGCTGCCTGTGGAGCAGGTAATCCTGAGTCACCTGTGCTCTGTAAGAGGGCTGTCCCCTCCCAGCTGTCCTCATGGACATGTCCTCTTGGGTCACTGCCCCGAGGCCGGAGGATTTAGAGCTCTGGGCAGGTCAGCGCAGCCGGAGCAATGGCCAAGGCCTTGGATAAACCCAGAGCAGGGAAATGACACCGGTGAGGGTGGCTGGTCCCTCCAGGACATGTCCTGAGTGCAGCCTGGGGTCCTGCCGCAGCCCTGTCGCAGAGATGGCTTTAATTTGGTGTCTCCTAGCGGGGAAAGTTTATGGGCTGCTCTCTCTCCTGGAGAGCTCCTGGCTGTTTTCCACGCTGACTCTACGACAACAGCAAATTCCAGGCCCTGCCTAATGTGGGAGGAGAGCTTTGCTGCCTCTCTGTTTGTCCTCAAGGAAAGGCTTTTCTTGCCCCTTGCAGTCTTCCTGCTTTGCCAAGTGCTTTGAGCTGAGATTGTCTCTCGTTTGTTTTTTGTTTGTGCGTGGCATGAGGGGACCCTGAGCTGCTCTGGGCTTTCATGTCCTGTGTAAAGCAAGGAATGATAATTATAATCAAATAACCGGCCTGCACAGAGCTGACACGCTTGGTTCACAGAGATCAGGGATGGGCAGAGCTCACCTGCCCAGAGCCCTGCTGGGCACAGGATGCACAGGAGCCACTTGCCCAGGGGCAGCTGGGGAACACCTGGCAGAGCAAGGTGGAGGGAAATGCAAAAGCACCACAAATCAGTCATGAAGGGAACATCTGTGCTGGCCTCGTGGTGCTGGGCTGACGCACAGCCCCTGAACCCCGGCCGTGAGCACGACGCTGCCTGCAAGGCTGAGCTCACTCCTGTGCTTCTCCTGGTTTTGTAACCAGTGCTGCCCTGACTCTCCCTCCTGTGGGGGTTCGTTCCTCCCCAGTGGGCAGGAAAAGAGGGAGGAAGGTGCCTCTGGGTGCCCTGGGGAGACCCTGTTTCCCGTATCACATAGCAGTCACCCAGGGCTGCGGCGCTGAGCCGCTTATGCCGGGCTGTGAGCTCCCTCGCCAGGAAAGGGGCTAAGGCAAGATAAAGCCACAGCGTTATAGAGACCATATGGAGGGGAAGAAAACCCTTTATCCTGTAATTGGATTCACTCTGCGCTGGGGGTGAGGCTGAGCAGAGCTGACAGGCCGTGATGGGCGAGGCGCTGCCAGCCACCCGTCCAAAGCAGGATGTGTGTGCACAAACTTGTAGATCAATCCATTAGAGTGGATCAAATAGATTTAAACGTGTGGCAGGGAGAAGGAGGACACTGATGTATTTACAATTGGGTTCTCTGGGCTGGCCCTCCCCCAGCAGGGATTATCTGGCCATGGCTGGTGGCTCCGTGGCTCAGTGGCCGTGCCCTGGGCACCCTCCCAGGGCAGGGGCTGGGGGTGCACGGGGAGGTGCCCTTGCTTCTGTCCCGAAAAATAAGAGTGCACAGCAGGCTGTCTCCTGTCTCTCATGCACAAAATTGGAGCAGGAGGGACCCCAGCTCCTGTTTTCCATGCAGGTTCTCCATCTCCATCCTGCTCCAGGCTCTCCCCCCAGGCCATAAAACATCTGGGATGTGGGGAGAGCTCCCCCACACCAACCTCTTCTCCTGGTGTTTGCAAGCTCTGTCATTGCCCAGCCCTTTCCTCCCGCTGCTGATCCAGGTAATGCCTCTCCAAGCACTGTAGGATTTCCTCAGAGAGACAGGCGCTCTTTGGGCCCTGTCATTTCCCTGCCAAGGAGCTGAGCAATCCCGGCTCAGCTGCAAACCCGCTCCGCTCCGTGTGGTGCTGTCAACACTTCTCCCTCGGTGACAACCCGGGGCTGTGGCAGAGTGGGCAGGTGTGCAAGACAGTCCCCCCGGCCCCGCAGCGAGGCACAGCCGGCAAATCCCGGCAGCTCCGGCACCGCTCCTGGGGCTGCTCCTGGAGCGAGTTGTGCTCTGCCAGGGGCGACAGCAAAAACCCTGCTCTCATCTTCCCATCTGCAAACTGGAGCCAGTCTGGATTTTGGGCTGGTTTATGGGCTCTCTGAGGTGCTGGGCAGCAGTTACCAAGGGAGATGTGGGTCAGGGGTCCAGCTCTCCTCCTTTGCCTGACCAGGGGCAGGTGCTGGACTGCAAAGTCAGAGAGGCAAAGGAAAGGCTTTTCCCGAATTCCCGAGGAATGTGCACGGCAGCACCCCTCTCCCTACAGTGTCCACTTGAGCCTGGCTGAGCCGCCAGGAAAGGGGGTTCAGGCACACAGAAATAATCCAGCCCTTTTATTTTTAATTTGTAAATCTCATCTGAAGTGGAATCCTGCTACTCCCGAGGGCCTCGCTGTGGCTGCTCATGGGCCTCCACAGCGATGCCGTGAACGTGCTGCTTCGTTTTGTCATAACTGGGTCAATTTATTTTTTTTTTCTCTTTCTAATACAAGCCCTTGGTTTTCTCAGTGGAAGTCTGGAGCCTGCTGTGACACGGGCAGCTGGGTTATAATTTTGTGGGAATCAGCACGGAGGAAATTTGGGGGTTGCATGCTTGTTTCCTCTTTCCAGCAGGGCTGTTCCCTGGTGCCTGTCTGGGTTGGCTCCTGGCTCCAACATCCCCAGGAACAGCCTAACTGGTGTCCCAGCTCCCACAAGAGCCACCTCCTGGCGGTATTTTTCCCTCAGCCTGGTGCAGAGCCCCATTCCTGCCTCCTGCCCCATTCCAAGACCCCGACTCCTCTCGGTGGTGGCTGCGTGTCCTGCACCGCCATTCATTTTCGTCCTCTTCTTGCCATCCCTGCTTTAAAGCCATTTAGGGATTTGCTCCAGACCAAATGTGTCCATCCTCTCCCTGTGCCCTTCATCCTGTAATTGGATTCATTTCTCCCATCCAGCCCAGGCTGGGCTGCTCCCCATCCCTTTATGTAACAGCGCTGGCTCCGGCTGCGCCGCTCCGGGCTTGACCCGCAGACACCGACACCGGCGCAGGGTTTGCTGCACTCTGAGTCCCATACCGGCCCAGCAACCCTTTTTTTGGGCAGTCCCTGCTCCCTTTTCCCTCTCCCATGGGATTTGGGCTCGCTCCAGCCGCTGTGTGGCTCGTGCTGCAGTTCCATCCCTGCACGATCCCTCCGAGCACGTGGAGCTCCTGCTCCAGAGAGCCGTAAATGCCACAGCCCCGTGCAGAGGAGCACGGGCAGGATTGTCTGGAAAAATGATGGATTTTCCCACCCCTTTCATTAATATTTATTCCCCTTAATTCCCAATCTTTACAGTTTAGCTCTCTAAAGCCTTTGTGGTTGAGAGGCTTTCGCTGAGGTTGCTATTCCACGCCTAAGCAAAATATCCACGGATTAAACGGGCATTTTAGCAGAAGTGAGCCCTGTGCTGGGATCAGGCCTGGCTGCACAGGCCCCAGTGGCTCTGCAGATCTTTCTGCTGCCGGCACAATTTTCCATTCTGTTTTTGCCATACCCCAGCCAGGATGGTTGTGCTGCTGTTCCGTGTCCCCAGGTTTCTCCCGGGATCTCTCACCCGTTGATCTGCTGCATCTGAGTCTCTTTTTCACCCCAAAGCCATCCAACTCTGCCTCCGTGTTCCTCCCAGGATAAACTGGTGCCATGAGAGCCAGAACCCTTCTCCTCTGTGGCAGATCAATGGCCCCTGATTGCTGAGGGGGCTGGGATGCATAGAGAGACTCCAGGGAGAGCACCAATAAATCCTGGGCATTGGGCAGCATCCAGTCTTGGGAAAACTGCTGGCAGCTGGCACTGCTGAGCACAGCGATGGCTGGACCCTTTCTGTCCCTCCTCTCCTTTCTTTCTTTCCCTCCTTTTACTACCCCCTGCTTGTTCTCCCTGCCTTTCTTAGCCCTTTCTTCTTTCTTTCCCTCCTTCTCTTCCTCCCCAATTGTTTTCCCTGCCTTTCTTTCCCCCCTCTCCCTTTTTCCCGTTGTTTTCTTCCCCCCACTTCTCTTTCCCTCCTTCTCTTCCTCCCCAGTTGTTTTCCCTGCCCTTCCTGTCCCCCTCTCCTTTCTTTCCCTGCTTTTATTCCCCCCTGCCTGTTTTCCCTGCCCCTCTTTCCCCCTCGATGGGCACAGGAGTGGCCGCTGTCCCTGGTGAGCACCTGCAGATCCCAGTGCTTGGATCCTGCTCCCAGCTCCCCTTTCCCAGGGAAAACTTGCCTGCAGCCAGCCCAGCCTCACCTGAGTCCTTCCCCTGCATGGGCTGGACTTGGCATCCCATGGGGGAGCAGGAATATCGTCCATCCTCCTCCTGCTGATGGGATGGTGTGAGCAGCCCCCAAAAAAGCATTTGGGGCTTTTCCTGGTGCCTCCGTGTTGTCTTGTAGTGCTTAATCTGCTCCACTGGTGTTTGGTGTGGGAAGGAGGGAATGAGGCAATGAAAGGTCAGTGGGTGCTTGGAGTGTGGAAAAGCTGAATTCCTCCTCATCAAATTGAACAAAATCCCCCGTGAGCAGGGCAGGGATCTCTTTGGCTGAAATCTGAGGGATTTTCCTGCCTCTGAGCTCAGCCCAGGGCTTGGCTGGGCTCCCCCATTGCCTGCCCGGGGTCACGGCACCCCAAAAGGACTGGGGTGCCCAGGGACATCACCCAGCCCCATGGGACAATCCAGTCACAGCCTCTCCCTGGGCGTGAGGCTGCATTTTGTACCATTCCTAAAAATATTCCTGAGCCCTCAAGTGAAAACCGGGTGGCTCCAATTTGAAAACCAAAATGGGAACAGCTGAGCTGCAGCCCGTCGTGATTTCTCACCTCCTCTCCTTTCTCTCTTCACTTCTTCCAGACTGGGGAGAGGGTGGCAAAGGAGTGACCAAAAATGTAGAGAAATGAGGCAAGGAAACATTTTTCTCCTGTTTATTTTCTTTTCCTTGTTTGAGAGAAGAGAAAGTTTTTATAAGCACGGACATTTATTTTATTAGAAAAAGGTTTTTGTTGTTGTTTTTGTTTTTTTTTTTTAATTCCAGTGGAAGAGGATTGTTATGGGATAGGACATTTTGGTTGGTGCCTGTCCCCCCCAGCCCTTGTAGAGAAGCCAAAACCACCCAGGCTCTGTCCAGAAAACCAAATGAGCTCCTTCCCACGCTGACCTCTGGTGTCACTGCAGCCCCTCAATCCTGTGCGTGGTTTTGGACCCTTCTGACTCCAAGCAAAAGAATTCCATGGAAGTGGGGTGAGAATGGATTCCTGTGCGCACCAGGAAGGGAACTGGGGGTAGGGGATGGGATTTTTCCAAGCCTAATGGTGGGTCTGGCAGGGCTGTGGGAGCAACTGGCCCTGCACAAAGTCCTGTCCCCCATTCCCAGCTCCATCCAAGCAGTGTTGGATGTGGGGGAAGAGGAGGACGTGGCCCTTGGTGGCTCCTGGAGCTCTGATGCTCAGCCCTGAACTGGAAGCTTTGCTGGAGACCTCCAGTGCCTGCCTGGGTGGGATTTTAGCCTTCCCCATTCCCCAAGGTGCTTTCCCCAGGCTCCAATTCCACATCAGGCTCTGATCTCCTGCCCTCCTGCATCCCTTCGCCAAGCACCCGAGCCTGGAGCAGCTTGGAGGGGGAAGCACTGACATGGAGACAAATGCTCCGTGCTGCTGGCAGCTCGTTCTGCCCCTTGTTCCCTGACACTGCAGCTGGTACCAGGCCTAATGGGCTGCACTTCCAGTGCCAGTTTCCTGGGAAAACGACTCCCAGTCATGCCAAACGTTTAACTTTAGGAACAAGCAGAACTGCACACAAGCCCATCCCGCACATCATGATTTTGTTGAGCCTCTAACCTCTGCTGCCACTTGGCACCAGAGCCCAAAGGGGAGTTTCGGGGGCTGCAGGTTGCAAACTGTGCCAGGGATGCAGCAGGATGGAATTTTGGAATTACAGCGCTGGCAGGGAGACCTCCAGCTGGGATTTTTTTTATTTTCATTTATCCTTGTTTTGCAGCCAGGATGTGCCAAAAGCTGCGCTTATGGACTGGGCCAAGCCAGAGGCAGGAGGTGCCTGTTGCTCCCACCCGCCCTGGTGCTTCCAGACCTGGAGTCAGATCCTTTATTTCCAGCTCCACGATTCCTTGCTGTCGGAGCACTCTTGCATAATTAAGAGGTGAAGCTGGCAGGCTGCATGCAGCTAATACAGATATGATTAATTTTCATCCCTCTGTTTGATTTGGAAGGTTGTCCTTCCTGAGGCAGAAGGCTCCATCCCAGATGGGTGGAAAGCTGCCAGCCAGACACGTCTTGGAGGGACAGTGGGACAAGACATGGGAAAGTTTAGTGCTTTGGAAAAGTGACCTTTCTTGGTAACTAATTTGTCACTTCTCAGCACCATCTGCTGACTCGTCAGCTGCATCCATCATCACCATGAGAAAAAAGGACTGGAAAAGTCAATTAAAATGGGAACCGGTGTCAGGTGGGTTTGGTGCAAATTGTTTAGGGAAGGAAGGGGAAAACCCCACGTTTTGTGGGTGACATCCTTTCCATCACACCCCAGCCACATTCCCAGAGAGGTTTCCAGGGAGCAAAGATGTCACTGGGACCTTTCCATGGCACAAGGGGTGATAAGCCGGAGCGAATGCCCAGGGATCCGGGAAGCACCTGAGTGCTGGACAGGAGGTTTTCGGGAGGGCTCCAGCCCCAATCGAGTGTTATTGATGGCTGTGACAGCAGCAGGCCCCTGGTGACACCTGGTGTGCCCATGTCCTATTGACTGGCTGTGGTGGGGCCAGGTGACAAATGGCATTTCCAGGCTGGGCAATTGCTGTTCCCGATATCCCTCCCCTGCCAGGCAGGAATGCTGCTGCTCCCCACTCTCACAGCCCATGGATCCCTTCTGATGCAGGAGCATTTCATGGCTTCCCAACTCGTTTTTCCCTCCTGCCCCTCGCCTGGCTGCTCCCAGACTCCCTCAGGAGCAGCACTGGCATGTGCCTGGCCTGATCCCAAATCCTCTGGCATCAGCTCCGGGCTGATGGTCCCGGGAGAGCACAGATGAGTTCTTGCACAGTTCCCTCCCTCTCTCAGCACCTCGTTTGTCTGGAGAGTGATGACAGTGCAGGGTTTGTGTTCCCGAGGGGGATCAGGGCCAGGCTCAGTGAGGATGGGAGAAGGGGCCACTTGAAGACTCCAAGTGGCAACTTCTGAAATTATTGTGATTTGCAATTACAATCAGAAATATAAATGACATTCACATCCTAAAAATCTTGTCCTGCAGGCTCAGGATGTGAAAACACAAGATAGGAGAGAGGAATTTCTCTGTCTTAGAGATGGGGAAACTGAGGCAGCAGCAGATCTGCCTCAGCTGTGGGACCACCGGGAGCAGCCGAAGAAGCTGGGGAGGGAGCAGAGGGGATCTGCCTGGAAACGAGAAACTCAGCAAACTCCAGTGCAGATAACAACATTCCCTGCCTGGGAAAGCCGTTTCCATGCAGGCCAGGCAGCTGGACAGGGTCACCAGTGAGTGACTGCAGTGCCTGTGTGGGTTTATAAAGGGAGGGGAACCAGCAGGAACATCCAGGGGTGACAGGAGGAAGAAGAGCTCCGACCTCCAGCTGCGTCCTGTGGCTGCACTCCCCAGGTAGGTCTTGGCACCTCTTGGCCACAGCAGAGTCAGCTCAAAGGAGGAGGAGGGAACAAAACTGATGCTGAAAGAAGTGGGAAGGTGACTTTTCCTCATGCCCATCTCAGGAGCATTGATCCCAGCAGCTCCTGCCTCCTGTGGGCACCCGGCAGACACCGGGCACTGCTGCAGAGCCCCAGGGCCCTCTGTGCTCGAGGAGCTGCTCTGAGCAGGCAGAAAATGACCCTCAGACAGGTCCTAGTGACAGGAATGGCTGGATTCTTTGGCAGCCAGCTTGGTAGGTGGATGTCCTGTCCTGTCACTGTGCCAGCTGCCCACCCCTCCAGCCCCCACACTGGCACTGGGTTTGGGGGGTGAGCAGAGCTGGCACCGCTGTCCCAGCCCTGTGTGCCCACAGCGCTGATGCTGAACTCAGGATCCTCCTGCTTCCTTCTTCTCCCTTCGGAGCTGGGAAGCAAATCCACCCAGTGCTCTCTGCCTGGAGAGGTGCTGAGCCAGAGATCCCCGGCTGGAATACGGGTCCTGCTTGCCAGGCAAGGGGGGACCACTCAGCAGGGATATTTCTGAGTGGAGAAGCCTGTGTGGGTGTTTTTCTGAGAGAAAAGGGAGCGATTCAATTCCCAAAGGGCATAGCCAAGAAGAGATGAAGGAGGTGACTGGGTTTATTTTCTCTCTATTCAGCAGTATTTTTTTATTTATTTATTTTTTTGACTGCAGCAATGGAACAAATGAAAAAGCACAAAAGATTGATGCTGCTGAGGTTGCATTGCAAGGGGACAGCCTGAGAATTCCTGCCTGGATCCCTGCAGGAAACAGGGCTGGGACACTCTGGGATGTCCAAGGGCAGGAGGTGGCTCTGGTGGCCCAGTCTGGGTGGGCAGGGGGAGATGGCACCGGTGCTGCCCTGAGCAGTGCCCAGGGAAGGGAGAGGAGAGGATGTGACTGCCAGGTGCTGTGGAAAGGGAATTTTTATAAACTTCCCCTGGCCCTCGGTTCAATACCAGCTGATATTTATGGGAAATCTAATTCAGGAGTCAGCTCTGACCTAACAATGTCTTCTCAATAATGCCCAAACCAAGAGGTTGCTGAAACTAATTAAGGATCAGGCTCCAATCAGGTGGAGAAGTTAAGCTGTAGGACCAGACTTCATTAAGTCTGTCCAGAGAGAATATTTTAATATTTAAAGAGAACATCCAATGTTTACATAAGTCCTTTCCTGATGTGAAGTCACAGATCGCTTCAGAGGTGGTTTTTAAAGCCCTTTATTCCAGGCTCAGACGGAGCCGGGTTGGAAAGTGCCCTTCCCATCTCCCTTGGACTCAATGATCTTTCTTAAAAGACCCAGGAAGGTTTCCAGTGGTGAGAAAAATCAAAACAAAAATTAACAAAACAGCTGTCTGAAGGTTTTTCTCTTTGCAGCATCTCTGTGTCCCGTGCTGGCGCTGGGATTGATGCATTTGCTCTGGATGAGTGCAGGTCTTAAACCAACACAGCTGCAGGGCTGAGGCTTGAGAACTCAGGGAGGCTTGAGCAGTCCTGAAGGGCTGGGCTTGAAATCTCTGGAGATGTTGCTCAAGAACAAATCTGTTTACACAAACAGGTTTGAGAAGAGAATTGTCAGTCAACGCACTTCTATTCTCAGCTCAGGAGCAACTGGAAGAGTAAATATCCCTCTGCTGGGCTGGGGCTGAGCTGGATTGCAGCTGGTGCGGAGCCAAAGGCGTTTCTTGTCAAAACGCCCTCTCCACTCTTGCCCCAGTGTCTCCTTTCCCATGTTGTCCAGGCTCTCAGGATGGTTTCGAGGAAGGTGGTGGCCAGTTTGCTGCTGGTGTCCCTGCTGTCCGTGCTGGCTGAGCAGACCCAAGGCTTCATGCCCTTCTTCACCCAGAGCGACTTCCAGAAAATGCAGGTAACCCCTGTGGAGTGAATAAACCAGGAGAGGTTTCTCCCAGCCTCATCCCCCAAACTGTCAGTGCACACTATCAGCAGGAGACACTGTGATTTCCTTCCCCCAAAATCCAGGGCTTTGGGGGGACACAGATCATTTTTAAGGTGTGAGATGGAAAGGAAGAGCCTGGGCCCCTCTACCAAAGGTCTGACACACCTGTGGGGTGTCCCCTGCAGTCCCTGGGGGGGCCTTTCCCTTTCCTCGGTGCTGGAATTCTTCCAGAGCAGCTGCAGCCTCCCATCAGCACAGTGATGGCTCTTTTGTTGTAACAAATAATTAACCATCCCCCGGCTGGTTGTCACCTCTGGGACTTGCTGAGAGAACGTTTTTCCTTTTGAAGTGAAACAAATACCGTTGAAAGGTGTCAGGCAGGCGCAGAGACGGCAGCTTCTGAAACACAGCCCCAGCGAGCTTCCCCCGCACTGCCGAGCCCGTGGGTACCGGCAGAAATTCCATTTCCAACACCCATCCCTGGGTAACAATTCCTTTTTGTGGGGAGCACAGGCATCCTTCTGTGTCCTTGAAGAGGATGGGGACCCACAGAGGCTGTGTTTGTACCCCACAGCCCTTGTAGCTCCATGTCTGCCAGGACTTGGGGGTTTTCTGGGAGAACAAAGGGGAAATCTGTTCCCCAAGGGCTGTCCCTGCTCCTCCCGTGCTCACACACTGGACACTGAGCATGGCCTGCGTCACGTTTGACGTGTCCTGCTGTGTCTGTCATATTCCAAAGCACCTCTGGCTTTTTCCACAGGGTGCTGATGGCAGGTTTGGCCCCATAAATGGGAAGGGGCTGACATTACAGACCTGCAGAAAGGGTGGGATAAATGCGACCTCTGCACGGGGCTCTCCATGTGCAGGGCTCGGTTCAATTCCCCTGCAAGGCTCCAGAACAGAGCCAGGACAAGTTTTCTGGGACAGCTGGGTGAGGTCCCAGTGCTGTCAGCTCCCCTGTCCTGCTGACAGGGTTCCCTCGCACAGATCCCCTCCACACGTGGGTCCTGTTTGCTGCAACCTTCACACCCCACCCCATAACCCGACCTTGCCCCCAACACTGCTGAATTTCAGTCCCCAAAGGCCACTCTGGCCGCAGCTGGGCCCTTCCCAGGAGGATTTCAGCTTGGCTCTGGGCGGTGCAGAGAGCTCCCATCCTGCCCGTTCCGTGCCCAGCACTGTGGATTCCTGGCTGTTGGGATAGTGCAGAGCAGGTTTGGGACCCTCAGGATGCTGCATCCCAGCATCACCAACTGCCCCCTCTGCTCTCTGCTCTGAAGCTGCAGGAAAAGGAGAGGAGCAAGGCAGGGCAGAAGAAATCCCTGAGCCCTCTGCAGCAGCTGGAGGAGGAAGGTTTCTCTGAGCAATCCGGTGTGGATGTCACTGCAGCCAAGACCTTCCAGGTATGTGGAGCCATTTGACTTTGAGAAGCCCACGAGCACATGCAGGGGACAGGGAGTCCAAGAGATGTCCTTTGACAGCCTGCCTGGTTACATCAGAGAGAAGTTTGCCTCCACCCCATAAATTATCTTGGTCGTTCAGCAGCCAGGTCACCACTGAGACCCAACTGCTTAGGAAGAAGGGAACAGCTCGAGGTCAGTCTGTGCCAGGCAGTGAAGCCCAGCCAGGTGCAAGGCAGGAACTCCCAGTTCTGCTTCAGCTCCTGCTCAGTGTCACCTCTGACCCCACAGTTCTCTGCACTGGAGAGGTCTTAAAAATTCGGAGCCAATGTCTGTATACAGAGCAGAAAATGGGCAATTTTAGGGATTTAAGTGCCAGGCTAAGCCCTCAAAGGCAGACTTACCTGGTGAGCCAAGTATGAAAATTGTGCTTTTTCCACTTGAGCACAGGGAACGTTTCCCCTGTGTGGGCAGCCACTCCTGTGGGGAGCTTGGCCACTCTCTGCCACCAAAAGGAGGGTGCAGGTCCCTCCAAAGAGGGACAGAGCCAGTGGGACAGGCAGCAGGACCAGCCAGGCTGGAATTTGGCCAAGGCACAGCTTAATGCGCACTCGTGATGCACCAACACTCGGTAACAGGATTTAAACAGCAGAAAGGCCCAGTTCAAAGCGAGAAATACCCAGCACATCCCCAGAGCTGACCAGCACCAGAACAGAGCTCTGCTTCGGGCACATCTGAGCCACAGCTGGCTCCAAGTCCTGCAGGCTGGAGCAGGACCACGGCTCGTGCCTCTTGCTGGGGCAGGAGCTCTGCAGGTTAAGGCTGGAAGGGTTGATGTGCGACACAGTGGAGGATTAGAAGGTTCAGAAATTATTTTCTTTGCAGTCCCTGCTGCCAGGAGGTGCCTTTATCTGGATTTCTGAGCCAGCCCACTGGTTATGCAACAGCACTCTGAACAACTCAAGAGTGTGTTGCCTTCAAAATGTTGCTTTTTTCCATATGAGGATGATCCTCTTCCCTCCAATTGCACCCTAAACCCTCCACCAACTCGATGCAAGTGTGGTCAAAGCACCCCAACCACCCTCCCTCTGCTCCCCTCAGCTTTTTCTTCTGACTTCTCTGGCTTCCTCCACAGCAGGCCCTTCCTCTCAGAGCTTGGCTCACCCCAAGGCAGCTGGAAAAATACCAAGATGTCCTGGAGAAACTGCTGGCAGAGCTGTTACAGGACACCCCAGACGGTACTGTCAGTGGCTTGATTTCTGCCTTGGGAATTCTGCCTTTCCTTCTTCTCATCAGCATGGAGATATTTATATTCTCCAGGAGGGTTTTTGTGTCATGTTTGCTCACTTTGAGGAGCCCTCAGATCCCAACCACTCCCATGTGCACCCTTCTGGGAAGGTTATTCCCTCGTAAGGTGCTGCCTGTGCCCTAGAGCTGATAGTGACTGTCAGCAGCAGCACAACCCTTCCCAGCAGCTGTTTGCCACTTCCCTGCTCCTCCTCCTCCTCCCAAAAAGTCCTCAGTCTCCAGGGAACAATTTCCAGCAGAGCTTATAACAGCAGCTGTACCTGCAAGGCAGCTCAGCACGTGCAGCCAGCTTGGAACACTTCGCTGCCTGCACGGGGGCTTAACACTGACACTTAATTACACTCCAATTTGCTGCAAATCCTCCTTTTCCTTTGGGAAATTGTGTGTGGGAATTGCAGCAGCAAATATCCAGGGGCAGGCTGTTGTGCAGCTCTTCCTGCCTGCAGGAAGAGGATGGTGGGATGGGGCTGTCCCTGCCTTGTCTGGGATGTTCAAGCCCAGGAAAGGGGGTCTCGCTCTCCCTGTGGGATTGTTCTGCTCTGCCTGTGCTGATCCCAGTTTGTCTCTGAGCTTTCAGCTGGGGAGCTGAGGAGGAGGAGGAAACAACACATAAAGCTTTGGAAAGACTGAATGCCAGATTTAAGGACACTTGTGCTTTTCTCTCTTTTCTCTTAGCTGACTGATATCTGCAGGATCAGAAGAGAAAGCGCTGGAGCTGCTCAAGCTGAAAGACTCCACTTTATGTAAACGAAATCTGTGAGAGAGATTAACAAAATCTGAGGTGAGATAATAAATGTGCAGCGTAATTAAATGAAGGATTTGTGTCTTCTGTCCTGAGAGCTTCTCTAACAGATGGGGGGTGCCCAGTGTGGGAAAGGAGAGAGGGAAGGCTTCAGGTTCTAAACAACACCCCTGTTTTCCTGAGCACTGCTCTGGACAGTCAGTCCTGGGAGGAGCTGAGGGTGCTGAGGGGCTCAGCCTGGAGAAAAGGAGGCTTGGGGGGGGACCTTGTGGCTCTGCACAACTCCCTGAGAGGAGGGGGCTCAGGGGGGGATTTGGGATCTGCTCCTGGGGAACAGGGACAGGAGGAGAGGGAACGGCCTCAGGCTGGGCCTGGGGAGGCTCAGGTTGGACATCAGCAGGAATTTCCTCATGGAAAGGATGGTCAGGCCTTGGCAGGGGCTGCCCAGGTTGGTTTGGAGTGCCCATCCCTGGAGGTGTCCAAGGAAGGCCTGGACGTGGCACTCAGTGCTCAGGGTGGGGATAAGGTGGGGATCGGGCACAGCTTGGACTCGATGATCCCGGAGGGCTTTTCCAGCCTCAGGAATTCTGGGATTCTGTCAAAGTGTGTGTCAAAGCCCAAAGAATGAATCTTTGAGGACTGGGAAGTTTTAGCCCTCATTTTTGGCAATAAGGGACACCGAGGCAAACCTTTACCAGATCTCCCAGCCGAACCAGTGAGATGAGGTGAACAGTGTTGAGGGGGCACCTGGGTGTCCCTAACCCAGTTCCCTGCTCCAGGAGGACACTCTGGCACATTCCCACACTGCTGGAGAATGCAGGAGCCCTGAGGGCAGCCCCTCCCTGTGCCCAAACCCCTCCTATCAGCACGGTGAGGAACAGCACAGAACTCTGCCCTTTCTCCTGCCTCTCAAACACACCCTGAGGTGAAACCCTAATTCCACTTGAACATCCTGCTCTCCATTTCCATACCTTTGGCTTATCTAAGAGCTACTCCTCTCTGCTGGCAGCAAGAAATCCGACATATGTAAAGTACGGATGGATGAGATCAATGGTATGTACGTGAATATATCCAATTCCAATCCAATTTTATCCTCCCAACCTAACACGAGTTCTGTTCTCACTGAGCTCATTCCAAGAGCTCTGTTTGTGCTGGAACAACACCCCTCGGAGCACTCTGCCGTAAGCAGCCCTGGGGAGAGGAGAAAGCTCCCAATGGATAATGGAACAGGCAGCGTGGAGTGGATTACAGCTCTAATGTTTGATCCAAAGGCACACTCCTTGTCCAGGGACTGATCAGCTCCAGGAAGCTCCCGGTATTGTTGAGGCAGTGTGAGCTGTGGAATGTCTGTAATGACTCTGAGTGGGAAGGAGATGGGAAATAACACATTCCATTAGGCTGGAAGTGAGAGCAGCCTGGGCTGCAGGAGCTCAGTCTGCAGAGGGGTGATATCCATGGAAGAGCTGGCATGGGAATCACCCGAGGAGCTGTGGCACATTTACACCAGTGTGCAGCAAGGCCAGAGGCTTGTTTGCTTCAGAGAGCACCTCTTGCCTTGTTACTTCACAGATACCCAAACCTTTACTACAGGTTTGATTCTGCTTCATGAAAACAAGGAGAATTCCCCCTCGAGGGGCAAACTGCTCCCAAACCCCCTCCAAAAGCTCCAGCGCGGGTCAGAGCTGCCCCTCCAGTGTGCCCTTTTCCCAGCTCCTTCACTTCTGTCATTTTCCAGGCCGACAGCTCCCCTGTGCCACTCAGGAAGGAAAGCTTCCCAGTGATGGCAAGAAAGTGAACATGAGCCTCTTGGATTTGCTTCCTGGACCCTTTCCCACCGGGGTGATGGTGGGGCTGACGCTGTGGAAAATTCCAGCAGGAGATCCAGTGTGGGACTCTGCGAGGATATCTGGGAGATCTCCCTCTGCTCTTACTCTTGGACCCAGACAAGCTGCAGCAGCAAGGGCTGGCTTTTACCCCGGCCATGGATTCTTCCAGTGGCTCTTCCCAGTTGTCCCAGCTATAAACGAGCTCAGGATGTAAGGGCAGGTTGTGACAGAGGCCACAGGAACCGCCGTCCTGTGCTGCTGCACCGTGTTCTCCAAACAGGTACCAAAGCACACCTTCAGCTTTTGGGAGTAAATTCCTTCCACCCTCAGGGGCCTCAGCAGGAGAAGCAGAAACTTTTCCACTGGAAAGAGCTGGAGAGACCCCAGCAGCCCCCTCCCCAGGCTGTCAGGGCTCTGGCTCTGGTTAAGAAGGAAGTGGTCTCCAGGCTTCAGGGTAGTTCTATTTTCCCCCTAGCCTGGAAGGTGCACTGGCAGCCAGCAGCACCCAAGTCACACCTGCAGGCAGGGAGGAGGAATCTGCTGCTCCAGAAACCAAACAAGAATTTCCTGGTGGAGTGAGCAGCCCAAGAGTTGGGGGAAAGAGGCAGGGCAAGAGGAAGGAAGGGAGTGGAATCACCTCTGACTTCCTAAGGCACTGAGCAGGCCCAGGACGGGCGGGCAGATGGGGGCTCTCGGGTCACACCTGTGCCATGGCTGTGAGTGACAGGGTGACAAATGGGCACAGTCGGCTCCAAGCAAGCCCTGACACCTCTCCCGGTGCTACGTGCAGGGCTGTCACCCAAAAGCCACGGATAAAGAGGTGTGTGGGGACACGGGGTTTCAGCAGCCCATCAGTCAGCACTGCAAGGGCTCAGCTACAGGGTTTGGGGTGCAGCCATTCCCTGCTCCAGCACGGACCCATTCCCAGGGCTCTGCTCACACCAGTCCTGTCCCCACGCTGCCGGAGCAGCCGGCGCGGCGCGTCTGCTCCTCTGGCATCTGAGCCACTGCCAGCAGCTCTGAGGCAGCTTCTGGGCTCGCAGGGAAAGTGGAGGCTGTCCCTCCGTGCTGTCCCAGCTTCCCACAGCCAGCTCCGGGTGTTTCCAGCCAAGAAATGCTTTTTTCTGAGTCCATCTGCAGCATCGGCACCACTTGGTGCTCCCAGAGCCATGAGGATGATGAAGGGGATGCAAAAATAGAATATCCACTGTCAGATTCAGCCTTGGCACTGTGGGCAGGGGATGGGAACAAAGATTGCCCATGGGGATACAGGGTCTGACACATCTGCTCCTGCTGCCTTCCCTGTGGGGTGCAGATGCCTTCCAGGGAAGGCAGGGATTCTCCCACAGGGAGGAAGGTAAAGGGGTCATGGATTTCTCTCCACAAAGAAGCACCTGATCCTGCTGAGCTTTGGTGCTGCCAACCTCCTTCTGAGAAGGAATCATAGCTTTTCCCCCAGCCTCCTGGTGTCCAACACCAATCCCATGTCCTCCTCTCCAGAGACTGTGCAATGAGGTTGCTGGGCCTGGGGTAATTTCCCTGACTGACAGAATCACAAGTTGAAAGGATGGGTTTGGGCTTTTTTTTGCTGTTTTCTCCAGAACAAGGTGAGTTCATATAATTCCCGGGTTTGCATCAGCTCAGCCAGCACGCATCTGCATGTCCAGGCAGAGCTTCTGCAAAGTGAGAGCTGTGAGCTCACAGAATCCGTGTGATGGGAGCAAATTGGAATTTTTTATTGACATTAGACCCCTCTCCACATCATGAGCTGGCAGTGGAGCACAGAGGAGGCTCAGCTTAGCGCGTTCACACTTCCCAGCACAGCTGAGTTTGCTCTTTTAATAGGCTCCCTGGCCTCTGCTGAGGAGGAATTTACTTTTGACAACCAGACAAACAAATCTCAGCATCTTGTTGCTGTTTTCTTGGATAAATTGGGAAGAGTGAGGTGAGCTTTGGGGACCGGATGTGGAAGAGGGTTCCTGAAAGAAGGATTAGTGACAGGACAAGAGGATATATCCTCAAGCTGTGCCAGGGGACGGTCAGGTCAGACCTCAGGAGGAGCTTCTCCATGGAAAGAGCTGTTAACATTGCAAGCAGCTGCTCAGGGAGGTTTGTAGTCCCCATCCCTGGAGGTCCAAGGAAGACAGGATGTGGCACTCACTGCTCTGGGCTGGTGACAAGGTGGGGATGGGTCACAGGTTGGACTCGATGGTCTTGGAGGGATGTTCCAGTCTCATTGGCTCTGGGATTCTGTGATTGATGTCAGGAAGGCACAGCTCTGCTCTTTCAGCCTCATGCTCCTCCAGAGCCTCCCTCTGCCCACAGGTGCCATTCCCGAGGGACCACGGTGTGTCCCCACTCAGGTGTCACACATCCATCACCAAACCCGTGATACGCAGCCAGCCCCTCCAGCACCGCTCTTCCATTACCTTTAATTAAATTCCAACATTACGCCACCGTATTTCAGCCACTTTCATCACTTTCTTTAGCGGCGGCAGCAGGAAAAAGCAATTACTGTTCATCACAGCCGTGCCAAAATAAATTTGCAAGTCAACGCTTGGGTTTGCTGTTTTAGGTGCGAGGTGTGAAAGGACCCCCCCCCCTTCCCAGGAAATATTTCATAGATCTGGATCCTGGTCCTGCCTGAGGTTCTGGCAGAGCTCAGCAACTGGGCAGCAATGAGGGAAATGCGTGTGGGGGTGGCAGGTGGCTGGGAAAGGGACTTTTTTGGGAGAACGGCCCTAAATGTGTCAGAACATCGGGGTGAGTGAGGCGGAGGCTGCTCGAGGAGCAGCCCACACAGCGATGGAGGTCAACCCACCATCAACACCAGCTCGCCCCGCAGCTGAGGCAGCTTTCCTTTTGCTTTGCCCATTTCTCCCCCTTTCCCCCGGTCCTGAGGGATCAGCGCGGAGCGGGAGCTGCTGCTCCCTCAGGACACGGCGGGACCGGGAACCCGCACCTCTCTTGACCTTCTCAACATGGCGCCCGCCCCAGCGCCCTTTCCCCACACGACCCGCGCCCTTCCCAACATGGCGGCTTCAGGGGCGCGCCGGGCCCCTCCCAAGATGGCGGCGTCGCTTCCCGCCCGCGGGGCGCTTCCGGCGCGGCCTGGCGCGGCCATGGCGGAGCTAACGGACGCGGAGCTCCGGAAGGAGCTGCTGGCGCTCGGCTACCGCCCGGGGCCCATCACCGCCACCACCCGCAAGGTCTACATCAAGAAGCTGGGCTGCCTGCGGGCCGAGGTGGCGGCGGCCCGGCGCAGCGGCCGCACCGCTCCGCCCAGCCCGGGCCGCTCCTCCGCAGGGCCGCCGCAGGCCTCGCCCTCGCGGCAGCGCTCCGGCTTCACCCGCGGCACCAGAGAGGCCGCCCGTGAGAGTGAGGAGGAGGAAGAGGAGGAGGAGGAGGAAGAGGAAGTGGGGCGGCCGCCCGCGTCCCGCTGGGGGACATCCGGGGAGAGCGGCGGGCAGACATGGGGGGACCCCCGGGGGTCCCCGCCGGGCCGGGGCGGAGGCGTCAGGGCTGAGGGCGGCCTGTCCCGAGACAGCTTCGGCAGGCTGAGCCCCTCGGAGCAGTGGGGGACGACTGTGGAGAGAGGTGGGGGTGGGTTTGGGGCGTCCCTGTCTGGGCACGGGGGCTTCAGTTCCCCCTCGCAGTGGGACACGGCCATAGAGAGGAGCGGGGCCCTTGGGGTGGACAGGGCCGCGGGGCCGAGCTCTGCGGCCCACTGGGAGACATCCGCAGAGAGCGGCCGGGGGCTCAGCCAGGGGCTGGGGGCCACCCTGGATGGGTTTCGGGGTTCCTCACTGCAGTGGGGCGCCTCAGAGAGGAGTGGGGGGCTCAGCAGCGGCCTCAGACCAACCCTTGACAGGTTTCGGGGGTCAAACTCCGCATCCCAGTGGAGCCCCTCAGCAGAGAGGAGTGGGGGACTCGGCAGCCAGGCTGGCTCAGGGTTGGATGGGGTTGGGGGGCTGAGCTCCACACCCTACTGGAGCTCCTCAGGAGGCTCCAAACCCCTTCCCAGCGGGGAGCAGTCCAGGAGCCATTGGGGGACATCAGGAGAGGAAGTTGGGGTGCAGAGCGCCCGGGCTGCCTGGGACACAGCGGGGGAGAGAAGGGGGCTCTCCTCCAACAGCTGGTGGAGACGGGAGAGCGAGGTGACCCCCAGCACCCAGTGGGGCTCCTCGGCGGCTCCCGGGAGGTTCAGCAGCCTTTTCAGGAGAGGGAAGGAGGACCTGGCTTCCAGCGTTGGGAAGGAGGTGGAGCGAGATGCGAGCAGCCGGGCTGGGGGGCTGATCCGGCGCTTCCCGTGGCGGGCAGCCAGCGATGGGGGGCACGGAGTGACCCCACGCACGGCCCTGCTGCGCTCAGCCCTGAGGCAGCAGCCGAAGGGGAAGGGCCTGGAGTATTACCTGTCCCAGTTCCTCTGCCTCGCCAGCGTGGTGCTGCTCCTGATTTTTTTGGGCATCCTCGTGGTGAAGATGGTTGGGTCAGGCTGGCTGGACAGCACAGAGGAGAGCTGTACGTGCACTGGTTTAATTCTGATTTAAACTTCATTCCTCACCTTCCTGCTTTCCTTTTATTGCTTCCATTGCCATCACATTTATCATCCTCATTGCCATACCCTGACATCTCTGCTTCTGTCCCTCTTCCCCTCTCCCCTTTCCCATGGGAAAGGTTGTTAGTCATGGAAAGCAAATCAAAAGTTGGCTTTTTCCAAACGAGTTTGGCCTTCAGTCCCTCAGAACCACAGGGTTTATGTGGCATGCCATTCCTGCTAGGCCAAGGGTGGATTTTATGGATGCCTGCTGGGCCAAGGATGGATTTTATGTTGTGACACAATGTCTGTGTAGTGCCTGGAGTGTGATTTTGATGTTCCCTCTGCCCTTCCCAGCCTTTATTCTGTCCAAGGGGGAAGTGCAGCAGATCAGTTCAGCACTTCAGGTGTGGCAGAGTGTGTCTGTCTCTTCCATGAGAAATGAAAAGGGATTTCCCAAGCAGCTGGTTTTTAAAGCAGAGTTCCCCAGCTGGAACAGCTGGAAATCGGGACATTTCAGGTTTTGAGCTGAACAAAGAAGGGTTTGGGGGCTGTTTTGGGAAGGTGCTGGTCCTGACCTTGGGCACACTTCCCTTGGCGTGGGCTGGGAAAGCTGCTGCATTCCCAGAGGCAGGATGAAGCTGCCCAGTGTCACTGGATTGCAGCTGTGACAGGAGTTCTGGAGGCAGGAATGTTGCCCAGGATTGTGCCAGCCCTGCAGCAGCTCTGGGAGGTGCTGCAGGTGCAGGGAGCTGTTCAAGCCCTGCAGAGCCCGGAGCTCCAGCTGCAGTCAGCCCTCCAGGAGGGTTCATTTCCCTCCCTGGCTGTGCTGGGATATTTTGGGTGACTCTGGTGGGCAGCAAGAGGCAGCACCAGAGTGTAAAGATCAGCGTGCAGCTTCTCAGGCAGGAGCTCTCAAAACATCCAGCCCCAGTTTCCACTCCCCAGCTGAACACATTCATCACCTGCATCATTTGTGTGTTTTTCCTCAGGGCTGCTCCCCAAGCAGCTCCTGGAGGGGCTGTTTGCATCTCAAGGTGCTGCCAGGGGGAGATTAACAACAGCAGAACCAGGCTTTAAGTCGAGCCTGCTTTTAAAAAGATAATTATTTTCTTGATCAAAGCTCTTGTTTGCAGCCAGCTAACTCAGCCTCTTCTCTCTCCTAGTTAATCTCTTGCCTGTGGATTGTGACAAAAGCACGGACGATGTAAGCATTTATTTATTTATCTTCAATCTTGTGAGCTCTCACAGAACAGTGATTGTTCCAGGTATTCTATTCCACCCATAACAGTATCACTGTGAAATTATTAGTTCTATCGTTTTACAGAAAAATTGGGACTTGATGAGTTGGAATTAATGAGCTAGATTAAGTTAGGAGTGTATGTGAGACTCTGAAAGATAAAAATTTAAATTCCCAATTGTGTGAATCAATTTATTTTTAATAGTTGTATCAGCAGTGGTATTGGTTTGCAATAAAGCTGTTTTCAGCTGTAACAGTACAAGATTTAATGCAGCTAATTCCCTGAACCCCGCCGTGGCTGCATAGCCCTGCTCCCTCTGTGAGGATGGGTTACTGGGAAACCTGGGGCTGCCCCATCCCTGGAAGTGCCCAAGGCCAGTTTGGACAAGGCCTGGAGCAACCTGGGATGGGGAAAAGTGGTAGGAGTGGAACTGGGTGAGCTTTAAGGTCCCTTCCGACCCAAACATTCCATGATTAGGAGGGAGAAGGTTTCATCTTGGATTCTGAGTTCTGGCGTCCTGGGATATTCTAGAGGTGATGGATCCATCCATGGTGGGTCTGAGGCTGGTGCTGCAGGCTGAGCTGAGGGTTGGTGGCACTTTATGGAATCCCAGACTGGTTTGGGTTGGAAGGGACCTTAAAACTCATCCAGTTCCTCTGGGCAGGGACTTCCAGAGGATGCACGGGGTCACTTGTGCCTGGAATGTTCCTGTGCTCGGGTGATTTGGTTGGAGCTGGTGGTGCAGGACCGAGCCAGACTCCAGTGCTGTGGTTCTGTCTGGTGTGTGGGGCTGTGATCCCAGTGTCCCCTGCCACTGTTGATCTGTGTCCCTGTGTGTGCCCTGCAGTTCTGCCAGGCCAAGCAGAAGGATGTGACCATGGCCGTGCTGCACGAGCTCTACAGTTACCTGTCCGTGCAGGCAGGTGAGTGCTGCTGCCTCTCCCAGCTCCTGCTCGCTTCTGTCCCACTCCAGGCTGGTTTGTGGAACAGGCAGTTCCCTTTGAGGAGCTCTGAGGCAGGCAGGGAATAGAGAACAGGGAAAGGTGGGGTTATTTTTATTCTGAGTGGTGCTTGGCTAATGCACTCCCATCACCCTGCCTGGGTGAGTGGGCTTTGTTTGCACTTGATGTGTTGGAAAGCTGAGGTAGGACTGGTTGGGTTTGTTATTTATTCTTCCCAGCAGCTTGAAATTGTGCTCAAGACAGAGCCAGGAAGTGTAAACTGATATGTTCTTACACATAAAGTGACCTAAGAAATTGTCATTTCTGCTGAAATGTGGGAGCAGATGTGTGAGTGCCTGTCCCTTTCCTCACCACAGGGTGGGACAGGCTCTCTGAGCTGAGGAGCTGACCCAGCACAGTCCCTACTCCAGGAGTAAACCCAGCTCATCACTGGTATTTTGGGATGGAGGAGGCTGCTAGAAATCCTCTGTATGAGTAGGGACTTGTTCAGCAAGAATCACAGCAGTGGTGATCAGTAAAAGGGTTTCAGTTCCATTTTCTGCATTTCAGACCTCGAGGCTGAAACCTTTGGATACTGAAGCTGCACAGAATTCCTAAATCTTTTCAAATCTGACTTCGGATTTCCACCAGATTTATTTAGCACATTTGTTTAGTCAACTTGGTGAGGCAAGATGCAGAGGATTTAGTGCCTTGCCAGCATTTCTCTGCCTGGGTTAGAGGCAGAGCTGTGATTTCAGCTCCTTGGAGGCATTTTGAACACTGATCATTAGCTCACACCTGATACCTGGTGGCAGCTGTGGTTTCTGTGCTCTGCAAGGGGCAGAAGCAATACTTTCCCCCTCATTGTGTGTTGAGCAGCTCTGAAGTGTCGGGTTTGATTGCCCTTATCCAGCAGCAGCTCTGAAGTGAGAGGTTTGATTGCCCTTATCCAACCTCTGTGCAGTGGCTGAGCATTTTATTAATAGTCATAATCTGATCTGCAGTATAAATCTCACCCTGGAATCATTTTGCTCAGGGCTGGGGCTGATTGGAAAGGAGAGCATTTGTTGGTGTACATTCAGAGCCTGGTTCTGAGCTATTCAAGGGCTTTTTTACAAACATGATTTTTCTGTTGGACTTTTCTTACCAGGTAATTTTGAATGTGGAAACCCTGAGAACCTAAAAAGCAAATGCATTTGGGTTAGTGAGGCGAAGGAACACGTGCTGGTGAGTGGGCTCTGAGCAGCTTTGTTATAACCCAGTGCTTAGTCTCTTATAAAGCAATAAATAATAGACACTGAAACAATTCACCATCCATTTTACTTCCTCATTCTGCTTTGATTCTCTCCCATATCTCTCACTTCCCCTTTGGCCAGTCCTGTTCTCAGCAGTTCTTTTGAAAATCATTTTTTCCTCCATCTCTGATTCACCCCCTGTAAATCTTAATGGTTTGTTGTTTCACTGGAGCCATCAGTCTTGTGAAACCAGAAATTTCCCTGGATTGAGGGCTGGGCAGAAGAAGGATTTTTCCTGCTGCAGAGTGTCAGGAGACAGACTGCTCTGATCCAGCATTCCGTTTCTTTGCTGGTAACCTGTCAGTAAGATTATGTTGTATTTAGTGGTTAGCCCTAACAGTCTGGGATGGTGTTATTTCACAGAGTGCTTCATGCATCATCTCCCCAGTCAGAAGACTTTAGGCCAGGCAGACCTTCAGGCTTTGTTCTCCTCCCTCCAGTTTGCAGAATCCTGATAAGAATTAACCTGGGGACAGACCCTATGGGATGAATTCCCCCACTGCTCTACTGAAAGGATGTTGGGCAGTATTTTAAATGAATGCAGGACTAATCTTCTTATGGCTTCCTTTGCACAGAATGTAACTGGCAGTTCCTCACAGAAGTTTGAAGCTGCCCTGCACTGGATACTGAACAGCAACAAGGATTTGGGAATTAGGTGAGCAGGAGCCCACTGTGTCAAAGTTGGGGATCTGGGTGTTGGCTGGGGTGGAATTTGACAGGGTCAGTGGTGCCCTTTAGCTCCCAGAGCTCGTTGGGCTTCTGCAGATAGGCTGGGATTGGCTGTGGCAGAGCTCACTGGGCAAACTTCCAAAGGAAAAGTACAGCCCTGCAGCAAGATGGGAACGGAGCTCCCTCCAGGAGTCTGATTCCCAGCCCTGGCTGTGGGATGCCTTGTCCCGGGATGTGCTGCAAGTGGGAGGTCAGGGCTGCTTGTGGCCATCAGTGGTTGTGTTTTGCCTCCTGTGGGGTGGTCCTGGTGTCCTGCCCAGGGTCCTGTGCCTACAGCTCTTCTTAAACTTGGCCACGTGGTCACTTTTCCCAGGACAGCCTCTCTCCAGTACCTTTGTGCATTGGTGGAGCTGCATCCTTAGACCAGAGGGTTCACTGGCTAAGCAGAGCCCTCTGTGCAGTGAGGGGTGTCACCCGCACTTTGGGACCGTCTGGAGCAAGTCCTGAGGAGGAGGAGAGGGAAGGGGATGTTGAGTGGTACCTGTAGTGTCAGTTGTGTCTCTGGCAGAGCCCCCAGTGCACACTAAATCCCAGAATTACTGGGGCTGGAGAATCCCTCCGGGATCACCAAGTCCAGCCTGTGACTGATCCCCACCTGGACAGCCAGCCCAGAGCATCGAGTGCCACATCCAAGTGAACACTTCCAGGGCTGGGAACTCCACCACCTCCCTTGGCAGCCCCTTCCAATGCCTGACCAGCTTTTCCACGGAGAAATTCCTCCTGAATGGATGGTCTGACAGTGGGATGTGGTCACTGAGGGGGCATTTCTCAGCCAGCAGGCTCCATCCATGAGAAATGGCAGCACTACTGGGTTTTCAGGGAAAAACCACAACATCCAGTCCATAACCTAAGGAAAGAGTGTTATCCAGAGTCAGCAGCCATCATCACCTTCCTCTGGGAAGCGTGGGCTGCCTCCAGTCTGTGCTAACTCCAAAGCCTTAACAGTTGTTTGCATTTTCACGTTGCTAAATGTGTCTCTGATTAAGTGAATTGCAGCAGTCGTGGTGCTGGGGTTGGTGGGCAAGGCTTGTAGGAATTCCCACTGCTCCATTTGCTCTTAAATATTCCTGCAGCTGCTGCTGTGATCCACAGATCAGAGAGCATCTGCTGCTTTGATTCCTGGGGTGTGCAAATTCCCAGGATGGGACACGGCTTCCTTAGGGGTAGGGCTGGATTTGTAGGTGGGCTGGGATGCAGAGTTTTCAAATTTTGTGGTTTTATACTCCAGCACATTTCCAGTCAGAAGCCATGGGATATAATATCCTCCCACTTTTTTATTTTCTTAATTAGCAGCTCTGCTGGCTGGTCCCCAAACGGCTCTGCTTCCCTGGAGCCAGCGTGGCAGCATCCCCAAAACCCTGCCCCTGGTTTTGGGGATGCTGCCGCCCCCAAAATGAGATTCTTTTTTTAGTTTCTAGTCTGAGAGGCAGGACTGAAAATGAGCTTTGCACTGGGTGATTCTGCTGCATGTTTTTTAAATATTTCTGTGGAATTTGGATTGTAAATAAGATGAGGGGATGGGAAGCAACCGTGTGTGTGCAGCCCCTGCAGAACCTGGAACTGGGGAGAGCTCTCAGCACCCATAAATTGAGCAAGCCTCATTGTCTGATGGGCTGTTCAGTGCAGACAGAATTAGGAGCTTAAAAAAATACAATCCCCTTTGGTCCAGTGCCCCTGGATCTGCTGGCTGTCCCTTGGATCCCTCGATGCCTGTGAGCTCTGGGAATGCCTCAGTGTGGAGAGAGCCTGGGTTTGGGGGGCTGAGGGCTCTGAGGGGCTCTGTGCTGATGCTCTGTCACTCTTTGGGCTGCTCCTGCTCCCAGCCTGGCTGCCCCAGCTCTCACTGCCGGTGCTGAGCAGTGACTCTGACTCGGGGAACGTTTCCATCTCCATGCTGGGAGGTGGGAATCCAATTCCGAGTTTAATCTTGCGCACGCCGAGAGGGGCTGGCAGAGAGGCTGTGCAGGGACACTCAGTGTGCCAGTGGGAGCTGCAGCCCCACTGCCTTCCTGAAGCCACATCCATCCCTGGCTAAGCAGCCAGCCCCAGAATGTTCTGGCAGGGGGCTCAGCCTGGGTGTGGGGCATTTCCCGGGAGCTGCGCAGGAGCTGCTGCATCCGCAGTCTGGTTGTTCTCCTGGCCTTGATTAAAGACTGCAGTTGGAGCCTGCTCTCTTCAGTGAGATTTTCTGCCTCTTCCCACCAGGTTGAAAGGCAAGGACCTGTCGGAGCCAGTTTCCAGCGTGGAGGAAGTGTTCTGCCTGGAATCTGCCCACCCCCAGATGGGGCTGGGCTGCCGCTTCCGCCGGGCCGTTGTCACGGCCATCATGAACCTGTTCCTGTTCTTCTGGAGTAAGTGGCTCTCAGGGCTCAGCTGCAGGGCTGAAGCCCTGTGCTCACACATTCCTCAGCCACAGGAAACGCCTGACAGAGGTGAAATAAATCTGCTGATGAGTTAATGTCTAATTAACCTTTGTTCTGGCAGCACAGGAGACCCACAGCTCTCCTCTTGTGCTGTGAGTGCTTAAAAGTTGCTTTAAATCAGGCAGCTGATGAGCTCTCTGGGTATTCCTCAAGTGCCCATTATTATGTGCTGCAAAATAAGTGTGTTAACTTTCCTAAAGCAGTCAGTTTTTCTTTTTTTCTTGCTCTGAGCTCCCAAGTCCTCCAGCCTCTTTAATAATGTCTTGTAGCATTTGGGGGTTGGAGGTTTTATTGGAATAGTCTGTCATGCCTCAGCTGAGACAGGGGTTTTACCCAGCCAGGTGATAACGAGAGCTGTGTGACTGCAGGAGTTTCTAATCCAGCCTGATAGGGAGGGGGTGACAGGGGACAGTTCTGTTTATTGCAGACACTGAAGTCCTACTGGGGGCATTGTCAGTGCTAAAGCTTCCATACACATCTTGCATTTTGGGCTGCCACTGGAGCCCCAGGCTTTATTTCCCTATCCAGCAGCTCTCCATGGAGCAGTGAAACCTGACAGTCTTCTGGAGTGATCCCTGGGGGGAGGCCTCTGACAAAGACTCCTCTGGGATTTGCAGAACCGGGGCCCTGTGCTTGTGCTGAGGTTTCTTTTGTGAGGGCAGCTCTGTGCTGGGGCCTTCCAACCACCTCATGCCACATCCACAGCTGCCCTTACGCTGCAGGAGGGGCAGCACCAAGGAGTTTTGGGGTGCAGCTGCACTGGGGAGCAAAAGGAATCACTGTGATTCGGTTCTGAGCAGGCCTGGGTCCCAGTGTCAGAACTAAACCTGCAATCCAGCAAGTACTCAGCTGTCAGTTCCTGAATTCCCTTTGTTTTTATTCTCCTAGGTCTGATAACCCTCTGGGGGATCCTGATCTACCTCCGGTATCGCTGGCGGAAGATGGAGGAGGAGGAACAAGCCATGTATGAAATGGTGAAGAACATCATAGGTAGGAGCTGTGGGAGTTCAGGGAGCCCTGCTCTGCTCCCTGCAGGGCTGAGCCCTCACTGTGGTGTCCTCCTGTCCTCCAGCTGTTGTCCGGGACCACTACAAGGAATGGGAACGGAATTTGGAGCGTTACCCCTACGTTGGCATCTTCCACGTCCGGGACAGCCTGATCCCTCCTCAGAGCAGGTGAGCTGGCTCTGGGCACTCAGGAGGGCTGGGAGCAGCAGGAGGGGATTCAGCACAGCTCCAGAATGCATCCCTGGAGCTGCTCTGCAGGAGGAGGCTGGAGCCTTTGGGTTGGGAAAGGCTTGGACACAGCTCAGGCTGGGCCTGCACCTGGTGCAGATCAGTGGGACAGCCCTGGGGCTGGCACTTGGTGCAGTGCCACGGGTGTGTTGTCCCTGTTCTGTCCAGCAGTACCTGGGTTTGCTTTGCTTGGACATGGAGCATCAGGTGTCCTCTGCTTCATCTGCTGGGTGCTGTCCCCTTTGCCAGGCACCCTGCCTGGCTCTGCAGGCAGTGCTGAACTCCTCAGAACAATTCCCATGAGCTGAACAGGGTATTGGGGCTCTCGAGCTGTGGTTGTGTCTGCCTGGAGAGGGGCCAGTTTGAGCTGTGCAGCTGGAAAGGGAGCTGCAGTGAGGGTTTGGTGCTTCCTCAGGTCGGGTTTGGTGCTTCCTCAGGTTGGGTTTGGTGCTTCCTCAGGTCGGGTTTGGTGCTTCCTCAGACAGGAATTGTGCTGGAGGTCGTTGCTCTGTGGGAGGTGGGGCTGAAGGGCTGCTGGGCTGGGTCCTGGTGCTTTGCTCTGTCTCTGCAGGGATATTTCTTGTGTTTTGGTTAAAATGAGCTGCTTTGCCCTCCTGTGAAGTGTTAAACCTCCTCACTCTGTATCAGACACAGGACTCCTTTTCCTCCAAGGGATGACTGCAGCTATTTGAGCCAT
This sequence comes from Lanius collurio, assembly GCA_020086605.1. Lineage (NCBI taxonomy): Eukaryota > Metazoa > Chordata > Aves > Passeriformes > Laniidae > Lanius > Lanius collurio. The sequence goes on from JACBWW010000110.1 coordinate 461,629, forward strand.
CCCTGGCTGTGAGATGCTCAGAACTGCTGGATCCAAAGCTGGGGTGAACATCAGGGTGTGTCCCCCTGGCTGAGATCTCTGTGTGCAGGGTGGGGGAGGGAGATTTGCTCATCGAGTCCCTTTGCAGCACAAATTGAGGCAGAAATTCAGGGCACTGACAGAGCCTCTCATCTTCCCCCCAGGCAGGATTTGTGTGGCCGTGCCCTGGTCTGAAATCTCTACACCAGGGTTTGTTTGATGCCTTTTCCTGCCTGCACAGCGAGCAGGAGGCAGCCAGATCCACAGGCACGGTTGCTTCAGGCAGGGAAGCACAACCAGCTTGGGATTCTCATTTATTTTCTTGCTGTTCCTTGCAGAAAAAAGATGAAGCGGGTGTGGGACAGAGCCGTGGATTTCCTGGCTTCCAACGAGTCCCGGATCCAGACAGAGTCCCACAGGGTGGCAGGGGAGGACATGCTGGTGTGGAGATGGACTCAGCCCTTGTACCTGTCGGACTCGGAGCAGTGAGGGGCAGCAGGAGAGGAGCAGCCGTGGGTCTGGGTGTGGACATGGACCCTGTGCAGGGGTCAGGCCCCTCACTGGTGGTGGGAGGAGCAGGGCCTGGCCCAGGCTTGGGGGTTGCACGGCTCTCTTGGCTCTCACTGCTGGAACTCTTCAAACACAAACATTCAGGGCAATAATGGCTTGGAAAGAAGGTGGGCTTGAGCTGGTGGGAAGCTGGAATTGCACCAAAGTGAGCCTTCCACAGAGACCTGGCTCCCGTGGCAAGCAAATGACAACCTACAAAGAATAAAAGCACGCCCCTCTCGAGGGCTGGGGGGCTCTGCCAGAGCCTGGGGGTGCAAAATTCGACCTCAATTCTGCAAAGGCCAACTGGTGGCAAAGGGAATGTGCTGGGAGATAACATTTCCCATGGAAACGTTAGGGTGGCAGTGCAGGCGTGTCTTTGTTAGTGTTTGTTTTTGTCAGTGCAAAGACAGCTTTGCTGTCTTGTTTGCTGCTTCCCAGCGAGGAAAATGTTTTGTGTTGGCTTCATCCATCCAAAATTGGGGAGGGGGAAATTGGGTGGAGGTGGGCCTGGAGAGAGGGGGGAGCCTGACGTGCCTTGGTGGTTGGGGCTGGGCTGGGGGTGGTGGAGAGTTTGTGACCCTGTTACAATTTTAAGTCTGCAGTCTGTGTGCTTTATTATTTTAGGGTGGGGTGGGGGATTTGGGTAGAACATAAAGGATATAGGAAGCTTCTAAAGGCTTTCCTGTGGCTCCAGCCCAGGACTGCTCCGTGGCTGTTCCAGAGCAGCTCTGGCAGGGCTCTGAGGGCTCCGTGTTCGTGTTTAGGCTGGGCAGCTGCAGTGTCTGTGTTTGTGTGGGAGCAGGGATGTGCCAGCACTGGGACTGTCGCTGTTCCTGCAGCCCCCACGGGTCCCAGGAGCAGCCTGGGTCCATCCCAGCCCTGCTGCATCGTATCTCGTGTCTGTAATCTCTTGGTTACTTCAGCTTCTGTTTCTGTCCAGCGAAGGAATGTTTGTTCCCAGGAAATGGCACCTGAGGCTCAGCAGAGGAGCTGCTGCTCTGCTCTTCCCAGGGCTTTGCAGCAGCTCCCGAGGCTGCAGGGCCCAAATCCTCTGCTGGCCTCTGGCAGGAGAACCTGCAGAGTGAAGCCAGCAGTGATTTGAGCCCTGTAGCCCCTGGATGTTGCTCTCCCTGAGGACATCCTGGGGCTGGATGCACGGATTGCTCCTGTCCCAGGCTCTGGGCTGGCTGAGGGCACAGCCCTGCCCTGGGCAGGTGATGCCACTCCAGGTGTGTTCCCTGTGCCAGTCCCTGCTCACCTGGCAGAGTCTGCACCTCTCCCCACGTGGGGAGTTCCCCGGCACCCCTCGGGCTGCTGGGAACCATGGAGACTCCACGTGGATGGAGCAGAGATCTCCAGCAGCAAAACCAGGAGATCTTTCCCATTAAATGGGGAATATCCTGCGTGGAGGGGGCTCTTAGCCCACATTTTAGGTGTGGGTGTTTGGGCAGGAGACTGCAGCTCTTGGAGGCAAGGACCAGCCCCTTGCACTGTAATAAACAGGGAATAAAGGCAGCCTTGATTCTTCCAAAATATGTCAAGATCATTACTGCTGCCAGAGAAATTCTCTCAGACACCGGTGCCTCTGTTCTTAAATCTTTTTAAACTCTTGGTGGGATTGGGGTGAGCTTTTTTAACTGTCCAGAAGCGCAGAGTCAGGCATTGCTGTCATCCTTTTGTACTTAACCTGGTTTTGTAGAACAAACTTCCAATGGCTTGGTGCTGTTTCTATGTTCCATTTAGCTCTGTAAACAAAGTCAATATCAAAAATAAATTTATTACCAATAATTAACTACTTTTATTTGTGCTGAGAAATCCCAGACTGTCCCAAGTGCTTTTTCTTGGATCAGGTCGAGTTCCAGCTTATCCCAAGTCCTTGGGCATGGCCGGAGTCATTCCCACTGTGTGACTCGTGTGGAAAGAGGTGACTCACGTTTGGTTTAACTCCTCTCCTCCGGTGGCTCTGGGTGACAAAGGGGATTTCCAGTGGCACAGGAAGGGGTGGCTCCATGGCTCCGTGGCCAGCAGGAGCTGCCTCTGGCTGCAGTTGTTGCTGAGATTTGGGAGCAAAGGCTGCGTCTCCTCAGGCCCCACATTCCTGGTGGGATGCCTTTGCCCAGGTGAGGTTGCTGAGTTACAGCTGGGATCTGTTCAAGGTGAGGAAGTGGTGCTGTGTGGGATTCCATGGGATTGTGTCTGATGGTGGCTGTGCTGTCACCCCCAGTGTCCCCTCTGTCTCTCCAGGGCAGAGCAGCCCCGTTCCATGGGCTGGGGTGCAGGTGGTGCCAGCAGTTTTCCTGGGAACAGCAGGTTCCGCTCCCCTCCCAGCCCCTACTGCCAACCAGAGCTGCTGTGGGCCCTCTCCCACCTTCTTCCAAAATTAATTTCTATAATTAACTGTATTTCTATAAATAACTTCTCCGATGGAGCTGTTTCATCCCTTCCCTGTCAGGGAGAAAAACGTGGCCCAGCGAGGGCTCCAAAATGGAACCAGCTCTTTATCTTTTCCTTTCCTGCTTCCATTTAAAGCCCTTCCCACGGGATGTTATCCCTGCTGCTGACACGACAGCTGATGCTGCACCTTACGGATGGGCACAGAGTCAGGGCACGGGGCCAGTTCTCCTGGAAAGATCCGGGGGAGCTGGGGAGGGGTGGGCACAGCCAGGGATGAGTCCTGCCCGGAGGTGCCTCCTTCCAGCACGGCCCCATCCATCCCAGAGCCACCACTGGGATTTATCCGTGATTCCACCCGGAGGTGCTGCGGGAGGCGTTTGTGGATGTCCGTGAATGACCCTCGCTGTGTCACCACCCCCGAGGTGAGGCCTGTCCCCACGTCCCCAGCTCCGACACGGGGCCAGGCCTGTCCAGCAGCCCTGCTTCTGTAGGAACCCTTCTGTGGGGTCAGTGGGATCTGCTGCAAAGCCCACGGGTGTGTGAACTCCTCTCCAAAGCAAGGAGACCCCAGTGGGTCGTGGGCTGGCTTTGAGCTGGTCTCACCCGGGGCAGGGTGTGGGCTCTGTGGCCCCCACATTCCCCTCCGCAGCTCCTGGCAGAGCAGCAGCTCCCTGGAATGTCCTCGGGGGTGGCAGGAGGACACCGGAGCCTCCAGTGATGTCCCCTCTGACGGAGGAGAAGGCCCAGGGCCCTGCTCAGGGAATATCGGGATGAGTCCCGGGGGTGCTGAGGTCAGCAGCCCTGGCTCCAGTGTCCCCCCACGGACTGGGACAGGTTTGGAGCGGGGACTGCGGCTGCAGCCTGGCCAAGGTAGGAACATCACCGTGCCCCTAATTAATTCCTAATTAGTGCAGCTTTAATCCGAGGCTAAGTTCTCTCCCCTCGGAGCGCTCCTCTCATTAGCAGAACTCACTAATTACCTGTGCGGCTGCCCAGCCCCGGGACCCTCCCCGAGCGCCGGGACACGGCTCCAGCCTGGCACTGCCTGGCACGGGAATGGAACACGGGAGACACCCAGAGGGACGGGCTCTGCCAGGGGAAGGTGGGCACTGCCAGGGGAAGGTGGGCCCTGCCAGGTGGGCACTGCCAGGTGGGCACTGCCAGGTGGGCACTGCCAGGTGGACTCATCCAAAGAAGAAGGTGGGCACTGCCAGATAGGCACTGCTGGGGGGAAGGTAAGCTCTGACAGGTGGACTCTGTTAGGATGGAAGGTGAGCTTTGCTAGGATGGAAGGTGGGTTTTGTCATGGGGAAAGGTGGGCACTGCCAGGTGGGCTCTGCCAGGGGTGTGTGCTGGGCTCCCCAGTGCCCCAAGGCAGACCTGGGCACCCAGTTCTGCTCTCACTGAGCCCCAGGGACCCCCAGCATGGGCCTGGCCCTTTCCTACCAGCTCTGGGATGGTTGGATTTAAAGCCTGGTGCCTTTGGGGTTTGCAGCCTGGCTTGGCCTCTCTTTGGGGGCTGTTGGAGCCGGGGGCTGCAGCAGGTGAAGGACAACAAGTGCAGGATGTCGGGACCGGGTGGGCACGGGAGGGGAGCTGCTCTGGAGCCCTGCCCTGCCCAGTCTGCCCTGGAGAAGGAGGAGGAATCACCAAGACCAGCTGGCCTCGGGGGACAGGAGAAAGGAGAAGCAGAAGCCCCCATGTCTGGCTGTGCAGAGTGCTCAGATCAGCTGTTCCTCCTTCCCAAGCCAACCTTATAAAAATAAAACCCCAAATAAAAAAGTGCTCTCCTGAGCTCAGATTCCAACATGCAGCAGAGGGAAGCCAGGCCTTGGGAATCTGGGTCTTTCTTTCATCCTTGTCTTTAATCTCAGCTTCTGCCCTCACCATCAGTTCGATCCCTCTGCTCATCCTGAGCCTGTTTTCTCCCCTCTGAGAATTTCCACACCCACCAATCCTTATCCCAGCTGTAGGTTTTCTTCCTGGCACTTCCCCCATGGCATCCCCGGGAGGGCCCAAGCCTGGGCACAGCTTTGCTGAAGTCCTCAGGTTCCTGCTGGGGACACGGGGTGAGAGTGGGCACCGTCCCCTCCTTGTCCTGGCTGCTGCCTGGGCTGGATGCTCCTTGTGATTCCCTAAAAAACATGTGGATCCCATTTTTTTGGGTTACAGGGGCTGGCACGAGCCCTTGGCACATGCTGGACAGGACAGCGGGGCCTGGGGGGCACACACTGTCCTTGAGTGGCTGCAGGGGACAGTGTGGCCCTGGCAGGAAGCTCCCTGGGACTTTTCCATTCCCCACACGGCTCCTGAGCCCTGACGTGTCTCTTCCCGGCACGAGGTTGTTGGCAGGGCCGGAGCTCTGGATCTGCTCACCTCCTGCCCAGCCCTGGGCAAACCCTTGCTCTGCTTTGTCCACACCTTTCCTTTGCCAAAAAGGGGGGTTTGGTGTCCCCCAGCCCCTCTCAGCACCCCGCTGCCCACGCCTCTCCTCCTGCATCTCCCTGGGGGGTTTTTCCCCAGTGGTTTGGGAGCTTTGGGAAGCTCCAGGCCTCTCCCAGCCCACTCTGCAGCGAGGTGACAAACACGCTGGGGGCCGAGCTGAGGGGGAGTTCCGAGGAAAACAGATGGACAAATCCCCAGTTGTTTTCCTGGAGAGCCGATTGCCCAAGACAGCCGGAGCACACGGCCCGCTCCTCTCGCTCTGCTCCGAGCCCTCGCACGCGGCCGCTTCCCTGTCCCACCCAGGGTGTTTCTCCCTGGCACAGCCCCACTGGAATGTCAGCTGGACATTCCGGGCTCCTACCAGCGCCGACGCAGTCGGGCCATGCCCAAATGTTCCCTCATTCCTCCCTCTGGAGCCGCAGCGAGAAGCAGCGAGAAAGGCGGCACAGGCAGCGCCCCGAGGCTCGGACACCAGCACCCACAGGTGAGGTCCGGGCTGGATTGCAGGGTGGGATGGATGGGGCAGGATGGACATGGCTTTGGAGGTGGGTGGGATGCTGTCAGGAAGGCTCTGGCTGGTGGGAGGGGATGGGAGCAGCAGGGAGAGCTGGCACTGTGGGAATCTCTGGAGTGACCCTGGAGCTGGTGGCTCTCGGTTCTCCATGGCAATCATGGAATGGCTGGAAAGAGTTTGGATGGGAAGTGGAGGGAGGTGCTGGAAGGGAGAAAGTGGGCAGGGGAGTGAGGCAACCTGTGCCCTTTTCTGTGGGCTGTGGTGGCACCGAGCCCATGGTGGCCCCGGGTCCGTGGTGGCCCCGGGTCCGTGGTGGCCCAGGGTGCCAGCTCTCGGGCTCCATTCGGGGCTGGTTTGGGCTCCAGGGGAGCTCCAGCACTGGGAGCTGTGCACACACACCTCTCAGCCATGTTCTTTTCTCACCTTTTAATGAAGAAAAGAAAATAATCTGCAACCCTGCAGTGCTTGGAACCCAACTTTGGAGCTCTGGGATGCTCTGGGAGCAGAGCAGTGGCCATGAGGTGTGACACTGAGAGCAGGGCCTGTGCACAGAGATCTTGTTTTTAGAGGGGTTGTGCATTTTAATATTGTCTGGTGTTTCTGCCACAAGGAGCCAGCTCAGCCTGGCTGTGCATTTCCCCTTGGGGCCCCACAAGTCCTGTTTGGGATGGGATGGGATGGGATGGGATGGGATGGGATGGAGTAGGTGCTACTCAAAGATTAGAGAATTTAATCAGCCTGGTTCCTTTTTGCTTGGTTTGGAGTTGGGAATAAACAACCTGTTCAGCTGAGGCTCCTCTGACGTTTGGCCCTGCCTGGGAGCAGGGTGGGAGGTGACAGTGCCAGGGGAGCAGCGCTGTCCCCAACACTGGGGTGCAGCTCATCCAGCTCCAGCCCTGCCAGGAGCAGGGACACCTTCCATGGTGTCTCCAAATCCCCATCCCTTTCCTGGAGAACGGAATGTTTCTCTTCCGTGCAGAGAAATATCCTCCCCCATTCTCCTTCTCCTTCCTGGCTCCCCTCCACCTGCAGCACCTGAGCTGCTTTTCCTTTAGCTGGGGGAAAAACACTGACAGGTTCTGGTTTTGCTTGGAGGGTCCGGATTTATCTGTAATTCTGTGTATTTTTAGCGACGTAAATATCTCTTGGCATTTGCGATACCTTGAGCCAGTGGAAGTGATTTATTTCGAGTGTCTTGTTTCAGGGGAGCTCAGTGTTTGCAGGAACATTTATCTGCTCCGAATGGATGAGCTGCTTCCCAGCAGAAACTCCCAGAAAAGAACCTCCTTCTCCTACCGCAAATCCTGCGCCCAGTTTGGCTTGGGAGGAAACATTAGGAGCTTTATCAAATTGTGGATGTTTTTTTCCCCTAGTCCCTTTGCAATGCCAAGGCTGCCAGGGCTGTCAGGGGGTTGTGTCAGCTGAGGCTCAGCCTTGGACTGTCTTGGAAGCAAGAAAGGATTTAAGTCGTGTTGTTCCCTGCTCCGAAGAGGTGTTATGACAAATCCGCTTGCTTTTGGCTTTTCTCCTTCTTTTTGAGGATGCGAGGAAGGGGGGGAAGGGGGGAGGAGGAGAAGCCGCACAAAACAAACCACAACAAACCTGCGGCTCCTGAGGCAGAAAATCCTCTTTAAGAATTGCCACAACTGAACAAAATGCTGAATGCTTTTATTACCGCCCGGGAAGGCTCGGAGGAGCCGCTTTCTTCCCGGCTGGAGAGCGCTCGGCTCGGGGGCCTGGCTTTGTTCCTCAGGGGAAGGTGATTGCAGAGCAGGAGTTCCTCCCCAAAGAGGAATAATGGGACGGGAAAAACCCCACCCTGGGGCAGATAAAGGAGCTGCTGGTGCGTTCGGAGGTGGGAGTGGTTCTTCCCTGCCTTCGGCCCACTCCATCCCACTGCTCCAGCTGGGAAACAAAGCGGGCACCTGCGCCAGGTGCTTTTTCCTTGGGGGTTAATCCCAGCAGGAGGGGCAGGGCAGATTTAAGCATGACAGAGGTGGAAGGGACCCAGAAGGATCACCGAGTCCACCTCCTGAGCTCTGGCTCCTCGCTGCAGGATGGGGAACACGCTGCATGCCAGCGGATCCAGCTCCCGGCTCAGTGCTGGCTCCAGGAAATCCTGAGCTGCCCTTCCCGCAGAGCCCGTGCCCACCATGGAGGTGCCACCATCCCGCTGCTGTCCCCTGGTTCCTCCTCAAGGAGTGGTGACAGCGCTGCCCTGGTCACTTCTGTCCCGTGGGGCCGGCAGGGATGGAACTGCTCACCTGGCAGCGCATGCTGGAGGCTTTCCTGGCAGAACTGGAGCTTCCAAAGACATTCTTGTGCCCTGCACTGAGGTTCTGCTGGCAAAAACAGGGTGTAAAACTCCCCAGGTTGTGGTGAAGCTGGAGCAACCAGGAGAAAGGGCCTGTGCTCACATGGACCCGTCCTCAATGATGATTTTAATCCTTTCTTCCCATCCCTGTGAGTTCGGGATGCAGAGTGTCCATCTGTGGTGCGAAGCCAGGCTGCTCCAGCACCAACATCAGCTCCTTTTTGTCTTCCTGGGTGCTGTGGGATTCAATTCCTGATGTCCAAGAGCCATCCATGAGCTCCCTGTGAAGAATGAGGGAAGGAGTGGGTGTTGGTGGGTGCTGCTGCTGAGGACGTACCACAGATGTGCTCTGTGATTTTCCTACATCACCCCTTTAGAGCTGAGACTTGTTCTGTCAGAATCAAGGAGGAATTTCTGGAATCAGGCATGGATCTATTGCTGGGTGCAGGGCAGGGTGGAGAGCTGGGTGTGAGCCCTGTGGGGGCTGGTGTGACACATCCACATCCCACCATGTGTGTGTCAGCCTGGAAGGAAATGCTCCCGCTGCTGCTCCAGTGCTCAGTTCCAGGGAATGGCCCAAAGTGAGGTTTCTGTGGAAGGTGCAGAAATTGTTGCTCACCCCACCCTCAGTGCTGTAGGGAGTGCTGGGGACTCACGGGGGCTTTGTAACAACGCTCCTGTGCAGGGAAGGTCCGAGGGAAGGCCTGGGACCATCCTGGCTGTGGGACAAAGTGTGGCTGTTGCCCGGCATCAGTGCACGGTGTCAATAACCCACAGGGAATCCCTGATCCTGCTGCCTTGACAAGGCCACTGCTTTAATTCACAGCTCTTCTTGCTCGCTGTCTCTTGTCCCCAACACATTGAAATTGGGGCTTTCCTGGGCTCTGTGTGTCAGCCTGGGGCTCCCTGCCAGCCCCTGGGCACCGACAGATCTCATCCCCACCCAGCTGCTGGCTGACCCTTCTCCTCTAATTCCTTGATTCCCTCTTCTTTTGCAGATTTCAGCAGTGAAAGCCCAGCGTGGGGGAAATACCAGAGTGGGTGAAAAGCATCCCGGTGTGAGTGAAAACTGTCCCAGCACTGCCCACCCCGGGCTGTGTTTCCCACCTCCGTGTGCTGCTGCTGAGGGGGCCGTGCCTGGCACCATGGTGGGTCAGAGCCCCCTGGGCCCTGGCGAGGGCAGGGCTGCCGTGCTCCTGCAGCCCTTTGTGCACCAGGTGGGTGGCCACACGAGCATGCTGACCTACGACGAGCACACCATCTGCAAGCCCCTGGTGTCGCAGGAGCTGAGCTTCTACGAGTCCCTGCCCCTGGCCATGAGACAGTTCACGCCTCAGTACAAAGGTAAGGGGAGCTACCGAGCACTCACCTTCCCCAAAAGCATCCCCAGCTGCTGCAGGGGAGACCTTCCTAGGCTCAGAGGATTCTCCTGCCCGTCCCTCCGCTTGCTGCCCCATCCCTGACCCCACTCCCAGATGGATTTCTCAGCCCAGCCCCTGGAAAGCAGCACTGGGAGAGCAGCACCAGTATTTTTTAAAGACATCCTCCCTCCCTTCTCTTTCTTATTCCCTCAGTATTTTCTGCTTTTACTGCCAGACTTGTGCTGTTCATAAAGCTCCTGACCCTGGCTTTTGGGGGAGGCGAGAAGCTCGGTTGTCACGTAAAAACTTAAAATATCTCTTGGTCCTTCGGCATTACAGAAAAGAGCTCAGTCAGCCACGGCTCCAATGTGCTTCCAGCCCAATCTCTCCCTTTCCCAGAAAGTCGGGGGCCTCTGCAGATTTATGGGACAATATTAAAAAGATACTTAAGGGAGAAAAATTTTCTCTGAGCAGTTTCCTGTGGCAGGAGCTGGGGTTTGGTGCTGCAGCGCTGGGCCCTCACTGATAAAGCTGTTGGACAGTCCCAGTTTAACCAGGCCAGGGGTGCTCTGGTTGTTCAAACCTTTTTGTCTTTCTTCCATTTCAAATCCCAGAGAGTTTTATGATGAGGGGTAATTAAAAGGCAATTCTCCTCCACTCTGGCATTGGGCTCAGGGGTTTTTTCCTCTCGTGGCTGTCCCAGCCCTGCTGCCAGGCAGCGAAAGAGGTGGAACGCTTTCCCACGGGGATGATGAGAGGGATGAGCATCCAGGGGGATGGTCCTGGTGGCTCCATCCCCCATTCACACGTATCCATCACCTCTATTCTTGGGCTGTGGGAGCAGCCCTGGACCATTATGTAATGGTGGCATTCGGTGCCACGGGGACATTCTGTGTAGTGGTGACATTTGCTACAATGAGGATCAAATACCATTCAAGTCTCACCCCCAGCCCGTGGCTTTTCCTGCTCACCTCACCCATTTCAGGCAGTTTGCTGACCTTGGGACCAACTTTTATCCCCTTTGAAGGCCCTGCCTGCCCCAGCTGAGCTCTCAGGGGGATGCTGGGCTTGTTTTCCAGCCCAGTTCTGCTCAGGTTGCCATCGCCCTCGGCAGTCAATGAATGTGCTTGTAAATACAAAAATAAACCCACGAGGGCAGAGTTACAGAGTGAAACCTCCTGAGAGCTTCTAGGATGCCACCAGCATGGGGACAGCATTCAGAAATACCCTCTGGCTCCTCGGTGGTGCCAGCAGGAGGGGGATTGGGGTGTCAGTGACACCAAAGGCCAGCACAGACAGGCACCCAAAGGCTTTTGAGAGATGTTTGCCCGCTGCAGCAAAGGAGGAGCTCTGGGGGGTGTCTGCCACACACAGGTCATGGCAGGACACGTGCAACCCCCCGTGGAACCACCCCGGGAAACAAAAAGCACTTTTCAGGCTGAGCTGTAGGTTTTTTGAAGACTGAATTTCCAGCTGGGAGGGGGGAGAGGATCACATTCCCTTCCAATTTAACGCTCGGTTCTCTCCTTTGAAAATCTCCCCATTAATTTTCATGTTAATGGCTGATATTTAACAACTCTTACTTGCATGCTATATATAAGTTTTTGGGGCCAGCCCGTCAGCACTATGCAAATGAGCACAGCCCTGCTGACTGCAGCCAGGAACTGGGACAGTTTTTAAGGTCATGGTGTTTGCAATCAAGGGCTCTGGTCGCCTCCCAGTGACTTTTTAAAATGAAAAAGGCTTTGATTTAGGCAAAAGACACGCTGGCTTTTTTTTCCCTTTTCCCTGCCTGCATCCCTTGAAAGTCTGAAGCAGGCATCCAGGCTGAGAGGAGGTTTGTTAGCTCTCAGAAATATGGATTTTTTAAGAATGGGACTCGGGGAAAAGGTAATGCTGGAACCTGAGGAAGATGGAACTCCCCGAGCTCACCACAGAGGGCTGAGAGGGCTAAAAATATTCCTAATGAAGGTTTGCAGCCCCTCAGTTCCCTTGGCAGAGCAGCCTGGGTAGATTTCCCCCCATTTTTGTGCAAACTCGGCCTGTTCAGCCTACCAGGAATGGTTGTGGTGAGCAAAGAGAGGGAAAAGCATCCAAACCCAGGGCTTTGGGGTGCATGACCTGGGGAAGGATGGGCACCCCAGTGCAGCAGGGGTGGCTGCAGGGACAATTCAGGTGGGGGAACCCCTCTGAGCCAGGCTGGCACAGGAGGCAAAGCCTTGTGTTGGTGTTTGCTCACTGTGATTGCACTTGAAATGGAGAGAAGGGGCTTTGCACTTTTATTTGCTTTGGCACCTTTGCTTGGGAGAGCAGAACTGTTTGTTGAGCTGCTGAGATCATCTCCCCACATGCCCAACAGACCCAGCGAGGGTGCCCTGGGCACAGCTGGATCCAGCCCAGCTCCCCACATGCCCAACAGACCCCCCTGGGCACAGCTGGATCCAGCCCAGCTCCCCACATGCCCAGATGGGCTCTTTCCAGTGCTGCTTGTGCTGCTCCCACAGCCCTGCCCCTGCTCCTTGTGTTTTTTTGGGAGCTGCTCTACCAAAGCCCCCGGGGCGTGGGGAGGCTCCGGCGGCCCTGCCGGAGCTGCGGGAGCGGAGCGGCGTTCTCAGCCCTTCCCAGAAAGGTCAGAGCCGGCTGCAGAGCGATCCGTGGCCATTCCTGCGCTGTCACTTGAGACGCACAGACAGCCGGCCCCGTGCCAGGGATGGGCTCGCATTGGGCTAAATGCGTGGTGGACTGGCTGGCATTTGAGCCCTGTGGTTCCTGTCAGAGTCAGGGAAAATTGCAATGTTCAAATGCAGAATGGTGTTTTAAGCACTCAGGGTGGAAAAAAATAACCTCCGGTCACAAACACGGGACGTGTGACAAGCCAGCCCCCCGAGGGATATCTGGGTGCTAGTCCTTGGTGCTGGGGGAGGGACACGACCACGACAATGAGTGGGCACTGCCAGCCCATGGCCACGTCCCTGCCCTGCTCCTGGGACTCTCCAATTAAAGGAAGCAGTTGGCACACGGGGTGTCCTTGGAAAATGCCTTGTCCCCAACCCTCCCTTTGCTTCCTGCCAATGAAAAGTCTTTCCAGCCTCGTGCTCTTTTTAAAAGGCACTTAAATCCCTTGGGATAAGTAAGATGGGAGCTCCTAATCTGGAGCAAGAGGGGGCTTTTCTGGGTCACCTGGGGCACAGCAGAGGCTGGAGGGGTGAGGGACAAAGGAACGTGGGGTTCAGAGAAGGCAAGTTTCAAACTGAGCCTCAAGGGGGGAAACACCTGAAAATCCTGAGAGTATTTTCCAGAGTCTCAGACTAAATGTGTTTATTTGGCTTGAAATCAGAGTGGGATCAGTAAAAGGCCACCAAAACACGAGGTGGTGGCGAGGTGGTGGCCAGGCCTCTGTGCTACCCCATGGGCTCATCTCTGGCTCGTTTTTTTCCCCTCTGTCCAGGCATTGTGTCCGTGCACCTCAAGAAGGACAGCCTTGGCAACCTGACCCTGATCGCCAGCCCCGGCCTGGGGCAGCCGGACGGCTGCGGCCGCCTGGACAGCGCCGGCGGTGACCCCGCGGTCACCTTATGGCACAAATGCAAGTGGACGGCCAGCGGCAGCAGCGAGCACGGGCTGGTCAGGTGGAGCCACACCCAGGTCACCAAGACCTTCAAAGAGAGGTGAGTCTGTCACTGCCTGCAAACCTCCTGACTGGCACCTGCCACTGGGCTGGGGTGGGGTTTGGGGTGGGTTTGGGAGGGGTTTGGTGGCCCAGCTCTGGGCTCAGGGCAGAAGCAGTGCCCAGCTGAGGTGAAGAACAGCAGAGCCAAGCTCTGTGTGTGTGTAGCTCTGCTCTTCCCTGGCGTGGGGACGGAGTGGGGTGGATTTGGGATGTTGTTGCTCAAATATCCACCTCAAATTCTGCTCTAAACCCCATTCCTTGGAGCACAGCATGCTCCAGGACAGGGAGGCCCTGGGAGAACAGCCACTGAGCGTGCAATGTCCCTCTGCTGGCAACAGAGGAGCTTCAGTCCCATCCCATCCCAACTCATCCCATCCTGTGCCATCCCAGAGCTCCCAGCACCTCCACTGAGGTTGTCTGCAGGACATCCTTCATCCCAAACTGGTTCAGAGCAGCCTGGGCCAGCTGGGACTGAAGGTGGAATATCCCTGCCATGGAGCTGCTGCCTTTGGAGCCGTGGGAGTGGTGGAGTTTGGATGAGTGAGACCAAGGAATGACCTCCCAAGGAGAACAGATCTCATCACCCTTTCCCTCCCTCCCCTCCTTGAAGCCAGCCCCTCCAAATTGGGAATCATTCCCATTGTTGGGCCATTTGCCTGTGCTGTGCCCATTAGGTGGATAAATAGAGATCCCTGGCTGCTGGGCTGTGAATGGCTTTTCATGGGAGCCGGCACACTTTGAATTATAATGAAAAAAAAGTATTGGCAGGCAGCAATAGCTGGCTTTCTGAAAATTACTGTTATGGAGTAACAAAGGATCTCTGCAGGTTGGCCATGATCAATATGTTTCCTTTTGAGAGTCCCTGAAAATCCACCTTATCAAGTTTGAGGCTCTACAGACAAAAAAAAAATGAGGGAAGGGAAGGGAATATTCTCCTCTGGAGCTCATAAACCCAACGTGTCCCTTTGTGTGCTTTGTGTAGCTGCCCTGGGAAGAAGCTTTTGAGGACAGACCTTCAGTACCACACAGATTCCCTTTTGGAAGATGCAAATGGAAAGCAGCCAGAAAGGAAGAGCTACAACCCCTGGGGACTGCACTGTCACCGGCAGCACCTGAACCGCATGTCCTCCAAGCATAACGAGAACAAACTTCAGCGTATCCTTTCTCCTCTCTCCCCTCCAGCACCATCCTGGCTACAAGGAACAGCTGGAAATCAATGCAGGGTTTATTGCAGGGGGATGCATCCCCTCCTCTGTGCAGACTCTGGGAAAATAAGGAATATTCTCTGTTATCTTGTGCTGCTGTTTTAAAAAAAAAAAAAAGAAAAAGAAAAAAACCCCACCATTTCCCATAAAGAGTTCTCGGCAGAAGTCAAGGATCCCCTTGGCATACATTTAAAAACACAACTATAGAGGAATTAGCAGCTGCCTCCCCTTTTATTTCCCTATTACACTTCATTACCCACCAGTCATGTGAGTAATGGAGTTTAACAACTTCCCCCACCCACCGGAGCGAGCTCGGCACCGAGGGAAGGTGTCGGAGTGACAGCCCAGGGCTACGGTGTCACCAGAGAATGGAGCTGTTGGGGCTTTAATTGGTAGGGCTGTAGTACAGTAAATTAACTGGAATTGGCAGCGAGAGGCCCACAGCAATGACACGTCGGAGAAATTGGCTCAGAAAGTCTCATTACAGTTGTGAGCTGTTATGGAGAGCGTCAGCAGTTGCTTTGATTTAAGGCCTCTTTCAATTAGAATTTTAAAGTATCGGGTTTCCCTTAACTCGTGCTCAGAGTTTCTCCTGCTGGAAAACGTCGTGTCCAAGTACAGCTATCCCTGCATCCTGGACCTGAAGATGGGGACTCGGCAGCACGGGGATGACGCCTCGGAGGAGAAGAAAGCCCGGCACATCAAGAAGTGCGAGCAGAGTACCTCGGCATCGCTGGGCGTGCGCATCTGTGGGATGCAGGTGAGGCCTCCATCCCCTCCGGGTGTCCCACCCACGGCTTGGAACCAAGCTGGAATCTCCAGGGGCTCTGGGCTGGTGTGGACTGAAGTGGTTTTATTCTCTCTTCTCCCCAAACACGGGCTGTAAGAAGTGGCCACTTGGTTCTGTGTCCTCTCAGAGAGGGTGTCAAATATGGCACATTTAGGGTGACCCTTTCTCTGTGCCACTGCCACCAGTGTGAGCAGCTGGAACCATTTACCCCATCTGAGAAGCTGCTTTGACACAGATTCCTGCTCAGCTCTTGGCTGCTGCCCAAAAAGACCCCAAAAAGCACCACATTGCCCCACTCGTGCTTTCACTTGGAGCTGTGAGAGCCAGGGGTTCATTCTGGGCTAAATTTCTCCTGCTGGAAATCCCCACCCTTCCTCCTGGAAACCCAAACCATGCATTTCCCTCACTCACTATTCTCAAACACGTTTCAAAACCCTGCCTGAAGGATAATTACGAGAGTAATGAGTGTAGGCACATAAAAGCAAAATACAAAAAGTCCAAACCCGTGTCCCTTTCTGATCTCTGGTGTCTTCCTATGAGCAGAGCTGGACTTCAGTGGTCGTGGTGAATCCTTTGCAGCTCAGGATATTTTATGGATTATTCCTGTCTCCCTTCCAGGTTTACCAGGCAGACACCGGCCATTTCCTGTGCAAAGACAAATACTATGGGAGGAAGCTGTCCCCGGAGGGGTTCCGGCAGACCCTGCGGCAGTTCCTGTGCACCGGGAACCAGCTGCGGACGGACCTGCTGGAGCCCATCGTCCTGCGCCTCAAGGCCCTGCTCTCCGTCATCAGGAAGCAAAGCTCCTACAGGTTCTACTCCAGCTCCCTCCTCATCATTTACGACGGACAGGAGCACAAGGAGGGCGCGGATCATCCCCTCCCCTTCCCAAAACCTCACGGCACGAACCCCTCCCGGGTGGATGTCAGGATGATAGACTTTGCCCACACCACCTTCAAAGGCTCCAAGAGCAATCCCAACCCCACCCTGCACGACGGGCCAGACCAGGGCTACATTTTTGGCCTGGAGAACCTCATCAAAATCCTTCAGAACCTGTCAGAAGGGAAATGAGAATTTCTGTGAAACAGCCTGGCTTTCCTAGTGACCGATAGCCCTGAAAATCCTGCCTGGGGCTGGCTGTGTAGGACCCTCCAGCTGCTGGATGTGGCGTGGAACGAGCACGGATAACTCGGGAAGTGCTCAGAACTCTCCGTGTGCCGTCACTGGACTGAAGCGTGGAAAGCAGAGAGCTGGAAGGATCTGTTCTCTCTGCCATCCATCAGAAGATTTATTTTCCTTTCTGGTTTTACTGCTGTCCTTGATTTATTTGTGAGCCAAAGAAAGCATTATTTGGGAAGAGTCTTAATGATAAACCAGGAGCTGCTTGCCCTGCAGCCGAGCAGGAGGAGGGGGTTTGGAGCAGGAATGAATGGATGGAGCTTCCCTTTCTGCTGCTGCTCAGGTGGGAGGGAAAAACACCCTCCAACATTCCCAGTGCTCCTGGTTGGGATCCTCTGTGCACGTGTTCACTCAGACCAAGAGCTGCACCTCACCAGGCTTTAATCCCTGTGGGGTTATAACAGCGAATTTCCCATGAATTTTCTAGGAAGGAGGCTCCACTGGGGCTGGAAGTTTGGGAATGCAATGACTCTGTCAGCTATCAGCCACAAAAAACATTCACATCAAGGGATTTTTGCTTAAAAAAAACTGGAAAAAAAAAAAAGAAAAAAAGTGTGAGATTGAGTCAGGGACTGGACATCAAAGGTCACCCAGAAATTCTTTGATACAAATACTGTGTGTGTATGTGTGTGTGTGCGTGTGTGTGTTTGAAGGAGACAGTCACAAAAGACTCTAAAAATAATGTTTACAGCTTTTGTGGACAGATTTTATTATGATGATGATGATGGAACAAATACAATTCCTTCCTGCATGGTTTGGGAAACCTGAAGGAGAACTCCTTGCACAAGGAATAGAGCTACAGAACTCCACTACTGGGGAGTGGGGATATAAATAAAATTGTGGAAGTAACTCCCACCGTTGCCCATCTCTTTTCCCTCCTGCAGCATCCTTGAGGTACATTATCCTTTGTCTAAGCCTGTAATTTTTTAAGAAAGCCGTTATTTCCACAGGTTTGAACATCAGTTCCCAAGGGAGACACTCCACTTGGATTTACAGCAGAAAGCTGGGGAGCTGCTGTAATTTATAGCTGGAAAATTTAAGACATCTGGCCCAGCTGTGTATTTTACTTGGCCCGGAGTCCACCTGGGAAGACTCTTGTTCACAGTGTTGCATTATTGCTTGACCACAAACCATAAAAAAAAGCCACAAACACCCCATTTCAGTAGGGATTGAGCCACGAATTGTCCTGGCTCACATGAGAAGTCTGTGATAAGACTTGGTGGCTTTGTGGAGGAGTTTGTACAGAGCCACCTGAGCACCCTGCGGAGCCTCTGGCCGGGTGCACATCGGGACATGGGTGGGATAAGGGATGGATGAGCAGGGTCTGGGTGTGACACCACAGCCAGAGCCCCTCGCTCTTCATTGCTGCACAGAAAACAACAACTTGTTGGCTGAATAACCATAAAAAGCCCAGCATGTCCTCCTTTTTTACCCCTCATCCACCTGCACAGTGTGGCTGTGGCTGCCCCATCCCTCGGAGCGTCCAAGGCCAGGCTGGACAGGGCTTGGAGCAACCTGGGATAGTGGAAGGTGTCCCTGCCCGTGGCAGGGGGTGGGATGAAATGGGATTTAAGGTCCCTCCAACTCAAACCATCGTAAATCCTATGAGGAGCAGCTGAGGGAACTGGGAAGGGGGTCAGGAGCCCCAGGAGAAGCTGAGGGAGCTGGGAAAGGGGCTCAGCCTGGGGCAAAGGAGGCTCAGGGGGAACCTTGTGGCTCTGCACAACTCCCTGACAGGAGGGGGCTCAGCGGGGTCGGGCTCTGCTCCCAGGGAACAGGGACAGGAGGAGAGGGAACGGCCTCAGGCTGGGCCAGGGCAGGGTGGAATCTCCTCACGGAAAAGGCGCTCAGGCTTTGGAAGGGGCTGCCCAGGGTGGTGTTGGAGTGCCCATCCCTGGACGTGTCCAAGAGCCGCCCGGATGTGGCACTCAGCGCTCTGACGAGGCGGGGATCGGGCACAGGACGGAGCCGACGCTCCCGGCGGGACTTTCCCCCCTCACGCATTCCCGCCCTCCCGCGCCCCACGTGACCCGGCGGCGGCGCCGCGTGACCGGCACACGTGACCCGGCGCCATGGCCGCCAGCCGGTACCGGCGCTTCCTGCGGCTCTGCGAGGAGTGGCCGGTGGAGGACATGAAGTGGCAGCGGGACCTGGGCTCGTTCCTGCGGCAGCGGGTAGCGCAGGCCTTCCGCGAGGGCGAGAACACGCCGGTGAGGGGCGGCGGGGCGGCTGGCAGGGCGGCAGCCCCGGGCCCCGGCCTGGGGAGGGCGCGGGGAGCGGCTCTGAGGGGGCTCTGAGGGGGCTCTGAGGGGTCGCGGACGGAGCGCGGCGTTTGGGGCTCAGCCGCGGCTCTGCCTCGGGGCTCGCTGGGCTGCACGGCGGGAGGAGGTTGTGCTCGGGGCTCCCTGGGGCTTCGTGGGTATCGTGAGCCGGGAGGGAACGGGGAAGGGGGGGTGGAGTCCCGCTTCTCCCGGGCAGGGCAGGAGTGTGAGCGCTCGGCAGCCTTCGGAACGCACATCCCGGGAAGGCTTTGGAATGCCGGCCACGGGCTTGTAGCCTCCACAGGGCGAACTGCGGGTTGTGCTCAGGTCAGTGGTTTGTACCCGGGACGAATGGTTGGTGCCCGGGACCCCGGGTTTGTACCCGGGACAACAGGTTTGTGTCCGAAACGTCTGGGTTGTGCCCAGGATAAATGGTTGGTGCCCAGGACAATGGGTTTACACTCAGCACACCTGGTTTGTACCCAGGACAGCTGGTTTGTATCCAGTTCTTGCACCCTTTACACCACATACTTTGGAGAACCCCATCCCCGTGGTTACAGGAGTGGGGTACAGAGCTTTGGGAATTTGCCAGCCGTGCTGGAATCCAGTTAATTCCTGTGATCTCCTTACCCCGAGGGTGGGATGCTGCAGCACTGCCTGACACTGATGGAATGCAGCAGTTGGACAATTGAATTCCGCCTCCAGCTGTAATTCTGTTGGCGTTTAGGCTTTGCTGCTGAAATGAATTAGGGGATCGGATGCCTGACTTGGCTGCAGACCTTCCCAGGCACGGAGGTGTTGCTGCAGAATGCAAATGTGCCCTTTCTTAGCATAAAAACACTGTTCCAGAGATTCATTTTTGACCTCAAGGGGCCATTACAGGTTCCTAATCCTGTACTGGTGACCAGAATAGTCTGTAGCAGGCATTTTGGAAAGGGTTTATTGCTTTTCCATATGCTCAGGACAGCTTAATGAGTTGCACCAGTTGGCTCCAAAATCCCAAAGCTGCCACTGATCCTGGAAATCTGAATTGATGCCTGCAGCACTGGTGGCAATTTGTGTGTAGAGAGGCTGAGTGTGCTGGCAGGAGGAGCTTCTGAGAGGGGAACTAGAGCCACAGGGCCTCTTTAGCACTCTATTGGAATGAGATTTGCTGGATTTCCAGGGGTAGGATGCTGTTTTTGCCACCCTTTTAATGGCTGGATCTGCTGGAGCCTTGGCAGGGGCTGTTTGGGATGGGGCTGCAGGACACAGGTAGGGACCACCTGCAGTGGGATTTGTGCACACCTGGCAGTGGCTCTGCCTGTATCCTCTCTCCTGCAGCCCTGCTGAACAAGGAGAGCTTTTTCTTACTCTTCCTACTTCATCCTGACACCTTTCTGGTGATGTTATTCTTACTCTTGACCTGTTTTAACCATTCATGGAGCAGCAGCAGCAGTGAGTTCTGGTCAAGTTGGGCTCATTGTACAACAACAACCAAAAAAATACAAAACAAAAACAAAAAACAGGAAAAACACAGTGGACTGGAAAAAGCAGCTGAGCAGGGGCTGTGCCAGGCAGAGAAACCTGGCACAGGTTGGGGATGAGCCGGATCTTCCAACTGAAATAGAAATCCAGTTACCCTCCAAGCTGTTCGCTGTCGTTCGTGCTGATTTCCCTAATCAATTACAGGCTATTTCGAGCCCCCTGCAGGGAGTTCCTAACCTGGCACGTGGTCCTGTGAGATTCCCTGCCATGAGGCAGGTGACAGAAGTGGTCTCAGAGCAGGAAGGGTCACAGATTTCACAGCACCGGCAGCAATGTTCTCTGTCCCCGTGTATTCACTGTCAGATCTTGCTGATGCAGAGTTTAAAATCCTTTCTGGAAATCCCAGGTGTTGTTATTCCTGCAGGCCAAGCTGGTGGGAGATGGAGGGGACAGCAGGAACCCAGCACCCAGCAGTGCACTGGGAGTGCTGAGCTGCTCCTTCATGGCCATTGTCCCTTGGAATGAGGAGAGTGTTTTGTGCAGGTGTAAAACCAGACTTGTGTGACATTTGTGTCCCCTGCAGATCTCTGACCCCGAGGCCTGTGACCAAATGTACGAGAGCTTAGTCAGGATCCACACCAACTTCTACAAAAACAAGGTGAGAGCTGGGCCACTGGCCACTGGCCCTCTCTTTGGGGGGAGCCACCACCTGCTGGAGGGTTCCTGGGAATGCCCGAGGGACAGCTGAGGGGTGCATGCAGCAGTGCATGCAGCAGTGCATGCAGCAGTGCCTGCGGTCACCCAGGGCAGCTGCACGGGGCTCTGCTCTGTGAACAGGGCAGATCTGGGTTTTGGAGTGGATGAACAGAATTCCAGCTGAAAACCAGCTCAGTTTGTGCCAGCTGGTGACATTTGTGTCCTTTTCATGCACTGCAAGTGACTCCTTTGTCTCTCTCTCTCCTTTTCCTGCTCTCCTGGGAAGTACCCACGCCTGAAAGACACCACCTTCACTGGGGTGACAGTGGATGACTGCAGGATCATCCTGGCCACAGGTACTGCTGCTGGGCTTGGGCTGAGAGGGCAGGGCAGGAGGAGAGGGACATTCTGGTCTTTGGGGTGCCCCCTGCATCCCTTTTGAGTCCCTGTGACTGGAGGGCACCAGTTCTGCCTGCAGTTCTGTGAGGTGTTGGATGAGGAGGAAGCTCAGGAATAATTCGGAGTAGCTCTGTATTGGGGTGAAGAATCCATTGGATTTTGCACCGGCAGGAACAGCAGAGGGTTTGCAAAGGCTCTTTGGGGTCAGACAGCAGGATCTGTGTGGAAGGGACACGTTTGCTATGTCATCCCAACACTGGGCTCAGCTTCTCTTTCACCATCCTGCAATTCCCTTTGTATTCCCTCTGTCAGACCTTGGGAAGGGGCCGGGTACCCCACACAGAAATGCTCTCAGCACATCCTTTA
The DNA here is from genome assembly GCA_020086605.1 of Lanius collurio. Classification (NCBI taxonomy): domain Eukaryota; kingdom Metazoa; phylum Chordata; class Aves; order Passeriformes; family Laniidae; genus Lanius; species Lanius collurio. Next base: position 483,260 of record JACBWW010000110.1, read on the forward strand.
TGAAGGGCAGAGCCGGGAGCCAGAGCGGTTTTGTTCTGCTCCAGTTCCTAACTTTGATTGCAGTGCGTGGAAACTGAGTATCAGTTGTTAGTGATAAGAGACTCCCTGCATTGATTGGAAGGGAAACCAGCCTCGCCTCAGGCCTGGAATGAAAATTCATTAAGATGAAAAGTCAGGGAGGGAAATTAGATGGAAGGCAGAGCTGTTTTAAGAGGGTTTCATTCCTCTGCTTTCCTCCTTATCTTCCTCTGGCCCCATCTCTGTCTCCCTTCTGCTTTTGCAGACATTCTGAAACAGATGGAAGACATGAAAAAAGGAACGTGGAAAAGACTGCGGGAAAAGTTCTCTGCCAAGAAACCCGAGGAGGACTCGAAGTGAGGGCCCAGCTCTCAGCTTCTCCACTGTACATATCCCTAAAGCTCTGTGTGTTGCCATGATGAATAAAACCACTTATTCCTCTTAGCAACAGCAGTTTTGTTCAGCCCTACCCTGTACACTCTTCATATTTAGTGCCTCTTTTTTTTTTTCTGCTGAAAATCTGGGGCAGAGCTTAACACATCCATGCTGGAGCAATGTAGGGAAGGGAACTTTGTGGTGTCAGACCTGGCCCTTTGTACCTCAGGAAATGGAACAAGCAGGAGCTGCCCAGAGGGAGGAGGTGCAGCTTTAAATGTTCTTGTGAAGAGAACAGAGAGGATGTGAAAACCTCTCTGTGCTTGTGTTTGTGTGTTAGCCCAGGGACCGGGGCAGCAGAGGGAGGGAGAACTTTAATCATCACATTTATTTTCCTTCAGAGAAGACAGAGAGGACCGAGGGTGACTTTGCCATGGTGACAGTGGAGCGCACTGCACGAGTTTAATTGAGATTTCAATCAGCTGCTGCAGAGCTGCTGCTGCTGGAGGAGCCAGCCCCGTGCAGATTCCCCCCAGCCTGAGGGATGGTGTGGGTTAGTGCAGAGCTGAGGGGTGAAGGCAGGATTAAATGACATGCTGCTAGATGGGGCCATAAACACATTTCAAGTGCTCTGCAACTTCACTGTTACAGCCTTTTTAATGCTTTTTTAGAGCTTTACTGCTTTCATCAGTGTCTGTTCTCGGGCTTGGAGCTGGGGCTGGCTTGGGAAGGATGAGTGTCTGGAGCAGAGCTGTGCCAGGGCTCCACAGCACCAACAGCTGCTCCTTTTTACGGGTTTCAGCAGTGATTTCCTGGCAAGCAGTGAAAGAATTTGAAACTGCAGCAGGCTCTGGTCCAAAGCTCTGGGAAGCAAGGCTGGTGCTCGTGGTGGCTCTTCATGGCAGCGTTTGGCATGGGCTGTGCAACACCTGGAGCTGGGAGCAGCGGGCTGGGGAGCACCTTTGGTGACAGCCCTGGGGTTGTGCTTCTGTTCCAACAGCCCCATCACACAGCAGAGGGCACAGGAAGGGGACTTTCTTTTCCATGTTGAAGTTTTTATTATAACATGATTCCGTGTTTAATTTAGTTAAGGCAATTTACACTTCAGTTCTTAAGTAACAACAATAACAACTAAAAAATAAAAATTAAAAAAAAAAAAAAGGTAAAACTTGACACCAGAGATGAAACTAAAACACAGAACACCCCTTCACAGTGAACTCCTGTAAACCTGCAGGCTCCCACTACTGCTGCCCAAAGATCCTTGGTCCACAGAAGGCAAAAGACTTTTAGTTCCTACTAGGACAAGCTCAGCTCCTCATCTGGTGCGTTAATTCAATTAAATCCACTGCCTTGAGTTCAGCTGCTCTTTACTGCACCACGAGATGAAGAGAATTCTGTAAATGGAGAGGGGTCAGCGTGGAGCAGGCACAGCAGATAACGAGGGCTGCTTGGCAAAGATCCACAGGGACAAGTGGCACTCGGAATAAGTTAAATAGTGCGGCCCTACAGCTACTTACCCCACAGCCGAGGGGCTGGAGCACATGGAGATAAAGATACAAGCCTCCACAGTTGCAAAATAAAGAGTTATTGCAATGAGGAACGAAAGTCCTGTATGATTTATCTTCCTACGAGGGTGTTGGAACAACACCTGGGCCCAGGGGTGGGGAGGGATCGGGCCAGTCCCTGCTCCTGGGATTGCTTACAAGCGCTCTAAGGGAGATGCTGCCTGGGAAGCCCTTTCCGTGTGGTCCATCGTGCCCAGACAGTGACAATCCCTGCCTGGAGCCCAGGGAGGAGCAGCCTCAGCTGACACACCGGTGCAGTCCCTCGGTGGCTGGAGCTGTCTCAGTGGTTCATGGTGTTCTGGACATCCACAAACCCCATCCTCTGCCTGCGCTTCCGCTGCTCCGTCATCTGCAATTCCAGCAGGGACATGGTCAGGCAATTCCAGGCCCTCCTGCTCTTGGATGTGCTTCCCAAGTGTTTGTGCTGCTTTGAGCCTCTGCCAGCAGACTCTGAGCTGATGAGGCACTTCCCAAAGCCACGTGTCCCAGGTGTCCCCAGTTCCCCCCAAAAGAGCTGCAGGAGCCCTTTGCTGGCACTGTCATTGTGCTGCCTTGGGCAGGTCCTGCCTCCTGCTCCCTGCCCTCTGTTTTGGGAAGGACAGAGGGTTCCTACGGGGAATTCCCTGTTTCCCATACCTGTTCCTTCAGCTCGTTCAGCTGGGAGGTGAGGTGGGACACGAGCTTCATGGTGGTGTTGAGTTTGTCCTGCAGATTGCGGATCTCGTTCTGCTCCCCTTCCCCTTCATTGCTGACCAGAGACATGGCTCGCATCCGGGGGAACCAGTCCAGGTTCTTGTTCTGGGAAGGTGACCACGGACAAAGGGAGTTGGGGTGAGGGGTAAGAGAGGAGGAGGGAAGAAGGGTTTAACCAGCAGCCTCCTTGTGCTTAGGGATTGAAGAAATCTTCTCTGCAAAAATCGGCCATTTTTCCACAAATGGTCCGTTTCTAGGCTGGTTCATGGGCTCAAGTGCAGAAGTTTTTCTTTCCTTGCTTCCCTTTCCCTCCCTTGCCTCAAAACCCCCTTGAAGCCCCACTCCCAGCTTGGTTCAACCCTTCAACTCACAGGACAAACCCTCAAAGAGACCACATGGGAAAAAACAGCTCAGGATGAACACAGGCACTGCACCATTAGTCAGTATTTTCCAAAAGGACTTCCCAGAGCTGTTTTTCCTTGGCCAGCCCCTTGTTCCTGGAGCAAGCAGGTTGGGATAGCCAAGGAGCTGCCCCGAGGGCACCTGTACCTTTATCATCTGTGCCACGTAGCTCTCAGGGCCTGTGTAGTCGGTCTTGTTCTTCACCCGCACCAGCACAATGAAGTACAGGTAGTTCCACATGTTGTGTTCGTATTTGATGTGCTCCTCAAAGGACACGGTCTTGTTGTCAAACTTGTCCCTTTCCAGCCCTGGGAAAAGCAGGGAAGGGAGGAGGAGAACAGGGAGGAGATGGGGAGGGCAGGAGGTGAGTGAGGAGCAAACACGTGGAAGGAAATTCAGCCATGTGCGTCCCCTCCCAAAGGCAACATTCGAGTGCTCTAATTAATTAGTTGGCATTTAGCACATAAACATCCAAACCAGGGGGCACCAACCCAGCTGAGGGTTCAGGAGACTCCCAGGTAAAGTTACAGACTCAGAGAACCATGGAATGGTTTGGATTGGAAGGACCTTAAAGCCCATCCCGTCCCACCCCTGCCATGGCAGGGACACCTCCCACTGTCCCAGGCTGCTCCAAGCCCTGTCCAACCTGGCCTTGGGCACTGCCAGGGATCCAGGGGCAGCCACAGCTCCTCTGGGCACCCTGTGCCAGGGCCTGCCCACCCCACAGGGAAGAATCCCTTCCTAAATCCTGCTGGCTCTGCCTCTGCTCAGTAAAGTAAACCCAGAGGATATCTAAAGGAAAAAGCAGAGAGATTTACTGGGGCTTTTTTTTTTTTAATGCCTTCTGCTGACTGAAAGGATTCCAGACCATTTTCTCTATCATATTTCCTCAGTGATATGTTGCTTTTTTCCCTGCTGGCCAAGGGAAGGTCTCAGCAGTGAGATGCACAGTGACAAGGACCCCACAGTGTGGTTTTAGTTTAACACCCCCTTAGCAGGGTGAGGAACACCGAGAATTTCCCTCCAGTCGTGTCCTTGTTTAAACCCCTCCCAGTGCAGTGACCCCTTGCTGAACAGAGTCCAGCTTTGCAGTGATAAATTAAATCCAGAATCCAGCTGAAATCCTTCTCTTTCCCCCAACCTGAGAGGGCAGGAAGAGCTTTGGGGCAATTCCTGTGTTCCCAGTGCTCACCACAGATGAAACAGGTGGTCTTCAGGATCTCTTCCTTCTTCTGTTTCTCGCTCCTCAGATCAGCAAAGGTGTCAATAATGACCCCAAAGATGAGGTTGAGGACGATGATGATGACAATGAAGAAGAAGAGGAGGTCATACACAACTCGAGCAGGGAACAGGGACTCCTGTTTTGGATGAGAGGGAGAACTGGGTGTCTTGCACAGCTCTGCTGCAGCCACCCCAGCCCTGTGACACGGGGTGAGGCATTAGGGGAGGAGGAGGACGAGCGGGATGGAGCTGGATGTGTCCCAGCTCCCAGGGAGGGGGATGCAGTGAGTGCAGCAGGATTTAGCAGCAGAAAGAGCTCCCGGGTGCTGTCCCCACTCACGTCCTTGGAGGGTTTCCTCAGGATGTCTCCCACGCCGCCGCCGTTGCGCAGGCCGTGGTTGAGGACGGTGACAATGCACATGAGCAGCGTGTCACAGGCACGTTCCCACTGCTCCGGCTCGGCTGCTGGGGAGGGGAGCAGAGCAGGGCTCAGAGCACAGACAGGGCCCCAGACCCGGGCACTGGGATGGTTCCAGTGACAGTGACACAGCAGCAGCTGCCTGCTGTGGATGTCCCAGCCAGCAACATCCCGGCAGCTCCTCCAGCAGACAAACGTTCCCGGAGCTTCCACCTCCTTGCTGATTAAATAAATCTACCCTAACATTTTTTTATGCCAGGATCAGTGCAAAATTGCCAGGCCTCTTGCCCAATACATCCCAGGATGTGGATTTAGTTTTCACCTTGGAAAAGCTGGGATTTTCCTGAGCTGGCTGGCAAATCCACACTGCCACACAGAGCTGGCATTTCCATGGAGCTCTCTTACCTTCCAAGGCAGTGGATGCAGCAGAGCAGCTGATTTTGTCACTGCTGCACGACTCCATGAAGGTCTCCACGTTCCTTTGCATCCCCAAGGGATCATCTGCAAGGAAGAGAGCCCAGCCCTGTGAGAGCAGCGCCTCTGCCCCGCAACCACTGTGCAACTTCTCCTTCTCCCCACTGCCACAGGCTCCCAGGAAGATCCCAACCTTCTTGGGAAAAAGTTGCCTCATATTCTCCTACTTTTTCTAGGCTTTGAAGATTTTTCTCAGGGTTGAGACCCCGCAGTGCTGACCCTTCATTTGCAGCTCTGTGCCCTCCTTCTCTGCCACCACGAACCCCAAACCCTGCTGTGTGCAGCACAAAGCTGGCCTCTTTGGGACCCCAAACCAGTGGGGCTTTTCAACCCACCCAGCACACCCTGAGGTGTGTGTGGAGGGTCCCACCATGTCCCATGACCCCGAGCACTGCCCAACCTTTGGCTTTGCTGTCCGGCAGCCGGTCCACCTCGAGGATGAAGTCATCCTTCAGGAACAGGAAGCCCACAATGGAGAAGAGGTAGACGAGGATGAGGGCCAGCAGGGCTGTCAGCAGGATGGAGCGCCCGTTCCGCGTCACGCTTTTGATGACATTAAACAAGGTCTCCTCTCGGTAGATCAAGTCAAACAGCTGAAAGGGCCCAGGAGCAAAGAAATGCTGTGGGGTGCTTCTCTTGATAATGCCTGGCCTATCTATATCCCCTTTTATCCTGACATCTTGGATCGCTCAGCAGACCTTGACTAACTTTTCTCACAAAGCCTTTAAGTTTCCCAGCTTACTGAAGGGGAGCGGAGAAGAATGGAGTGACTTATGCACAGCAGGAGAGCCAAGAATAGGCCACATGTACCCTGGCTCTGCCCTCACCAGCTCACGTTGCCTCCCAGCTGACCCAGATAAAGCACACAGCAGATTAGAGAGAGAGATAGTGCCCAGGACCAGGAGAGAGACAGCAATAGATGCTGTCGGGAGGCAGAAAGCTCAGCCCACGCAAAGATTAGAGCACAGGGAATTGTTCTCTCTGCTATCAATCAGCCCCTGGAAGGTGTCACAGGAACCTTCCAGCTCCCAAGGCAGCAGCCAGGCTGCCTGTGCCCCCCCAGCCACCTGCATTTATTGTACCAGGATGCTGTAGAAGAGCTCGTGCACGAAGAGCCCCAGGACGCTGGTCACGATGTAGCCGACGTGGTACAGGAATTCCACGTCCATGATCATGGCCTTGTAGCCACGGATGAAGGTGCCTCGGTTGCCCACGAAGCTCACCACGAACACGATCTTGTTGGTCAGCTGGGGACAGTCAGAAACGGGAGGGAGTGGGGTTTGCTGCGCTCTGGGAATGCAGGACAGCTCCCTGCTTCCCCAGCACGGGGAAAACTCACATTGAGAGCTCCCAGGATGTTGAGGGTGAGCCCGATGCCCAGGTAGTAGATGGAGCGCAGGATCAGGGCCACCAGCAGCGGCCTCACCCCGTAGCGCTTGGTGAACAGGGCCATGATGGAGAAGCAGATCAGGATCCAGAAGAGCAGGGAGATCAGCGGGGAATCCAGCACCCCTGGGAAGAGGAGACACACGGGCAGTAAAGGCAGGGCACTGCTGCTGCCAGGCTGTCCAGCCACACTGATGAGCTCCTATCGGGGTGGTGATGCTGCACTGTGAAGATTTGTGTAGGTTCAGGCGGTTTTTACTGATACATTCCTTAACATCTTTTATCCAAGGGCTCAGAACCACTGTAGGTGATGGAGGCTTTGCCTGACCACAGGAATGTATTCCATTACTGCTTCCCACACACAGGGAAGGAGAGGTTTCCCTGAGAAGGAAGGGGTGGGAGGGCTGGAAACTGAAATCCTGACTCAATCCTTTATCCAGAAGAAAGGACCTGGGGTTAAAGGGCCTGAAGGAGCCCAAGGATGAGGGCAGTGCCAATTTTCCTGCGTGTGAAGATCCCTTCCCCTTCCACCCTGAGGAGCAGCAGGTGCTGGGGCACTCACCCATAGAAGTGGCTTCCACATAGGGGTAGAAGAAAGCGATGATGATGTTGATGAAGACGGCCAGGTTGAAGGAAATGCTTCCCCAGAGCGTCATTCTGCGGGAGAACCAGTACATCAGCGGCATGCCTGGGGGGAGAGGAGGCAACACACAAACCTCAGCCAGCCTCGTGCCAACCAGGTCCTTCCTGACCCCCTGTGTCCCCCTGGACCCCCTGTGTCATCCCAGACCCTCTGTGTCCTCCCTGCCCCGCTCTGCCCTGCAGCTGCTGGCCCCCAGACTGACCCAGCCTCCCACCTCCTTCAAAACATTCATCAGGTGTTTGGAAAACATTCCTGCTCATCTGCTGGAAGAGGAGTGCACCTTCTAAGTGGCTCTGCTGACATTCCTTGGTTTCCCAGCCCTCTCCCTTCTCTGACACCCTGGAATCAGGTTGGCTCTGTCCTCCCTCACAGCTGCTGCACACTCCTTAGCTGCATTCCAGTAGCCATAGTGTGACTCCCCACTCAGCTCCTGCAATTTACAGCCAGGATTTCCACCCTGAAAGCCCAGGTCTGCAGGGGGCAGAGAAACAGGTTTTATTTCCCATGTGCAGCTACGAGACCCTGGCTTAGGGGAAGGCACCTGAAAGGGCTTTCCAGGGGAAACACCTCAGGTGGAATCCCCGGGAATGTGAGTCAGGTGCACCTCAGACTGTGGGATCCCTGGGATTTTAACCCCCACTCCCTGCACTCTGCCAAGTGTGTGGTGCTCTGCAGAGCCCGGGCAGCTCAGCAATGCCACTCCCAGAGGTGCAGCCCTTTCCCAGCAGGAATTCTCCCCAGTTTCCCACCAGGGCAGCCCAGGGGAGGCTCTGCCTCGCTCTTACTGCGCAGCTTCTTCTGCCACTCCATCTCGTTGTGCAGGAAGGAGGACTGGTCGAAGAAGTCGCTGACTTTGCTGCCCTGCTCGTCCTGCTCCGTGGTGGTGAAGAGGCGGTACTTGGTCTCCTTGGTGAGGAACTCGCAGATCCCGGGCACGGGGAAGATGATCTGCTCCATGCTCCGGTCCAGCCGCACGATCTGAGGGGAGCAGAGCTCTCAGACCCTGCCCTGCTGTGGTTTTTAACTCCTTCCCAGGTCCAGCTGTGCCTTCCCCTCCTCCCTCCTGCTCCACAGGATCCAAATGTTGTCAGCCACTCATTTTAAAAGCTCCCAAACTGCCCTGAGCAGTGGTAAGTGGAAGTGTGGGAACAGGGGATCCATGCTGAGGATGAGGCTGCTGGCCCAGCTGCATCCCTCTGCTGCTGGGAGAGAGGGAAGGGTCTGGGGGGCTGCTCATCCCTCAGTTCCTGGAGCTGATGCTCCTGCCAGCACGGGGATGGGAAGAGGGGATGGCTCCAGGTGCTAAATAGTTGGACATGAGGCGTCTGGAGCCAGGTGGGAGTCATGGACCACGGGCAGGCTGCAAAGCCAACGGCCAGGAGGTCTTGCCTCGATTTGGGATGTGTGCTTCTCGTAATAGGCCAGCGGATCCTCCTCTTCCTCCTGCACAGGCGCCGTGGACTTCAGCATCTGTGAGAGCTGCTTGTTGTTGAGGCTGAGCTGGATGGGGAGAGGGAAAGGGAGAGGATGAGAATCCAGCCAGAAGCTGGATCCGACTGTTCCCACAACGTGCCTCAACATCTCCCACGGCTGATGAGGTTTTCAGGGAAAAACAAATGAATTAAAGCTTCCATAAGGGGTGTGAGTGCTCCCTGCGGTGATGGACAATCGATTCCCGGCAATAATTACATCCAAATACTGCTAATCCACAAATTACAAACCAGTGCTCACAAAACCCTGGGGAAATCACATTCCTGCTGAGTCTTGTCGGGATCTGAGGTACCCGGGCAAGGAACAGCAGCAAAGGATTCAGCCCTTCCTTTCTGAGGGGAAGGGGGGAAGTGGGGAAGGGCAAGGCCCCCTGGGGCCACCAGCCCGTGTCACCCTACAACAGGGCACACACACCTGTGGGCTTGTACCTCTGGCTAAAAGGGCATTCAGGTGTCTTTCCCTCTTTAATCCCCTGGGAAACACCAAAATCCATCAAATCCTGAACAACAAAGCCCAGGTGGGCTCAGCAAGGGCTCTTTGCAGCCTCGGGTTGGGGCGGCTCGGGGGGCTGTGCCTCCATCCCTGAGGTCTCTCCGTACCATGGATGAGATTCCCTCCTCCTCCTCCTCCTGGATTCGCTTCACCGGCTTCAGGAGCTGCTGCAGAGACTTGTTGTGTCGGGAGAGCTGGGAGGGGGACAGGGATGGTGACAGTGAGCACAGGCTGGCGGGCAGCCACCAGCAGACACAGCAGTGGGACATGGAGCACGGGGGGAGCAGGATGGACAGCGAGCTGTGGCTTTTCCCCACAGCCAAAAGCACATTTGGCTCCCCAGGGAGGCCAATCTGGCTGGAGGAAATGTGCACAAACACGGAGAGAAATGTGCACAAATGTGGAGGGAAATGTGCAACCTGTGAGCACAGCCTGGCACGTCCCTGCTCTCACCGCTCCCTACCTGCAGCGCCAGGATGTAAATGTTGTGTCCGACTTCCCGGGGAGAAACCTCGGCATTCTCGCACTCCTCCTCCTGCAGATAGGCCTTCTTGATCACATCCACCTGCAAGGCAGCACGGGGCACTGAGCTCCTCCTCGGGCCAGCACGGGGGCAGGAGCAGGAGCAGTGGGGCTGGTGAGGTGGTTCTGGGGTGCAAAGCAGAAACTGCAGCAGGACCCGGGGCAGAGGAAGCTCAGCCTTGGGCTGGGGGCTCGGTGGGACCTTCCCGGTTCCCTCACCAGTTCCTGTGGGCGGAGGCTGATGAGGATGCGCTCGGCGTTTTCGCTGTCGTGCCTGCTCTCCATGAGGGCCAGGAGCAGCTTGGAGGCGTTGTCCTGGTGAGGAGAGGCCCTCGGTGAGGGGAGCTGTGCCAGGCCATGGCCCAGGGCTTGGAGGTGGGCAGAGATAGCCCATGTCCCTGCCAACTCCCCTGTGCCAGAGGCAGCTGGGAGATGCCCCAGCCCGGCCCCACTGAGCCCATCTGCTCCCACAGCCGAGGGTCTGACACAGGCAGGGGCCCCTCTACAGTGACCACCCCACAGCACACCCCGTGACCCTGCCAGTGAGCCCCTGCAGTGACACACGCAGGGACACGCACAGGGACACATACAGGGACACACACAGAGACAGGCAAGGACACACAGGGACACGCACAGGGACACGCAGGGACACACAGGGACACACACAGGGACAGGCAAGGACACACAGGGACAGGCACCAAGACATGCACAGGGATACGCACAGGGACACACGGTGACTTACAGTGACACACGCAGTCACACACGCAGTCACACACGCAGTCACACATGCAGTCACACAGTGACATGCAGTCACATGCAGTCACACACACGTCCCCACCACCCCAGCCCAGGCCTCTGTGCACCTTCAGCTGCAGGACCAGGTCCATCCGGTACTTGCAGAGGGGGCTGATGTCGTTTAGGATCAGGGCTGTGATGATGTCGATCCCGTTGGACTCGTGGGTCACGATGCAGCTCTGGGGGAGTTGGGCAGTGTGTTATCCCACAGATCCTTCCAGTCCTCACAGCTCCACCCTCCAGCCCAGCCCTGGTCCAAAACACTGCCCTGCCTGCAGCCCTGACCCGGCCCGATCAGCCCAGGACCCCCTAACTTCCCCGCAGAGGGCCCCTGAATTATTTCCCCCCCTCTGCATCACCACATTTTGCAGCCAAGCAGCAGCTGGTGACCTGTGCAGGAGCCCACGCTCTGCTCCTGTTCACACTGACCCAAAGCCTACTCCTGCCTCTGCAGATTTCCCACACACATCCCCCCCAAATCCTCTCTGGATCAGCGATGAGATTTGGGGAATGACCTCCAGGGAGTCCCCCGGACCTGGTTCTCGTGGCAGGGCCCCTGGCAGTACTCGGTCAGGGTCTCCAGGGTCTGGGTGATGAGAGCCACGTTGTACTCGTTGATGTAGAGGCCGAGCAGCCCCAGCCCGCCCGTGGTGCTGCCACACATGATGTCCAGGAACTGCAGCGTCTCACACACCAGGTTGTAGTTGGTTTTGTTGTTCTGGCACCGCAGGAAGTTCTGTGGAGCACAGCCCAGGAGTGGGGTCCTGATCTCTCTCTCCCCACACCCCTCCAGCTGCAGTTTGAGGGATATTAGGGCTGGGACCACCCCAGTAACCTACAGACCTCAGTCCCACAGCCCCAAATTATCCTCAAGAGATGGTGCATTGCACATGGGGAAACTGAGGCACAGAGCTGCTGGTGCCACAGCATTTTGGGGCCAAACTGGGGTGGATCCCAGCCTTCCCCCAGCCCGACCCCACAGCTGACCCCCTGATCCCCGGAGCCCCAACCTGCAGGTCGCGGTTGTGGTTCTCGCAGAGCAGCTGCAGGAAGCGCAGGATGGGCTCCATGATCAGCACCGTCACCCCCATCTCGTTGTTCTGGCCCTGCTCCCCGGGGTCGTGGCCCTTGCGGAACCCCACAGCCATCGGGTACCGTGTGGGGGTGCCAGGCATCAGGAAGGTGTCTCCTCGTCCTGCGGGGAATTGTCCCCTCAGTCAGCTCAGGCTGTCACTGAGCCAGGGCTGCCCGAGGGGACACGGCCCCGTACCTTTGGTGCCAGGGTCCGGCTCATCCTTGTCCTCGCGGGGCTTGTTCCCGATGTCACTCATGTTCACCGACACCGTGGACTTGGTCTCCTGCTGCGCCTTCTTCATGCGGTCGTGCAGAACCTTGAAGAACTTCTCGGACTTCTTGTCGCTCGTCATGAGGTTGTAAAAGGATTTCTGGTAAAAGGACACTCGTTCAGGTCCCCACCACAGGGTCCAAAGTGTCCCTGCCCGTCCCTCCGAGCAGCAGCCTCAGCACTCCGGTCCTAGTCCGGGACAACCTGGGTTTTGCCTGGAGCCCCACTGGGTTTTGCACACAGTTTTTCAGCTTCTCTGTGGCAAAGGGTTTGGGATAACCCCCGCAGTGCCCCGCAAGAGCTGCAGCCCTGAGCCATTTTAAGAATTCCCGGCAGAGGGCATCAGCAGAACTCCAGAAACAACCTGGAACCACCTGCCCCTCCCGCAGCCTCCAGCCCTTCCTCCAGCCGTGGAACTGGGAAACTCAGATCATCAGAGTTCAGCACAACCAGGAGGTATTTTGGCCAAACCCACTGCCCAGGGCTGGACCCTCACCCTGCCCACATCAGCCCCTGGCTGCCCAATCCCCCTCAGCACCTGGATCTCGGTGTTGCCGCCGTCCAGCAGGCGGATGGCCAGCAGGATGCTCTCCTGGAAGATCTTCTCGTTCTTGGTGTTCATGATGAGGTCAGCCACCAACTTGGTGGCCCCTTCGCGGTCCAGCCGGCACTGGACAGCAGCAATGGCTGACCAGTCCTGGTCCTGGCCTGCATGAGAGGACAGAGGGATGTGATGCACAGAGCCAGCACAGCTCCACCACTGCCGGGGCATCTCAGCGCCCTCCCTTCACCTCCCCAAATCCTCTGCTGCCGTGGAAGTGGGGAAGTGGCAACCAGCCACAGATCTGGCCCCATCACGGCTTGGGAGCCGGGAATTTGAGGTTTGTGGGAGCAGGAAAGGAGGGGAAGGGGCAGGAGAAGGGCACTCACCTCCCCCAGCAGCGTCCCCCATCTCCCCCTTGGAGCTGGACCTCTTGTTCTGCAGGTAATTGTTCATGAGCATTTTCCGCAGCAGGTTGCCCTGCCAAGGCAAACAAACGTCACCAGCGTGCCCATGCCAAGGCCAGGGCCAGGGCAGAACTGGCTGAGCACCCCTGGGTGCCCGGGGAAGGCTCTGCCAGCCTGGGAGCGTGGACACGGCTCACGGTGCTCACCCTCTCTCCGTACTTGTTCCTCTTCACCAGCATCTGCTGCAGCGTCCTCAGCACCTTGATGCAGAGCTTCTCCTCCGTCTCCATGAGGTCCTTGGTGTGCTGCACCAGCCTGGCACGGCAAAGCCATTGTCACACAGCTGGGAGGGACCTGGGGATCCCTGAGGGAAGCACCCCCAGCGCCCCTCAGGGCTGTGGGCACACAGGAGGTGATGCCATGATGATTTTTTGCCTTTTCTTTTTATATACCTTTACGTGTTCTCAGTATTCTTAACATACACACTTATAATTCTTTAAACCTGATCTCTTAACATAGACCTAGTATTCGACTAGGCCAAAAACCCAAACATCCTAAAAACCTCACAGTTAAAAACCAGAAAACCTTACGCTATCTTAAGAAACCAAGGTTCTCTCTAGAATAGATTTTATAAACTAAAATTAAGCCCATCTGGAGAAAAATACTTTAAAATAGAGAGATGTCACACCACTCATTTAAACCTCCCATTGAAGAACCTTTGTCAAATATGTTGATTTGCAAAGTCTATAAAATCATGTACAGGAGCTACTGTGTGAGTACATTCTGGCGTATTCCCCCTTGACAAATGGTTACACCATGAAAATCCCGATCAAATACTGAGGTACAAACTCTTTTATCCCTTAACCATATCTAACTCTTCATTCTAAGACAAGGGTGAGGGTCCCCGACCCTTCCCAGCACCCCCAGGACCACCCCAAACCCCCCTCACTTGGACAGGAACCCCCCGCTCTCGCAGCGCTGGAACGCCTCCGTCCCCTCCATGAAGAGCAGCTCCGGCCGGTGCAGGACGTCCACCAGCACGGACAGCTCGGCCTCCACCAGCGGCTTCAGGCGGTCCTCCAGGGCGTTGATGATGTCCTGCAAGCCACAGCACCCCCCTTCAGAGCCAGGGGAGAGGGACCCTGCAGCCCTCCCGAGCCCCGCCACGCCCTGCCCTGCACCTGCAGCTTCTCGATGATGTTCTTGTAGTCCCACTGGTTGGGGGTGGTGGACACGCGGGGGAAGGTGCGTGTGGCCGCCTTGTAGCTCGAGGTGTTCCTCTGCACCGTGCTGGTGGAGCTGCTGTTGAGCAGGGAGCTCACGTGGGCGTCCAGGTCCATGGGCAGCGCGATGGAGCGGCTCTTGGCTGCAGGACACGGGCATGGGCTTGGGACAGCCACGACCCGGCTGAGTCCCCCCACCCTGCCTGGGGAATGCCCTCACCAGCGTTCACCTCATTTGCAGCAGAGATTTGGGGCAAATACACACCTGAACTCCTCCAGGCCAACGAGGGCTGGAGTGTTCCCACACATCCCAACACCCACAGCCCCACACGGGGTGGAAACAGGCCCCAGTTTTTGGTTGGGAAAGCCCAGGGGAGGTTGTAAGCACCCTGCCTGGAATTCCAGAGGGAAATCCCCACCCAGAGCCCAGGCACCAGCAATCCTTTCCACGGTGACTCAGAGCTAACAGCGCTCAGCCTGAGTCAGGCAGCTGCACGCCGAGGGCAAAGTCCTGGCCAGGGAAAACCACCGTCAGTGTTGGCTTTGTGTCTGGGCAGGGACACACCACGGAGCTCCCAGCCAAGCCCAGGCTCTGGTTATCCCCACATTATCTTGGGCGTGCTGAGATGAAGCTCAAAAACAAGCAAATCCCGGAGCCAGCCGTGCCCATCCCCAGCTGGCAGCCCCTCACCACGGTGTCCTGCCACCCCCACAGGAGGGACAGTGTGTCCTGCTCGCCACTGGGCTGAGACAGCCCAGGGTGGCTGTGTCCCCTGTCCCCTGGGCATGGCCATGGCTCCTTACCAACCATGGCCAGCGTGCGGATGCAGGATTCCACCGAGCTCTTGTGCTGCTGCTGCAGCCACGGACACTCCAGCAGCCTCATGGTGGACTGGAGAAGCTGCACCACGATGGTCTGGTGGGTCTGGGGGTGACAGGAGTGTCAGGACACGTGTCTAGGCCATATTTTGGGGGGCTGTCTCAGCCACTGTCCTCCCTCTGCCACCCTGCCCCCGGTGACCTGCAGCGAGGTGCTGTTCTCCGAGAAGGGCGAGCTGAAGAACGCGTTGATGGTGTCCAGCACCACCGTCAGCACGTACTTCTCCAGCGTGGCGTCCGGCAGGCGCTTCTCCCGCTTCTTGCACATCTGTGAGGACAGGGAGGACACTGATGGCACCAGGGCGAGCTCATTCTGCCCAGAGGCTGCTGGGACCACATACAGCCGAAGGACGTGGCCGGTGGCACAGCTCCTTGGTCACGCCAGAGAGCCCTGAGCGCTCCCCAGCCCCACAAGTGACAGCCACAGGAGTCCCCACAGTGCCCAAACCCCACAGGGACTTGGTGACACCACCCTGTCCCCATCCAAGCCATCGCTGCCGTGTCACTCCCACCCAACCCTCCCCACACACCTGGGCCATGTCCAGGGTGAAGTTCTCAAAGAGGGTCCAGATGTGGTTGCTGGTGTAGATCTCCTTCATCTCCACCTCCGTGTCCACGTAGCAGTGGTTGACAAAGTTCACATAGGCCATCTTCACCTGCGGGGAGGGGGAAAGGGGCAGGGACATCGTCACTGGAATGTCACTGCAGAGCCCGGTGTCCTCCTGGCTGCCACCCCGTACCTCCGTGATGCAGTCCTCGTGTGTCACCACCCGCACCACGTCCTCCAGGGGCAGCAGGGACGTGCACTTGATCTCGGTGTAGACGTTCTTGCCCTCGGCGCAGGCGGCCAGCAGGTCCACCAGGGAGATGTGGTACATCAGGGGGCTGTTCTCCTCCACCCCGTCCCTGGCCGCCGTCATCATCTCCAGCAGCGTGGCCAGAGAAGCCTTGTCGTTGTAGAAAACCACCACGTCGTCCCCGGCATTGGTGAGCTGCAGGGAAGGGTCAGTGCTCAGTGGTCACCACTCTGAAAAAGCAGGGTCAGAAACTCCAAGGCCAGTGGTGTCCCCTCTGTGGTGGGGGATGAGCAGCAGTGGCCAGGAAGGGGGACAGGGATTTGTGTTTACAGGGAAAACCAGGCATTTTCAGTGCAACCAGGAATTGTGGGACTCCCAGACTGGCTCTTGGGCCTTGCACTGAGCCCCTGGAGATGGCTGATGGCCACTCAAGATGGCCACCAGCACTGGGGCTGGCTGGTCCCTGGGAGGATCCAGCACAGCTGGAAGGCTCTTCTCAAGGAAGAAGCCAAAGGTGCAGGTTCCAAGAGCCATGCCCTGCTTCCCCCCAAGTCCTGCCCCACAGGAGAGGTCCTCACCTCAGTCATGATCATGTCCTGGCACTTCTTGACGTACTTGCCCTCGGCCTTGATGATGGTGTGCAGGAAGTCGAGGTACTGGACGTGGCGGCCGTGGGTGGCCACGCAGTGGATGAAGTGCTGTGGCACCGTCTCGTTGATCTCAGAGCACAGCTGGTAGTTGTTCAGGAAGATGTGCTGCATCGTCTCCGCCTCCAGCAGCTGGGGACAAGGGGCAGAGTGAGGGCAGGGGGCTGCAGGAACTGTCCCCAACTCCAGCCCTGCCTGGTGTTTCCTCCTGGCTTTTCCATCCCATGATCTCAGCCCCAGGAGTGGTGCTGAATTCCCTCCCTGTGCTGCAGCTCTCAGCCACCCCTTGGTGCCCTCTCCTCACCCCTGGGGTCAGGAACAGGTTGAGATGTTTATGCAGCAGGGCCTGGTTCTCCTGGTTGCCAGCACAAAACTTCTGCAGGAACTGGTGGGTGAACTTGAGGATCTCCATCATCTTGGCATCGCCCTGAGGAAGGGGCAGAGGAGAAACGTGGAGCTGGGAGGGATGGGAGTGGCAGGAGGCCACTCAGGGGGATCCCCATGTGCCCCCTTTGCCCTGGGGGCTCAGGACCAGTCGGCTCCCACCCACCCACCTTCTCATAGGGGATCTGCAGCAGGTCCAGCATCACTTTGTGGGCGTCCATGTTCTTCAGCAGGCGCTGCTGCTTCTTGCGCACCTGCTCCCCCACCCCGCACATCTTGTTGAGCCGCTCCAGGATCTGGGGACAGAGGGACCACGGTGGGCAGGGGCTGAGCCTGGAGCCGCTCGGGATGGCCATCAGCACTGGGGCTGGTTTGTATTCCAGATGTTCCCTCCATAATTCCAGGTGTTCCCTGCTTTGCTCACAGATCTTGGCACCCCCTCAGGGATCGTCTCTGCAGTGCCTTGCAGAGCCCTCGTAGCTGCCACCCACCAGTCACCCCCAGTCCCCCCAGTGCGAGGATGTGACAGCTTTTCCCTGTGCTGAGTTGGCAGGAGCAGGCCAGGCTTGGACTTGTTTCTACTGAAGCACAGGAGAACCTGGAAATCCCCCACAGGATTTCATCCCTTCCCTTCCTGCTGGTGCACCCAGGATGTGCCTTTAGGGCTTTGGTCTCACTCACCCCCTTCACTATCTGGTAGTTCTCGCTGCTCTTCTCTCCCGGAGCAATGACCTCCTCGTCGGCACCGTGCTGGAAGGGGACACAACAGCACTGGGGTCACTCTGTGCCCCTCCAGCTACACCCCACAGGACCCTCCTGGAGCCTCCTGTCCAGGGACAGGGGTGCACAGCCCGCTGAGGTGTGTTGGATTAAGGTGAGCTGTCTCCCTGCCTCCCACTCCTTTCCCACCCTGGATCCCAGGGTCTTGCTCAGGGCTCTCACCTCCTTCTTCTCCTTCTTGTTCCCCTCTCCCGTGCTGTCCCCTTTGGTGCTGCCTTTCTTGTCCACCCAGAGCTCCGACTTCTCCACCATCGTACGGAGTTTATCCAGCTCTGACTTGATCACCTTGTAGTTCTCCACGTCCTGGGCTGAGATCAGGAGCTGCACCTGCAGTGACATTCCCAGGGGCTTCCAGTTCAGGGCACAAATCCCACTCCCAGGGCCAGGATCCACCCCACGTCCCCCCACCCAGAGCCAGGCGTGGGGCACCCTCGGTGTCACCTGTTTGAAGGTGTGCAGGACCTCCTGCCTCTGGCTGAAGTGCTTGAAGAGGAGCTGCAGGGAGCCAGAGATGAGCGGGGGGTAGTCGTGCATGGTCAGGTGGATCAGCACCCGCAGGAACATCCTCCCTCCCTCGTCATCCACCTCCAGCATGCTGCTCGACTTCCTGCAGCGGGGTGGAACCGCTGGGTGTTAACACAAAGCTCAGGGGCTGATGGGGATGGCTGTGGTGGCCTTTAGAGCTTCATCCTCCCCATCACCTGCAGCTCCCAGCCTGGGCAGGATGGACAGGACGGGAAGGGCCCTAAGGCCAGGGGAACTCTGTGGGGCAGGGACTCACCCCACACCGAACATGGCCTCGGCGTGCTCCCCGATCCGGTCCAGATTCATGGCTGCGGCTGCAGGGAGAGGAGAGGGAGTGAAAAGGGTGGACAACACCACCCTATGCCTTGGCAGGAACCCACAGGAACAAACCCAGCCCTCTGATCCTGTTCCCAGCTTCCTCATCCCACCAAAACACAAACTCCGTCCCTCCCTGCACCCTGTGCCAGCAGCAGCTGCTGGAGAAGTCACCTCTGCCCCCTGTGTCCTCCCAGACCCTGGGGTTTGCTGAGCTGGGGGTGTACCAGGAGTAAAACAGGAGAGTTACTTGTGGAGTCGAAGGCTGGAGCTGTCCCGTCGGCCGCGCTGTCCTGCATGGGGTAAACCTCCACAAACTCCTTCTTGAACACAGAGAGCAGGTAGGAGATCCTGTAGTCCAGCCGCACGTTCAGGATGAACTGGAAGCAGCAGGGAAGGAGAAACCAGAAGTGACTGAGTGCCCTCTTCATGCCAACTGTCCCTGGTCAGAAGATCACACTACACATCCCCATCCTACCACTCCATCGGCCCCAACCTGCAGGATCTCCAGGATCTTCAGCTTGGTCTCCATCACCACAATGTTCTCGTTCTCAATGCTCCTCCCTCTGTCCACTTGCTCTGGGGCAGAGCCAGTGCTGAGGCTGGGGGGGCTGAAGATGGACTGTTTCCTGCTCAGCACCATGGTGGACATCATCTGCCCCACGCCCTGGATTGACCTCCGCACGTTCTTCCCTGCAGAGGCAGCCACAGTTAGTGTGGGTGGGGAGGGAGGTGGCAGAGGAGCAAGGAAGGATCCACTCGGACTGCAAAATGTTGTAGATTTAATCAGAGAACGAACAGAAGGCACCAAACATTTCTTTTGGCATGGCCAAGGGCTCACCACCTCACATTCCAGTGCACACCCTGCCACATCAGCAAACCAGGGTCTGCTTTTCTTGCCACCAAAACTGGAAAGCAATGGGCAGACCATGGCAAACAGCGGGCAGACCATGGCAAACACCGGGCAGACCATGGCAAACAGCGGGCAGACCATGGCAAACAGCGGGCAGGCCATGGCAAACAGCGGGCAGGCCATGGCAAACAGCGGGCAGACCATGGCAAACACCGGGCAGACCATGGCAAACAGTGGGCAGACCATGGCAAACACTGGGCAGACCATGGCAAACACTGGGCAGACCATGGCAAACCCTTCCCCGGCCATGGGCAGGGACTCACCTGCCACCTCGTCGTTGTAGACTGCCTGCATCATCAGCTGGGGGTTCTGGACGCAGTCGATGATGCCCAGCAGGGTCCGTGTCAGGCGCAGCAACTCGCTGAAGCTGTAGAAGCCGAAGTAGATGAGGTTGTGGGCAAGGCTGACGACCTGAGGAAGGACAAGGCAGCTCCAGACCTCGCCCTGCTCGGGGCTGAGCAGGAGAATCCAGAGCAGAGACAGGGACATTGCAGGGCCAGTGGCAGCTGGACTGTGCCACACCCTGCAAGGTGGCACCGGCAGCACCCGCACCTCGAAGGTGAGCTTGTTCTTCTCCTCGTTGGCGAAGGGCACGGCCTCGCTCACCACGTTGTTGAGATAGTCCTCCACGAACTCCATGGTGCTGGCAAACTTGTTCTTCTTATCGTCACGTGAGACATTGAGGTTGGAGTCGTAGCTGCAGGGGGGGACATGCTGGGGTGAGCTGGGGACAACGAATGTCCTCACACCCAGCTGGCAGGAGTGCTGTGCAGGCAGCTCCTGAGCCACGGTGATCAGCAGTGATGCTGTGACAGAGGGACCCCCCTTCCTTCTGACAGCTCACACCACAAACGCACCCCTGCCACGGTATCTGCCACTCCCTGTCCTGCCCTGTCCCTCAAAGCCACCCCCAGCCCCGGCGTGTCTCACTCTTTGATGGTGATGGCCGTGGGGATCTCTGTCCAGAGCCGTGCAAACTTCACGGGCATCACCAGCTCCTGGGGGTCCCTGTCCACGTGCACGTGCAGCATGAGGTGGCAGAAGGAGGCACGCAGGTCGAAGGGCAGCATCTCATCTGCCATGCACAGGAAGATCAGGTCCACCCCCAGCTGCTGGGAGATCTCCTTGATGGCCAGGTACTGGCGGTCCAGGCACATGCGGGCAAAGAGCTTCAGCTGGTACCTGCCCAGGGGTGAGGGGGAGAGGCAGTGAGGCCGTGCGACCCTCACGGCCTCACCTGCGGAGGAGGTGCCACAGGAGCGTCACCTGTAGTAGCTGAGGACGTTCTCATCATGGGCATTGCCAGCCCGAGCCTCCTGTGCCAGCTGCCGGATGCTTTTCTCGTGATGGTCGTTGTTCTTGTCGGTCCAGGTGAGCCAGACCTCCTCCTCCGAGTACTCGATGCTCAGGTACTCGTGGGTCTGGGACATCTCCTTCACCGGCCTCAGCCTGGGACAGGAAAGGGGAAATCTGGAGATGCTGCCGTGGATGGAGGGGCTGCACCTCAAGGGCTGACGGGGTTGCAGTGGGACCAGGCCCACCCTGTAGTGGGTCTGTTGTGGGGAGAAGGTGTTTTTAAGGGTTTTATTTTAGTTCTCATTATCCTGCTCTGATTTAGGTAGGAATAATTCATATCTCTAACTAGAGCCTGTTTTGCCCATGATGGTATTTGATGAGGGACCTCTTGGTCCTTATCCCAACCCACGAAACCTTCATTAAATTTTCTCTCCTCTGCCCAGCTGTGGAGAGGAGTAAGTGAGAGGCTTTGGTGTGTGCCTGACACCCAGCCCATGACAAACCCCAATGTGAAAAACCTCTCCCTTGGCCACTCACTCGGTTTTGATGAGGATGTCGCTGTTCTTCGCGTCCAGCACACACTTGCAGATCAGCTCCTGGGTGACGGGGATGGCGATGTGGTTGGACACGCAGAGATCCGAGAGATAATCCAGAAACCTGCCGGGGAGAGGCAGCTCTGCCGTGAGGTGGGGGGGTCCCCAGGGCTCCCTTTCCCCCCTCACACCCCGCAGAGACCCCACGCTCACCGTGGCTCGCGGTTCTTGCGCACCAGGCTGACGAAGGTCTCCACCTCGGTCTTGGTGATGTGCTTCTCCAGCAGCTTGCGGTTGTTGTGCAGCAGGGCCGTGATGGTGTCCTCGGCCAGGATGTCGTAGCCGATCTGCGACTGCATCATTCCGAACTGCTTGGCAATGTGCTCCTGCAGCGGGCAGGGAGAGGCCGTGAGCGATGTCCCCCTGCCCCACCCGGACTGTGGCAGCCCCCCCAAGGCTCCCCAGCACGTGGCGGGATGAGGAGCCTCCCCCTGGCACCTGGTTCTTGCGGTAATCCTCCTGGGAATGCCGGAGCACGCGGTAGCACAGGCGGAACATGTACTGGTAGGGAGCGTTCTTCTGGTCCGACAGCTCTTCCAGCCTCACCAGGGGCCCTTCCCCGCCCTTGTCCTTGAAGGGGGCCTTCAGGATCCCAAAGATCTGACCAAGAGCAGAGGTCAGTGCTGTGTCCTGCTCCACGCCATCCCCCCGTGCATGGCCGGACACCACAGCATGAACTGGAGGCCAGACCCTCCTCCGCGGGGTTTTCCATCCCTCTGGCCCCCAGAGTGGCCCTGAGCAGGACAGGACATTTCCACAGGACAGGTCCCAGCCCTGCTGGGATGCAGGGTCCCAGGGCCACCCACCTGCTTCAGGATGTTCTGCTCCCGCATCAGCTTCTGCCGTTCCCGGTTGGGCTTGGTCACCACGATGTCCAGCACGTTCTGGCCATTGTTGGGGACGTCACTGACAAAAAACACCAAGTCCTCCAGCAGCTGGATCACGAACCTGTGAAGGGACATGGGGTCAGTGGCTGGGGGCTGCTCACCCACCCAGACTCGGGTCCCTGCAGCGATGCTGGTGGGTTTGGGGCACCAAAGCCCCTCAGAAACCTGCCAGGGGAGCTGCTGGCTGACTCTGCACTCCCTGATGGGGGCCAGTGGCTGGATCTGCAGCCCCTATGGCTCCTATACGTGCCAGTGTGAATGCCTGGGGGCTTTGCTCGTGGGACCTTGCATTTAACGCCTCTGCCCCCATGGTCACCCCTGTGGGACCTGCGTGGGCCAGGCTGGCAGGGCAGGCACCGCTCGCTGTGTCCCACAGGGATCTGTGTTTGCTCAGGAAGCACCAAGAACCCACCCACCTAAAAATAATACAGTGACTAAGGCAGCTGCCCCTATCGTGGGGCCATCTCCCAGCGCCTCGGATATTTTTCTAGGATATTTTTCTAGGATATTTTTCTAGGATATTTTTCTAGGAGGGGCTGGAGCGGGGCTGTGCCGTTATCTGGTTTCCTCGCCAGGCTCCTGGGAGGATTGGGGCTGTGGGCAGGGAAGCAAGGGCAGTACTGGCACCAGCACCAGGCAGGGGCCTCGTCCTGCTGGGGAGCCCTTGGAGGAGCCCAGCACAGCCCCATCTCCCAGGGTCCTTTTACCTCCGGTCGTTCTGGCTGAGGAAACCCTCGTTCATCTTCTCCACCACGTTGGCCAGCATGGAGCTGGCATCGTTGGCAAAGTCCAGGTCCCGGATCTCAGACACGGGCACGGAGACGATGGCAAAAGCTTCTTTGTCCTCTTTGGTGGGGCACGTGCCCAGCTGGGAAGCAACGGGGAAGCAGCATCACACAGAGAGGGCAACGCCAGCCATGTCCCCACTGTCTGCCACCAACCCCGCTGACACCAGTGACCCAGTTTGTCCCGTCAGAGGGGCTGGGGTGGGCTCTGGGTGACTGGGGTGGGCCCCAGGCTGGTGTCCACCCACCCCTGTGGATCATCCAGGATGTTTCAGTCCCCTGGAGCTGGGAGGGAAGGAGCACCCCAAGAGCTCTCGGGGAAAAGGGAATCAGCCCAGGCAGGGAGGAGGGAGCGGGGCCGTACCATGAGGCGGATGGGCCTCTCCTCATCGATGTCGATGGGCACGTTGGTGCTCTGGATCCAGGTGTTGGTGCAGAGGTGGCGCAGCCTCACGTAGGAGTTCCTGCCAACAGCACAATGTCCTGGCGAGTGACCCCCACGGGGACACGCCAGCACTGCCCTTCCCCCCGCACTCAGCCTCATCCCGACCCCGCTGCCGTACCGTGGGACGAAGGAATCCGTCTTCTGCAGCGTGGTGGGGTCCAGCTCGAAGAGAGAGGCGATGTCGTTGCCGTGGGGCACGGCCACCAGCCGGTACTTGATCTTCTCCCCGGTGTTCCTGCGGCTGGCGCGGCTGCTGCCCCCCTGTGCGGTGGGGAGGGGGTCTCTGAGCCCAGCTCGGGGGTCTCCCGTGCCCACGGCATCGGGGGGACGCAGCAGAAGCTGTGCTGGGGCTGAGCCTCGCAGTGCCAGGGTGCAGGAGCAGAGCACAAGCGGCGTGGATGCACCTGAGCTACGAGGCCCCCCCTGCTCCAAACCTCACCAAAGAAAAACCCCCCTGAACGTCCAACTCTCTCATCTGCTGAGCATTCCCCCCTGGCCTGGGGAGCCAACATGCACTGGGACCCCTCAGAGAGGTTTTGGCAGGGTCCTCTCACAGGTGGGACACAGGGACGCTGCTCTAAGTGCGGGGTGGCAATGCTGTGCTGGCACAGTGGGGCAAACTCGGCTCTAGTCCCCTCAGGGGGCTCTGTTTTGGGGCATTTCCCTGCTTTCAGGCCCTGGCTGAGAGCTGGCGTGCTTGAGGCAGCGGCAGCAGCAGTTCTGCTCACCGTGGGCGCTGCTTTGGGCTCAGCCACGTCTCCTTTATAACTTGGGTTCTCCTGAAAAGTTAAAGAGGGAGATGAAAGGCAGCTGTCAGTCCTCCCGCTCGGTCCCTCCAAACCCCTGGGGATGGTGTGTGATCCCTATTCCTGCCTTCCCTGAACACGTCACAGAGAGGAAACCTGCCCGGGTGAGGCTGGAGGATGTGATCTGTGCCCAGTGCATGGTGCCCCAGTGCTGGGGGAGCCCAGGGGAGCAGATCTGGGCTCTGGGTGGCAGCAAGAACTCCCTGGAGGCTCCAGGCTGAGCTCCCAGAGAGCAGCACTAGCCAAGGCTGGGCTCAGACTGAGACCTTCTTTCCTCTTCAAGTATCAACCAAGTGTCTTTGGGTTTAAAGCCATTCAGAGCCCCTCTATTTGCCCCAACATTTGCTGTTTTCCATCCCACAGTGATGGGAGGGCCCTGGGGGCTGCTCTTGGGTGTCTTCTCCATCTGGGGGAGCATCTCTGGGATGTCCCTGCTGCCCTGGCAGCAGAGCACAGCCCTTGGTCCTGGCAGTGCCAAACACACCCCACGGTCTGACTGCAGCAACTCCTTTGTGCCTCTGTCAGGAGGCCTCGAGCTGGCCTTAAATGGGAGCACAAAAACCCAGCAGATGGTGCTTCCAGACCCAGGTTTTGCCCCCATCCCAGCAAGGCTGGCAGGATGAGTCACGTCCCACTTCCAACAAGTGCACCGGGCTGTGCCAGTCTGTCCCTTGGCACGGGGTGAGCACAGAAACGCCCCAGCCACCCCCTCCTGTCCCCCTGGGCCAGAAAAGGAGCCAAACCCAGACATCTGGGCAAGTGAACCCCTCCACTGGGTGATTTCAGGGGGGAAAGTTTGGCCCTAAACCAGGTCAATGATGACGACATTCAGGTGTTGATGTTTCCTGAGAGCGAGGAGGAGACGCAGGGGTTCCCAGAGCAAACTGGGCATCACTCCCAGCCCGAGGTGGGCACTGCCTTTGCAAGGGCTGGCACACACCCAGGGCACATTCCCACACCCCTCTGCCACCCCCTTACCTCCGCTGCCAGGTAGTTGCCCGTGGCAAGGTGCTTGAAGCGGTACAAGCCATTCCAGTGCCCGGCTCCCCCTCGGCACGGGTCGTGGTGAACCACCTGGGGGAGGCAGGGAGAGCTCAGCCACGGCACAGGAGGGACCAGGATGTCCCCAAACACCCCCTCCATCCCCTCCCCGCTCACCTCCACCTCCCACAGGGCGTTGGAGCTGGTGGCCGAGGTGGCCGACTGGCGCAGGGTGGTGCGGAGGAAGACGTGCAGCTTGCCCTTGTACTCGTCACAGGTGAGGAACTTCTCCTGCTCGGCGTGGAACAGCCTCACCACGTCCCCCTGCACCGGGACACGGCAGCAACACACAAAGAATCATTAAATCTTTCAGCTCCAAGACCATTAAGATCCACCTTTCACCGCCATGCCTGCTAAACCAAATCCTGAAGTGTCACATCTCTCTACTCATTTTTGAACACTTGCAGGGATGGTGACTGTCCCGGGGAGCTGTTCCCATGTTTAACTACTCAATCAGTGGAGATATTTCTCCATGGCTCTCCTGCAAGGCAACACATCTCCTCTTGTGACCCCTCATGCTGCAAAGGGGATGGGATTCCTCCTGGACACAGCTCCCAGCTGCATGGCAGCACTGTGGGGTCCTGGGGACAGCGGGGCACTGTCAGTTCTTTGTTGTGGGGGACCCCCCTGTCCCCCCCGGCCGGGTCCCTGCCGTGTGACTCGGGGTCTGTCCCATGTTCCAGCAGCCCGGGCTCTGAGCTGCTGGGTTGTTTATCCCAGCTCTGCCCCTGGGCTCCCCTTTCCGTGCTCTGGGACAAAACCAACTGGACACAAAGCCTCACCCTCTTACCCCGGCCGACCCTCGCCCAGGTCGGTGCTCTGTGTCCTGGGACAGAGGGAATAAAGGACTTAACACCATAAAGGGGGGTTGGGCTGTATTTCTCTTCTCAACTTCTGCACTGGCTTAAGTGGGCCTGCCCAGCCGAGGAATATTCAGGCTGTTTGTAAATGGTTTAAGATATTCCAAGACATAAAGAGGCAAGCTCACCACAGAAATTAAGCAGTGTACAAAGCTATTCAATTACCAGAGTTCTTCTCATCCAATCTCCCTGGGCTCTGCTAAAAGCTGCCCCAGGCAGCACAAATGCTCCTCTGAGCCCAGGGGATGGGGCACAGGGCACCCTGCACTGCCACTGCTCCTGTTACCCATGCAGTGACTCCTCTGCTCCCACCCCCAGGAGATATCCAGATGTGAATCCATCACTTTACACCCCTGGAGCAGGCAGAGGCTCTGCTCCCCAACGTGTTTAAGGCATTAACACCCCAGGAAGGGGGATGTGGGAAGCTGGGATTAGCACAGCGCCTGGGGACGAAGGTCTGCAAGATCCTGACAATCTATATCCACCCAGCTGCTTCCTGGAGGACCTCGGCCCCGAACAATAGCTCGGCAGGGAAAGTTCCTTTCCCAGGCAACAGCCGCCCTGCTGCAGGGCTGAGCAGCTGCCAGTCGTCCCCGCACAAGAAGCCACTGCTGGCACCGCGTGGGCCAGGGGTTGTCCCTGAGCATCAATTTAACAGCCCGAGGAAGAGGGTAATTTGTGTAATTTGTGTAATTTGTGCCCTTGGCTCCCTGCTGCTGGCAGATCCTAAAATATCCCACTCCACCTCGCTGCGCTGTTCTCCAGGTGATGAATTCTCCCAGGAATTACGGCCCTCAAGGCAGGACCTCTTTTCTGCCCTTGTCACAGAGCCAAGCGGCTGCTCACACGTCCTGCCCCCCCTGTCGGGTCCATGCAGCCAAACCTCCTTCCTTACCCCTTTCAGCACTTCCTCCATGTGGTCACAGAACTGCATGAACAGGTTGATTTTCCAGCTGGTGTTACAATTGACGGAGTTCACCTACGGAGCAAGAGAGGGTGGTCACAACCCCGGGACAAAGGAAAAAATGGGAAGAGAAACAACAGCCTAGCCTGCCTGTACCTCCTTGCAGCCAGCGTTGTCAGCCAGCTCGTAGTTGCTGGCGTGCAGGGGCTGCCCGGCGTTCACGGGGTTCAGGATGACTTTGTCTCCCACGACTACCTGGGGAGCAAAATGGGAAAAGGGCGAGCGAGGGTGAGACCGGGTGCCCGGTGGGGAACCGAGCCCTGGCACAGAGCTCTTTGCACACCCCTTCAGAGACTGTCAGGCCCCACACTCACGTTATCCCCGTTGCTCCTGAGCTTCCAGAAGGGCTGGATGAAGAGCCAGGAGCCCTCGTTGCCGGTGGCATCCAGGGTCACCCTCATGGCGTTTTTCTCCAGCAGCGCTGGTAGCCGCTTGTTCACCGTCAGGTACTTGTTGCTCTTCATGTGCAGAAGCTGGAGGAGCCAAGGGTGGGACAGCTGAAAATCCCAGTCCCTGAGGGCTCCCCAGACCCCACCAGTCCCTTCCCAGACGTGCTGGATCCATACTGGACCCGTGCTCCCCCCGTACCTGGATGACGCTCCCGTACTTCACCACGTCCCCGTGCACCTTCTTGTTCTCTGTCTCGTTCTGCTTCTGCTCCATCTGGGCTGCGTGCTGCTCCAACAGGAGAAATGCTGAGTGTGGCAGCACCCTCCTCCCTCCCCGGGAGCAAATCCCAGCAGGGTCACTCACAGCCCTGGCTTTGGGAAGGACAGGACGGGCTGGGATGCAGGGTCAGCATCCCTCTGTCCCCAGGGCCACATCGTGGAGCATCCAAGAGCTCAGCCCAGGGCCTGACCAACCCTAAGAAGTCCATGAGGGCTTTAAATCAAGGACTTTAAAAATTAGTACAGGGACAAAACAGCACCAAAGTTCCCCCAGGACAGCAGGTTTTGGGACAGCACCCAACAAGGATGCCAGGCACAGGCTGGGGACTGAGGCAAAGCACCCACACCAGGGGCTGTGGGCACAGGGGGCTCTTGGCAGCACCAAAACCAAGCAGCCAAAGGCACCGTGCCAGCAGTGCAGTGCCCAGAGATGGGGCAGGTCCGGACCTGCTGCCACGGATGTGTCAGGATGGGTCCCCAGCAGTGAACGGCTCAGCAGCCCCTCTCCAAAACCGCAGACATTTTCCATGTGCTGGCTCTGGCAGTGGGAGCAGCCATGGGATGTCGACACTCGCAGAGCAAGGCAGGAACTCGCTCCCACAGCAAATCTGGGAATGGCGAGGGAGCGCTGACAGCTCCGGCGCCAGGCTGGGCACAGCCCGGGCAGCTCCAGCCCAGGGCTCCCCGCAGCTGGGACAGGGAATGTCGAGGGATGGAGCAGGGACAGCCTCTGCCCTTCCCCAACCTGCTCTCACCCCTTTCACCCGAGGGCAGAGGAATTGGGAAACATCTGGGATCGCGGCTTGGCACTGTGAGAGAGCATGGGGCAGCAGGTCCTGAGTGCCCAAGTGGGTGAGGGCTCTGAATGTGCCTGGTACCTGTCCCCACACAGCTCTGGGTGCCACCTGGGGTCACCTTTCCATCCCCACAAAGCTCTGGGTGCCACCTGGGGTCACCTTTCCATCCCCACAAAGCTCTGGGTGCCACCAGGAGTCACCTTTCCTTTCACAGGGATGGCGTGTCAGGGATGCCCACGGGGGATCAGGGGGTGGGGAGGGACTGGGAGACATCAGCAGAGGGGCAGGAAAGCCCTCACAGCCCATCTGAACTGCTTTGGGCCAAGAAAACGGAGTTTAAACCCACTGAAACACAGCAGTGAGGAAAGGCGACCACGGGCATCACAGGCAGGGCTTGTCCACTCCACATCTGGCTGCTCCTGCCTCAGGAAATCATCTCCATGAGCTGGGAGATGTTCTCAGCCTGTTTATCTGCCTCCCTGAGAAGGGGCAGGCTGGAGCCCGGTGCTTGCAGAGCTTGGCAGGGCTGGGCTGAGCTCTCTCCTGCCCCGGCTCCAGCCAGGCAGGGAGACACCGAGAGCAGCAGAAAGGAGCGAGGAAACAGCAGAACCACTTTAGGACAAGCCCTGACCGAGGTGCAATCAATCAGGCTCAGAAATGAGCCTCTGGGCCCACTCGAGGCCAGGACAGCTGGGATGTCACAACCCCGGGCTAACGGGAGCAGGAGAATGGGGGCTCTGTGTGCCAGTGACAGCACAGGGCTGGACATGGCAGGGGGCACTGGGCCTGTCCTGGCACCTCCAGGGCAGGACACCCTGTCCTGGCACTGCTGAGCCCCCCCGGCCGAGGCAGAGCTGGGGATGGTGGGGCCAGGGCTGGGCTGAGGCTCGATGAGATGATTTAGTGGATCTCTCCCCAGCCTCGGTTTTATGAATCATCGGCGGGGCCTCGCCAGCTGCCTGAGGCCGTTGTGCAATGTTTGACGTGGGCCCTGGCCAAACCTCGGGGAAGCCAACGAGAACCTTTCCCTTCCCCAGCCCTTTGGAGCACATCCTGGAAGCAGGGCTCCCTCCTGCATGGGGTGTCCCGGGGTGCTGAGGGGTGTCCTGGGGTGCTGAGGGGTGTCCTGGGGTGCTGAGGGGTGTCCTGGGGTGCTGAGGGGTGCAGGGCTGTGCTCACAGAGCTCCTCTGCACAAGGAGCATCAGCAGGGTGACACAGCAATGGCTGGGCAGGGGACAAATGGGAAAACCCAGCTGGGAATCCCTTCTCATCCCAAACCAGCATCACCTAGAGGTCTGGATGCCATCGTCCACCCAGCCCATGGGCACTGCCCATTCTGGGTCCTTCGCTCCTGCTCACCTGGAGCTTCTGCAGCAGCACCACGTCTGCGATCTTGTCCTTGTCCTGCTTGGTTTGCTTGGCCTTCCAGTACTGCTTCTGGGCAGAGTAGCGGTTCATGGGACACACTTTGAAGAGGCAATCTGGGAACAGAGCAGAGCAGAGCCTGGTGAGGCTGCAGCAGCCACCAGGGTGTCCCCAGCAGGGCCAATGTCACCGAGGGGCACGGACACTCCTGTGCGGACGAGGGACACACGGCGGGGACTGGTGGAGGTCACGTCACTGTGTGCTGGCTGCTGGATCAGCTTTAAATCAGGATAAATAATGAGTCCAGGAATTACTGCACTTCTTGGACTCGTGATTAGAAGTGTTCCCATCGGAAATGGCTGTGCTGTTTGGGAAGGAAAGCTTCAGGGGGGAGAAGGAGCCCTGATGGAGCCCAGCTGCACCAAAGGAGGAGAGGATGCTGGCGGGAGGGAGGGACACGAGCAGCCACCTCCACATCCCTTGTCACCCACGGGACACCGTGATCTGCAGAGGCCGTGGAAGGACCCTGCGGTGGCCGTGCCATCAGGACACGCATGTCCATCCCTCCGTGACCTGGATCACAGCACTCACTCCCGAAATCTCTGTGTCAGCAGCTCTATTTCAAACCTGAAAGGATGCACAAGATGCATCCCAGCTCCTCCAAACTTTCCCTGCGCTGCAGATTGCCCCCATTCTCCTGTTTTCCCCCAGGATGGTGGGCGGGAAGTGCAGACATCCATGGCCAGGCTTCGGGAACCGAAGCAGGAGAGCAGATGTCTGGAGACAACGAGGCCCTCACATCTCCCAACCCCCTTCCCTGGGCTGGAAGCTGCGCGGGGCGAGGGCAGGAAGGGCTCTGCAGCCTGAATCGCCCTAATTATGCCTGAAATAGCAGCCCAGAAAGTTCAGACACACACACACACACACAAAAAGAGTCCCTTCCCTGGCTGGCCGCGGGCCCGAGGCGCTGGCGAGCGCGTATTTATTTACCTGGGAGTGCCGCTGGGGCAGCGCCGAGCGCGGTTCTCACCGGCCGGGACCGCTGGGGCCGCGCCAGGTTTCACATTTCGCTTCCCAGCCCTGTTTGCCAATGGCACATCCCGTGCCAGGCAGCCGGAGCCGCCCGCGGGGCCGGGGCAGCAGAGCTGCCGTGCCCGACTGCCCGCGCCCCCCGCCCCGAGCACCTGGAGCCTTCCCCATTAAATTGCTAATTAGTGGGAACTGCTGCAAGAGGCGCTGGTGGGGAGGAGGAACCAGCGGGAGGCAAAAAACCCAACACAGCCACTCCAGATTAGCTGTGAATCCAAGGCCGGGCTCAGTGCTGAGCTCGGTTTGGCAAGGAGGGAAACTGAGGCACGGCGGGGGTTGGGTGCAGAAAATCTCCAGCACAGCTTGTGTTGGGAGCCGGAGATTTTGGCACCTGGGCCAAAGCGCTGGTGGATTTCTGGAAGGTGGATTGGGGGGGTGGAAAAGAGGGAAGGTGAAGGAAGCTCCTGTGCCAGCGCTGCCCGGCACGAGGAGCTCGGAGGGTGATGTGGGGCTGACCTGCCAGGACCTAGAGTGGTTTGGGGGGAAAAACTTCAACCCCAGAGAGGTCTGAGGGCAAAATCTCCGGGTGAATCCTGCAGGGATCTGGGGCATCAGGGCACCGGGGACAGGGGCACAGCTGAGGGTCCCACTGCTCCCTTGCCTGGGAGGGTGGAAGCACCGGATTTGCTTTTCCTGACATGCCTGAACTGGGCTGGGAAGAGCCTGGGCGAGGGGACAAACAGCAAAAACAAACAAAAAAAGCAAATAACTGAGAGGTGTCGAGCGTCTCTCTGAGGAGCCGCGGGCAGGAACAGCTCCCAGGTGGGTCCCGGCATTTCCAAAGCACCATCCGGAGCTGACCTCGACAGGAGGGTCCGGTTTTCCCAGCGGGAAGCCCCGGCACGACCCGTGTGCGGCTCAGGATAGGGCAGGGTCCGGCCACAGGATGTGGGGACGGCGACAGCGCATGAAAACCCCTTGCAGCCTCTCGCCGGTGCCGCAGGGAACGGCCCCAGGCCGTTGTTTCCCCCTGGCCGCAGGCGATGGCTATCGAGCAGGGAGAGCTCTACCTTTCCGGCCATTAGAACAAACAGCTGGATATCCTGATAGGGAGGGCAGCGAGCCGGGCTGAGCCCAAAAACCTGAGTCTGGAAAAGAGATTCAACACCCGCACACGGCCGGGCAGGGGACAGGGGGGGCGGCTGCACGTTCAGCCCCAGGCAGAAGTGTGGGAATGGGATGGGGCTCGCTGGGATTCACGGGGCTGGGGGATGCTGGATGGGTCGTTAATTAGACTCGAGAATAAATTAGTGGCGATAACTTGCATGGAGAGACAGGTCACTGCTTGGTGGGATCCTGAGAGAGTGGAAAAAAATTGATGTCTTGAGACATTTTGGGGGTGTGTGGGGGGTAGGAGGGTGCCCAGGGGGATGGGTGCTGTTAAAAGCCACCCTGAGGAAAAGGTGGAGGCACAAGGCAGAGTGGGGAGCTGACATTTAAAAAGACTTATTTTTAAAAAGACATAAAGCAGCAGCAGGGGGGGATGAAAGGAACAGCTGCCCTAAAGCAACCCCAAATGCACCACGACGGTCACGGGTTTGGGGAGATTTCCCAGGTCTCTGCTCCCTGGCTGTGTGATCCAGGCACTCAAATCCAGCCAGGATAAGGCCCTTCCCTGAGCACAGGGGCAGTCAGGAACCAGCCAGCACTTCCCAGATGGGTGCAGCACAGAGCAGAGCTGCAATTCCCATTCCCATCCCCGGTGTGGATGCTCGGGGCCAGGAATGGCCCCGATGCTGCTCCCAGGGTGACGGAGCTGCCCCAGTCTCACCTCGGAACTTCTTGGGGGGGTTGTCCAGGTCTCCGGCCGCCGGCTCCACCACGCACCGATCGTCCACCAGCCTGAGGGGGGACAAAAAGTGGCAGCAGGGTCAGGAACAGCAGGATGGCAGCAGGATGGCAGTGGGGCCGAGTGAGCAGCCACCAGCACCCGGCCCAGAGTGACAAATCCAAAGCTGCACCTCCTGTTTCCCACCCATAAATGTTTTGTGGGAGCTAAACACACCTTCCCTCGTTTCCCACTGCTTCCCTGTGTGTTTTCCATCCCTCTCCCTCAGGCACACGGGGCTGGTGCAGCACTGAAGGACCAGGGAAGGTTCGTGGCGGTCACTGCAGGCCCTTCACTCGCTGACCCCAGCCCAGCTCCCAGCTGAGCCCAGTTCCCCCCTGGCACACGGTGCTGTTACTGCACCCTTAACCCAGCAAGAGCGGGATGAGTTCAGCTTCCATTCCCTGCTTCTCCTTCTCTGGCTGGGAACTCCTCCCACTGGGACACGGAGGGGGCAGGTGCTGTGGATGGAGGTGGCAGGGCCACCCCAAACCCGGTTATTAATTATTATCTGATCAGAGCTGCAGGCTCTGCCCATCAGATGACAGCTCTGTCTCCTCCCTGCCCACTTCTGCTTTCCCAGCATTGAGCAAAATCCCACGAGCTTGGCCTCGGGTGCTGGGGGCTGATTTGGGGATGGAGGGGACGTTTCTTTTCAGAGTTACTGAGAACAGCGAAGCAGAACCCGGCAGAGGGATCTGCCCCAAGCACAGAGGGGTGAGCGTGACGCGAGGGGCTCCCTGTGCTGGGGCACCCGGAGCTCCGTGCGAGGCTCCCGAGGGAACTGGGTGCTCCAGCAAGACAGGCTGTACCCGCTCGCCTGCTTTCCCCAGCCCCGGGAAGCCGGAGCAGCAGGAGAAACTCTGCTCCTGCCCGGGAGAGCGAGAGGGAAGCGTGTCCCCACCTGCGGAGCGTGTGAGAGGATGCAGGAATGCGCCTGCAGCGCTCTCCCGGAGGGAGAATCCACCGTGGGACAGCTCTGTCCCTGCAGCAGGAGGGCAGGAGCAGCCTGGAGCGAGGTGCAGCAAAGACAAAGCAGAGTCTGCCCTGTCCCCTTCGCCCCCAGGGGACTCTCGGTGTCCCCAACAAGCAGAACAATCCGAAAATCGCTGGAGAGGGATGGGCTGCTCTGCAAAGGGCTCAAAACCAGGCAGATCCATCCCTCTCGCAGATCCGGCCTCCTTCCCTCAGCCCAGCCGCTCTCTGGAGGAGGGGAGAATTCCTTTCGCTCGGCAGAGAGGAATTTGGCCTCGGTGCTGATGGATGGGAACCCTGGGGACCCCGGTGCTGCCGTGTCCGAGGCGTGGGCTGGCACCGGGCTCTGACACCCCTGTGCTCCTCACAGCTCCCTGGGGCCGTGGAGAACAGCCTCGGATTTCACAGAAAGAGAGAAAAGCAACTTGTCTGGTGGCAGCAGAAGCTTCAAAACAATTAGCAAAGACCTGGAAAGTTGGAAAAGCCCCAAAGCCAGGAGCTGTGGTCAGACAGGGCAGCCCTGGCTTTGCAAAGGCCCGTGGGCAGCAGCACAGCGGGTTTGGGGCTGTCCAAACACATTTTCCGTGGGTGGTGACAGCAGGGAAGGAGCCAGGGCACATCCCTGCAGGGCCTTGGGAGGGCAGGGAAAAGCCAGAGCGGCTGCACCACCACAGGGGACATGCAAAGCCCCAGCCCAGCCCTGGTGTTGCTCAGGGGAAGTTTGGGTTTCTGTTCTGTTATTTTGCCGGGGGACAGGGCAGAACAACCCCCTGGGATGTGCCTGGGAGCAAAAACCACCGAAGGCTGAAGACACCAATCCACGGGTGGGGCTCAGGGAGGGCAGCCCTGACCCTCAGCACATCCCCAGCTCCCATCGGTGCCCACGGAGGCAGAAGGGCTCGATTCATCGGTGCACTTTAAAACCCCCAAATCCTCCACTCTCACGGCTGGAGGTCTCTGAGGAAGTGCCCGACCTGCCTGGTTTATTTTCAGCACGGGAGCCTCCCCCCCAGCCAGCCCTGCTGCGGTGATGCCCCGTGCCCGGCATCGCTGCTCCACCGGGCAGGATTAGAGACAGCGACCTGCCAGCCTGGAAGTCTTAATTAGTTAACGATCTCAAGGCAGTTTCAGCATCTTTAATCCCAGGATTACGCGCTCGGCAGGAATGCGAAGTGTTCTTTTCATTAAACTGATACTCTGGGCGAGCATTCCTCAGTTAAAAAATTGCTGAAAATAATAATAATTAAAAAAAAGGATTCTGACAGGGTGGACAAGAGTCACCTGGAGCCCACTGGGGATGGGACACGCTCCCGCTAATAACCGGCATTCCGGCGGTGGGATGGGCGAGGGAAGCTCCCGAGGAGCGCAGCGGGGATGTGCGAGGGCACCTTTAAATGGGAAAACGGCGCTGGAGACGTCCAAGCACGGAGAGGAGGATCCTGAGCGAGGCAGGAGGCGGGATGCGCCCATGGAATGGCATTTGGCCATTCCAAATTCCACCCGGGAGCAGGAGGGGCGGGATCCAGCCCTGAGGAGCCCCTCAAGGCGCGGGCGAGCATCTTGGCTGGCTCTCAGCCCCGGAGTCCTCTCCGCGCTTCCAGCGGGGCTTCCTGGTGCTTCCAAATCCCGAGCACAAAGTGATTCCCTGGCCCGGGGCCAGCGATCTTGGCGTCGTGCGAGGCTGAGCCTTCCCCGAGGTCAGGGGAGAAGGAGCTCGTCCAGCGCTGCAAAATCCAGGGAAGTCGGACCCTCTCGACCCCTCCCTGGGGACGGCGCCGAGCTGGAGCCCTCTGGGCTGGGGGAAATCCTTCCCCAGATGTGGCAGAGGCGATGCCAAGGGGAGCTCGGGCACGCCGAGGTTCAGAGGTGCCCAGGGAAGGAGGGCTCTGGGAGAAGGGAAAGCACTGCAGAGCCAGCGGGACCCCAGTACCAAGCCCAGCAATCCCTGGAGGGGAGGCAAAGGAGGAGGAGGAAGAGGAGGAGGATGACCAGAGCTCGTTGGTGGCCGTGGGGTCAGGTCAGACCCTCTGGCACCCGCAGGGTGCAGGGTGGGCACTGCCCCAGGGGGGAAAGAGAATAAAGTGAGCAGGGCAGCCACAAAAACGCAGCTTTTTGGTGCTGTGCCGGTGCCAGGAAGGCTCGGACTCCTCCTCCTTCTCCTCCTCCTCCTTCCCCTGGCAGGGACGGGTTCATCCTGACCCGGCGGAGCTGGAGTTACCCTTTAACCAACTGCATCTCCACGGGCTGCTCCACCCCAAAATCCACCTGCAACCACAGGTCCAGACGTCATTTCACCTGAAACAGCCGCCTGGCACCCAGCTGGGTTTGTCACCGACCCTTCCCCTCTGCGAGTGCCACTTCTGAGCCTCTGAAGGGTCCTGGGAGCCTGCCAGGGATGGGGCAGCACAAAATCCTCCTGGGCAACTTCCCCAAACCACTTCTGGCCGCTCTAACACCCACCCTGTACCCCAGCACCCCCAAGGGTCGCTCCCAGGCTGCTGTGACCAGCCCTCAGCCCAGCTCTCCCTTCCCAGCCTTTTTTTTGGGCTGATTCAAACATTTCGGCTGCTTTGGGTCTCCTGGCTCTGCATTCCCACCTCGCTCAGCCCCACGCCCCTCCCGCGAAGTTTTTCCTGCTCACGAGCAAACTCCCACTGCAGAGAGGGGGTGAAAGGGAGTGTTTGTGCCCAGGAGCCCCGACAGAGAGATTCGGGGGTCTGGGAGCAGAGGACCCTCAGGTGGGGGCTGCAGAGCTCCCCTCACCTTCACCCCACACCCCGGAGACCCCCGGGGCTGCTCCACGGGGCGCTGGCCCAGCGATGTCACAGCAGCCACCCTTAATGCGACACTGGTGACCAGCACCTGGGGACACTCCGTGTCACCCCATAAAGGGAGGATCCCGCTGCCGACCCCAGGCGATTCCACAGCCCAGAGCCAGCCCCTCCACAAGGATGTCAGGAGCGCTTCCGCAGGGCGCCCGCGTGGGCTGGCAGAGCTGTTTGCCTTGCAAATGAGCTAAATGAGGTCCCTGTGGCAGGAGGAGCACTCTCGGTGAGTCACCTGGTCCCTTATCGCAGGAGTGATTTAAGGTGTGGTTGGGTCTCCCGGGTCGCAGGGCACCAGGGAA
Source organism: Lanius collurio (assembly GCA_020086605.1). Lineage (NCBI taxonomy): Eukaryota > Metazoa > Chordata > Aves > Passeriformes > Laniidae > Lanius > Lanius collurio. The sequence goes on from JACBWW010000110.1 coordinate 520,038, forward strand.
AACAATTTTAGAGGCGGCAGGGGGGGAAAGAACCTGCGGGAAGCAAAATCCTGGGAAAGTGGGGCTGCCCAGCCGAGGATGTGCTGGGGCTGGGGACAAGAGAACCTCCAAGCAAGCTCTGCTCTTCAGGTGCTTCTGAGGAAGTCTGGAAAAACACCTGGCAAAAAGGGCCAGAGCTGCAAAGGGATCAGAGCTCCGAAAAATCCATCTATTTCTTATTGAGCCACTGGGACGTGCTCTGGGGGCACCAACCAGTGCTGGGTCCCTGCAGAGCCTCCTCCAGACCCCATTCCCAGGAGGCTGGAGGAGTGCTCAGCATCCCCTGCCTGCCGACAGCTCTGGCACTGTGGCAGCTCCAAGGAGACCTCTCCAAAACCACCCGTGGGGATACCCCCCCGAGGGACGCAGGAAGGGCTGGCACGGCCAGGCTGCACCTGCAGGATCTGCTGCCCGGCACTGTGGCTGCACACGCGGGGTTCCTGGGCACTTCTACACCCTGCTACACCCCATTTCTGGGCAGCCCGGTGGAGGGAGCCCCGATGGGCACCAGCCCAGGGGCCGCATGTGCCCAGCGGTGGGTGAGGGACACGTGTGGGCGCAGGTATGTGAGGCTCTGCTGCGGCAGGGGCATGTGGGAGCAAGTGCATTCAGCGCAGATTATAGAGCCGGGCAGCTCCTGCCCCAGGAATCCCATCCAAGTCAGCATTCCTGCCTGAGCTCAGCCTCTCCTACACGCAGCAGCGTGGGGCAGGAGCGCTGGCACAGCCCCACGTACCCCCCCATTGGGGCTGCGGGCACGCTTTGGGGTCCTGAGTCAGGGTAAGGAAAAACCCACCCGTGCCCCAGGGCAGCCCCGTTGGAGCCCTCCCTGTCCCTGTGCCACCGGGCAAACATTCCCTGTGAGAACGGGCCGGTGGATGCAGAGGGGCATCGCTGGCCTGGCTGTGCCCAGGAGCTGCCCCAGCAGCACCCCCGGCTTGCACAGACACAGGAGTGACACGGGACAGGAGTGACACGGGACAGGTCCCCAAGGTCTCCAGGTTGGGCAGAGATCCCCTGGGCCGTGCTGCCACATCCAGGGAGCTGCCTCTGCCCGCAGCTGGCACTGCCCTGTCCCCCCGCCTCAGGCAGCACTTGATAGCCACGGGCAGCCCGGCTTGGTAACCCTGCTGCGATTCCCGCTGACCACCGGGTGTGTGGGACATCGAGGGGGACAGCAAGAGCCACCACTGCCTGTCCAGGCAGCCTCCAGCCACACTGGACAGGGCTGGGAGCACAGAATGACCCCGTGCCCAGGAGGGGTCCCTGCTGCCCGAGCTGCCGCCCTCGCACATCCCCCTCCTCATCCCCCCGACCCCTCACGCTGCTTTAAACCCATTTCATCCCCCCCAGCCCCTAAACGGGGGAAAGCGGTTTCTGGCCAGTGGCAGGAGGGCTGAGGGTCCCTCCAGGGCCACATCCTGCCCCTGACAGCAGCTGGAGCCGGGGGCGAGCCCGGGGACGAGCCCAGGGGCACCCTGTCCCCCTGCCCGGCGCCTCTCCCCATTCCTGCTGCAGCACCCGGAGCTTCCCGGCTCCCTTTCCCACCACGCTCCGGCTCAGCACCCCCGTCCCGTCCCGTCCATCCCGGAATCAGCGTCGGGCGGCCCCGGGAGCCCCTCGCTCACCCCAAGGTGCTGATGAAGCCATTGACGGAGCCCTCGGCGTACAGGGAGACGATGTCCCCGATGTGCAGGAAACTCGACATCTCATTCATGGTTACCCTGACCCGGCGCGGCGCCGCTTCCTCCTGCAGTCACCTTCCCGGGCCGAAATCCAGCATGGGCGAGCGGAGCCGGGGGGTCCCTGCTCCGGGGGGGCGGAGGGGTCTCTGCTCCGCGGGGGGACGGTCCCAGCTCAGATCCTGCCCCGGGAGCAGCACCGGGAGCGGGACGGGAGCGGAGCTCCACGCACAACTTTTACATGTGCCGGGCAGGAAGGGAGCCGGGCAGGGAGGGAGGAGGAAGCCGAGGAGGAGGAGGAGGGGGCGGGGGATGAAGCTCAGCTAAGGATCCGCATGGGCTCTGTCCGTCTGTCCGTGCCCCGTCCCGCACAGCTGCGCTACCTGCGGCCAATGCAGCGGGATCAGGAAGTCCCGCCGGCAGCAGCGTGCGGGGAGGGGACCCGGGGCCGCCCGGGACGGGGGGAGGACGACGAGAGGCCCCACCCCCGCACCCGCCTCCCGTCGGGGGGGCCCGGGGGTGCGGGGGCTGCCCGCCCCGGTGCCCGCGGGTGGCCCCGGCAGCGCGGCCACCGCCTGCCCGCCCGCGGGGTCCACCCGGCTGCGCTCCCCTGACTCTGCTCCGCGACCCCCGACCCCCAGCACGAAGCCCCCCAGCCGCCCCCTCGGGCTGCCCCAGCACGGAGCTCCCCATCTCGGGGGTCTTGCCTGCGGTTCACCCGGCTTGGAAGGGCCCCGGGGGTCGCGGGGAGCCCCCCACCCTCCGCAGCAAAGCGCGCGGTCACTGCCGCAGCTCCTTCCCCGGCCCACACGGCCCCGCTCGTGGCACCCCTTGGTTCCAGCCCCTCCTCAGGCCGCAGCAGCTCCGGGACACCCCGGGAGCCGCCGCTCCCCGTCCCCGTCCCTTCGCGGGATCCCCGAGCAGGGAGAGCCCCAGCTGAGGACAAGGCGGCTCTCGGTGGATTTTTCTGCCCCAGGCGAGCTCTTGCGGCTTCCTGAAGCCCAGGTGGCTCCTGCCAGCAGGGCCAGCTCGCACCTGCTGCGCCTCTCACCAGCGCCGTCCCCTCCTGTCCCCAGGGCGCTGCCGCACCCTCCCTGCACCCCCCGCCACGGGGACAGCCCAGCCCTGAGAGTGGCACAGGGCCCACCCAGCACCCCAAAACGCCACATCCAACCCCTCCATCACCGCCAGGAGCTGCGGGCAGCAAGGAGAGGACCCCACCCCTCCTCCAGAGCCCACCCTGTTCCTGCACCCTTTAAGGAGCCTTCCCAACACCGCCAGGCTGGGCCGGCTGCCGTGGGCTCCCAAATTAACACTGGTGGGAAAGGACCGTGTCCTCAGAGCATCTTCTGGACAGCACAAATGACCCAGTTCCTCACTTTAATTAAAATTTGCCTGCTGTAAAAACAATATCGGAAGGGAAAAAAAAAAAAAGAAAAAAAAGCAGCATGATGCTTTTCTCATTTATTTCCCTCCTGTCCTCTTTTCTCGCAAACAAACACAGGTTTTGGGAATATAAACCTTGCCCTAAATAGTGAATTTTTTTTTTTTCTTTCCACTAGGAAACGGACAGGTCCCCTGGCAGAACAAAGGGGAAAAAAAATTAGTGCAATTCCTCTGGGGGGGAGATGCGAATTCAGGTCCATCAGGATTAGCTGCGTTTCCAGCACAGGACAAATTTAGAAGCCTTTATCTCAGGGCAACAGAGGGGGGAAAAGAGACGATCATGAGGAAAAAAAAAAAAAAAAACCAACTTTCTGCTTTTAGAAGCAAATGAAGGTTTCACAACAGGAGTTCAAGGAAAGCCCCAAGGAACCAAAGACCAAAACTTCGTGCCCGGATCAGCTGCTCTGAGCACAGACACGAGCAGTGCCTCAGCTGAGGGGCACCGTGGTTGTGCCATGCCAGTGCCACCCGCCTCAGCAGGCATGGCTGGGCAAGGAAAGCCCTCTGGGAGTGCAAAAATCGGCGTCTGGCCTGGTTTCTGCTGCTTGGGAGGACTGGGAACAGCAGGACGGAGCCTCTGGAAGTCTCCATCCCACCCATGGCACCACCAGAGTGGTGCCAGTGCCCAGCCCGTGCTCAGAGCTGAATGTCCCAGCTCAGCCGAGGGTGGGGAACCTAAAATGTTCCAGGGGTGCCCCCCTGCCCAATCTAAACCCTGGGAACGGTGACATCACATCCCCAAATGCTGCCTGGATGGAGCTGGGATGGATGAAACCCTCCCCATCCTCCAGCTCTGGGATGTGGCAGCTCTGCCCCTGTGCTGGGCACAAACAGGGACCCCAGAAGGCCCCCAAGGTTTGTCCCTGCACAAGCAGCAGCACGGGCAGGTGGCCTCAAGGAGAGGAAAATGCATTTGTCCTGAGGCTCAGCTGCTCTCAGCTGCCCTCAGCGTGGCTGTGCCCACACTGAGCCATCACCCTGCCCACCCTGGGTGTCCCCACTCTGCACAGGGTCCCTCGGACGCTCCCAGCCTGCAGGGACACCCCATGCATGGGCTCAGAGCCCGTGGGGAGCTGCCAACAGCCTGCAGTGCTCAGGTGAGGGGGTGCCCTGGCCACAGAGATGCACCTGGTGGCCACCTTGCCATGCCAGCACTGGCCCAGGCCCCGGGAAGACAGAGGAGTTAAAAATAAGAACATTTCCTTCCTTACCCCCTACTTTAAGCCGTGTGATAAATAAAAACTGGGAGTTTCTGCCTCCCGGAGAGGAAGCGGCTGCGAGGAGGCTGCCAGTGAGCCAGGCCAGCAGAAATCATCCCTGTTCCTGAGGCACAGCCTCCATCCCATCCCGTCCCATCCCTGGCAGGGCCGAGAGCCACATTCCTTTCCCATGCTGAAATTGCTCCTTTGAAGGCAGCAGGGTCCCCTCCCTGCCCCAGCCCCCGCCCTGCCCGCGGGATGCTCCCTTGGCAAAGCTCCCCTCACCTGCCCACCCTTCCCGCGGGGAGCCTGGCAGGGAGCGTTCCCTGCGCAGGGATGGGGTTGTGTTCCCAGAACAGATCACCCGGGCTTGTAACCTCCCCTCAACGGAGCTCGAGCTTGTCCGGATGCCTTGGGAGCAAATCCATGGCACATGGAAGGGATGGAGCGGGTGTGGGGGCGGGGGAGGGCAGGTGGGTGCCCACACAGCATCCCAGCACCCTGCCAGGGCCTCCTCCGGCTTCTGTTCTCCTCGGGAATCCCAAATCAAGGCCGGCAGCTCAAGGGTGAAACCGCTTGGAAGCAGAAGGAGAAAAATAACTGAGGCTGCCTTTGTTGGAGGAGGAGGGAGGGAGACACTCGGTCCCTTGTGCCGAGCAGAGCAGGGAGCAGGAGGGCTCTGCTGAGGGTCAGCCAGAGGAGGGGGGTTCCTGAGCCAGGAGTGGAGTTTGTCCCTCACCCTGCTGGCTCTGGGTGCTGTCTGACCCCGCCGCTGCCCCCAGACCCCGCACAAAGCCTGTGTGGAGCCTTTCACGATGCTGCCCTGTCCTCCCACCCCAGAGAGCAGCAGCCTGGGGGCAGGACCAACCCCAGGCCAAAGAAAGGGTTGTTTCAATCCCATTTCTCCTCCTGAGTGAGGGTTTCACAGCCCACAGCAGCCATCCCTGAATAAAACCCTTCCTTTGGCACGGAAGATCTGCGGGAATGAGGGTGAGCCCCCAAATCTGCTCTGGGCTGCAAACCCAAACCTCCCCCTGCAGCAGCCGCCTGAAAGGCGCCCCAAGGGCTGTGGGGGAAGAGCTGAGCCCCCTCGGGTGACTTCATTAACGCTGGAGATGGGAGCAGCTCCCCCCTGCCTGTCCCATCTGTGCCCCGGCCGGCTCCGGCGGCGGCTGTGCCAGGGCTCCCGCGGGAGCAGCCGCGCTCCCCCGAAATAGCTCTCAGACTGGATGACTTTGGCCCACATCCTCAAAGGTGTTGAGGCTGAGGGTTACCTCGCAGCACCTGAGCCCTCCCCTCCCTGCACCCACAGGGCTGGCAGGAGGCGGCCTGGGAAGGGGACGATGCTCGGGCCCACCTCGTGATGCCCTCGTGGGTCTGGGACAGGGAAAACCAGAGGAGCAGCTGGAGGAAAAGAGGGCAAATCCTTCAAATCCCACACTTGCTCCTTGTCCACACATCCAAACCCATCCTGCTCCCAGCAGCAGCTGAGAAAAAGGGAAGAAACGCCCCCCCTGCTCCCTTCCTCCCTCCCAGGAAGGGTTAAACGACGCTGGCGTGGAAGACACTTTGTACTTGGATTTAAAAATACAGCCAAAGCCCCGGTGGCCCAGCGCCATGCAAGGCACAGGTATATTTCCACACTTGAGCCAATAACCTTCCCCGAGGGAAATTTAGGCTTTTTATGATTAAAAGGGGAAAAAATAATAGTGGGGAATTAAATATAGTACAGAGCGCGAGAACAATTAGCAGTTGCCGTTAGCGACACCCGGCCAAGTTTGGGACAAACGCTGAGGCTGTGTGGGAGCAGCGGGGTTGGGGACGGCCAGCGGGTGACGAGGGGCTCGGCTGGGGCAGGGAGGGATGCCTGGCCTTGGCAGGTGGCCCTCGGTAGCCCCAGACCCCTGGGAGGAGCCAGCAGGGCCCAGCCACACCTCACGGGCAGGGGTTTCTTCTCCCTTGGTTTTATCAAAAGCAAATGGAAGTGTTTGCACAGGCTTGTAACTTCCCTAATAAGCAAACAGGGGTTAATTAGGGGGTGGAGCAGGGGCTGGGGCTGCCAGCTGTACCCTCAGCCCGGGCTGGGGAGGCAGAATGGGCGAGGGAAGAGCCCCGTTCCTCATTCCCCATCCTTTCTGTGAGCTGCCCAAGAGGTTCTGCACTGCCCAGCCCTCCTGGCTCACCAGCCACCCCCTGCCCTGCACCTCAGGTGTCACCTACATACAGCCACCTTCAAAATCCTCCACAGCTGGGCCCCAAATTGGCTGCTTTTTTGCCCATTATAATTGTGCCCATGTGGGAGCATCATCAATGGCCTCACTGGCTCGACCTCACACCGTTTATACCCCTGGAAAAGCCTCCTTTATTCCCCCAAGTGCTTCTCCCTTCTGCACCTCGGGGCAGGACCCAGACCAGACCAGTCCCATCAGTGCTGGACAGGCCTTGGAGCAGCCTGGACGAGTGGAAGGTGTCCCTGCCCATGGGACAGAGGCAATGGGATAAACTTTAAGGTCCCTCCCAACCCAAACCAGTCTGGGGTTCTGTGCCTAAAGAACAGATTTTCCAAGCATCCAGCAGCTCCAGAGTGTCCTCAAGCAGCACTGGAATCAGATCCCACAGCGTGCTTGGCCCCTGAAGGAACCCAAAAGGCTCCACCACCACCCCAGCTCCAGCAGCCAGGCCTGGCCTCTCCTCCCAGCAGCTCCTTGGTGATGGATTTCCAGGCCAAGCTGCGTTTCCTCTGCTCCCAAGTGGCCACGCCGGCCCTCTCATGTGGCCTGTGGTCAGCACACAGCCGTGAATGAAGGCACATCTTATCGGAGCGGGCAGGAAACGCGCTCTGGCTCCAGCCCGGGCACCGAGCCCACGCTGCCCTGCCAGCACCAGGGCGGGCTCAGCTCCATCCCAGCCCGAGCTGGGCTTTGGGGATGCTGTGCCAGGCTGATTTTAAGCAGGAGGACAACACTGCAGCTCCTCTTGGGGGTGGTCAGGTCTGAAAGGGCTCACGGGAAAGCCACGGAGAGAAGGGACAGAGCACAGAGGAGCCAGGTCCCACCACAGCCCCATCCTGACTCCATTTCTCCCAGTAAAATCCCACATAAAATGGCTGAGCTGCAGTTTCTCCCCTCCTCTCCGGCGTTTTGAGGCAAGTTAGTGCCAATCAGCCTAATTACAGCCCTCGCTGAGCAAACCACACGCCTTCCTTCCTGCTGAGTGACAGGCTGGCAAGAGAGTGGCCCAGGGCCTGCTGACTCCCTGGCAGGGCCAGGCCACCGCCTCTGTCACGCTGGGCACGTCCCCGAGGGGTGGGGGGACAGGCAGAGGCTGCTCCCCTCGGCACAGGGTGTGCACACCCTGCCTGGGCTGCTCCAGGTGGGAGGGAAGGGGCTGCCAGGCTGTAACCACTTGGATGTCACCGGAGATGCTCCGGGCAAAGCTGGAAAGGACCCCATGCCCGGCTGTGCCCCCAACCCAGCCCAGCCCAGCCAGGAGTGCCCCGGGCACCCTGCACATCCTGCTGTTAGAGGAGCATGGAATGGTTTGGGTTAGGAGGATCTTAAAAATCATCCAGTGCCACCCCCTGCCATGGGCAGGGACACCTTGCACCATCCCAGGGTGCTCCAAGCCCCGTCCAACCCGACCTTGGACACTTCCAGGGATCCAGGGGCAGCCACAGCTTCTCAGGGCACCCTGTGCCAGGGCCTGCCCACCCTCAGAGGCAGCAATTCCTTCCACATGATTCCTGCTGTGTTTATATTCCATCACCTCAGAGTGGGCACTGGGTGTGGGGTAACAAAGCCTCAGCAGACGTGGTTCCACCCTCAGGGGGGCGGCTGTTCCTCCCAGGGGAGGCAAATCCTTACTTCCAAGCCCAGCTGAGGGGAATCCTCGGTCCCAAGCCCAGCTGAGGGGAATCCTCGGTCCCAAGCCCACCCCATGGTGCTGGCGGGTGAGGAGAGGCTGGCTGCAAACCCCAGCAGCGGAGGAGAAACCCTCCCAGCGTGACCCCTCTGGGAAGGAAACAACCCCCGCAGCCCCGGGGAGGATGGGCTGGGTGCAGCCTGGGATCTGATTTCAAGGCACCGGCCCCATCCCGTTCCCGATGGGCGCAGGAGAAGCTGCCCCGCTCCAGCCCCGCTCCCGGGGCTCGCTCGGCGCGGCAGCAGCGCTGGGGCAGCCGGACTTCACCTCCTGGGGATGAGTCACGCCGTGCCAGGGCGGTTCTTCGGCAGCTTCCAGCGGCGCGGAGAAAGGCGCTGAACAAAGCCCCACATCCCTGTTTGTCGGAGAGGGAAGAGTTAGTCATGTTGGTCTGAGTCACCCCGGCCGGGACAAGGGACACGGGGACAGCGCGGGGTGGGAGCGACTCTTCCTTGGCTTCGCATGGAAATCAATCGGGAGCTGGTGACAGCGCCATAAACCAGGACAGGCACGGGCAGAGGGGGAAGAGCCAGAGCTGGGGAGAATTTACAGCTGGGAAAGAAAGAAAAGGGAACCGCACAAGTGTTTTATTTTGCGGGGTTTAACAGTGATAGGTGACATCATAGTGTGCCTCACATCCCAGCAGCAGACCCCAGAGCTGTTTGCTGTGCTGAGCAGGGGTGGCCGTGTGGATGCAGCAGCTGGGGGTGCCCCATCTCTGGAAGTTTTCTAGGACAGACCTTAAAGATCCCCCAGTTCCAGCCCTTGCCACGGGCAGGACACCTTCCACTAGTCCAGCTTGCTCCAAGCCCTGTCCAACCCCCCCTGGAACACTTCCAGGGATGAAATAGGTGCATCTGAAGTCTAAAAAGAGATTAAACCCATTCCCAAATGTAAAGCAGGAATGATACCTGCCTGGAAAAGCAGCCCCAGTTCCCACTGCAGCTGTGGCAGAACCGCTCAGCCCATGACAGGAGAATTTCCTACCCACGGCTGCTCGGCCGCCTGCGCCAGAGCCTGAATCATTTCTCTCTTCAAGGCAGAAAGTCAGAGGATTTCCTTGAAAATAGAGCCTTTCTTTGGCAAATATTTCTCCCATCTGGTCCAGGGCTGTGAGTGCCCTTTGTCGGTTTGATGACAGTGCCTTCCTCAGCCAGGGCAGTGCCAGCGGCACAGAGGGGACACCGTGGCCTGTCTGAGCTGCCAGGGCGGGGAGGAGCTGCTGCCTGTGTCAGGTTTGGTGTGTCAGAAATACCAGGCTACATCCTTAGTGGTTTCGAATTTGGGGCACAGATTGTGGAGCTGTTCCATGCTTTTAGAGCACCTGAAAAAAAAAAAAACCCAGGATCTGAAGCTGGAGGCGACCGCCTGGAGCCTCCCAGCCCCAACATCCTACAAATGGGTCATAATAAAAAATAAATTAGTGTGAGTCCACAGAAGGCAGCAGAGCTCTATCACTTCCACGGGTTGAGGATCCCCATGAATATTTCATTTAAAATCTTCTCTTCTGCTGGCTCGGATCACTGGAATATCCGAGTGGCTCACATTTGTAATGCAACTTTACAGCAGCTTCAGGAGCCCTGCGAATCTCCGCCTGGCCGTCATTCCAGGCCTTTCTTTCCCTCCATGTTGGTGCAGCACCTGCCCGGAGGAGGCCACGAGCAGGGCTTTGTGAGGCGCAGGATGAGCGGGACAAGCCCCTGTGGCTCAGGGTGATGGAAGTGGGGTGGAGCTGCCCCACCAGCCCATCCACCTCCGCAGCTGGAAGAGCGCTCCAGCACTGGATCCTCCTTTTCCATCGTTGTGGGGGAAGCTGATGGAGGCTTTGCACCCCGCACAGCCCACGAGCAGCTCCCCCTGCTCTCGCACCACGGCGCTCTTTGTAAACACCCGCCCTAAAATACCACCAGCAGGATGTGGCAGCGTCACATGAAGGGTGACAAGTGACCTCAGAGGGCACAGCAGCTCCCCGAGCACGGCCTGGCCAAGGCATCTCAGCTTCCCACGGGGACAAGGAGCACGGTGACACTGTGGGAAGGCCTGGCTGCCCTTCCCCTTCTCTCAGCAGATGACACCAGCTGCTTCCCTCAGAAGTGCCCAGAACCCCGAAAGGAGCTGCCCTCAGTGACTCAGCCGGGTCAAACCCTTCCTCCCCGACACCTCCGTGGTGTTTGACACTTGCCCTGGCAGAGGCCCGTTGCTAATAATAACACCCTGCATTTTCTACGGCCCCTGGCCTCGGGAAATCTCGGGCGGGTTTGCACAGCGGTGGAGTCTATTTGGAGCTCAAGGCTTCTAAGGATGTGTCAAGGACGGAGAGTTTTGGTACCTGGGAAGGCATCACGGGAAGGGGCTGTTGCCAGGGCAGCTCTGCTAAACCACACCGGCAGGAAAATAACGATGGCTGCGTGAATTTGTCACGGTCAGGGTCTGGATTAAACACCCTGAGGGTGATCAGGGATGATCACGGCCCTGCTTTCAGGCTGGCCAGGGCAGTTTGGGTGCTACACCCCCGTTTTGTGGCGTTCCCCAGGGATGGGCAGGAGCATGAGCTGCTGGGAGAGCATCCCATGCTGTGCCAGCAGCTCAGGGAACATCAGACTCTGTCCCTGCACCTGGAGCAGGTGCCCAACCCCCGGGTGGGTGCGGGGAGGGACCCAGCGAGGCGCCGGGAGCGCTGCAGAGCAGCCCTGGGGCGCTCAGGGGGAAGCCCGGGGAGCGCTGGAGCGTTGAGCGCAGGCTTTGTCCCGGCAGGTCGGCTGGGTGTGCGCTTCCTGGCATACAATTCCCAGATTAGCAGGAGCCGCGCTGCCAGCAGCTCCTCCGGCCCGTGACCGCGGCGCTGGGAATGCTCTGAGGTCCCCGCTTCCAGCGCCCGGCGCTGCCCGGCCGGGAAAGGGCACGGCTGGGGCGAGGATGTGCGGACGGGAAGCTCCTTCTGCACCCCAAGGGAAGGGAAGGGGTGTCCCATGAAGGTTTGGATTGGGAGGGACCCCAAAAAACAGTTTGTTGCACCCCCTGCCATGGGCAGGGGCACCTTGCACCATCCCAGGTTGCTCCAAGCCCCGTCCAACCCGGCCTTGGACACTTCCAGGGATGGGGCAGCCACAGCTTCTCCAGCCCACAGAAACCAACCCCTCTCCCAAATCTCTGTAAGGCTTTAACCCCAGGGGATGGAGGTCACCCCCAGCCACGCTGGTCCCACTGATCTTTTTGCAGTGTGGGGACACAGAGGCAGAGGCCTCTTCTTACCATGAAATGAATGAATAAAGCCCTTAAAAGCCACAGCGAATAAATAATAAAAAAGCTGGAGGGAGGAAGAGTTGGGAGAGGAGGAAAAATAATTCAACACAGAGCTGTTTAATGAGGAAAAGGGAATAATCAAGAGGGAGAAGTGAGAACGTTTTAGTCACACTAAATGTTTCATCTAAAAAAAAAAAAAATTAGTAAAAAATTCCAACCAAAGCCAGGCTGCAGCAGTCGAGGCAGGGGGAGACTCAAGGGCCCTTCCCCAGAAGTGGGGAAGGGGAAAGCAGAAAGGAAAATGTGGTATTTTTGTTAAGCCGAGGGAATAGAAAAGGCAGGAGCTGGAGGTGAGGAGCTCTCCTGGCCGAGCCGAAGTCCAGCCGGTCCCGGGGTGGGGAGCGAGGCAGCAGCACCGATCCCGGCTCCAGGGGGGCTGCCGGGGTGGGCTGGAACGGCGCTCCCCGCCTCTCCCAGGGGCTGGATCTGGGGAGGGAGAGAGGGATGCGCCTGAGGGGCGAAGGGGCTGGCCCCGAGTGGCGCTGTCCCCGCAGTGCTGCTGCCCACTGCCGCCCCTCAGGGCTCGCTGCCCCCGCCCCAAACCGGACCCGCAGCGGGCACGGGGCACCTCGGGCACGGCAGGGACGCCCAGCTGCGGGCACCCCGCCGGCCTCCAGCCCCTTTCGCTGCCGGGACAAGCCGGACACCAGCAATTCCCAGCGGCTGCGGCTCCGGGAGCCGCGCCAGGCGTGTCCCTGCTTTTATCTGCCCGCGCCGTGAACCGGGACCTGCTCATCACAGACACCCCCGGGGCTGAAAGGGGCCTCTGTGCGGCCCTGGGCCGGAGGGGTCACACGGAGGAGCATCCCCGGAACTCCGGGTGCTTTCCAAAGCGCTCCGAGCCTGCCCTGCCCGAGCACCGCCCAGCGAGGAGGCTGCGGAGCCGGGCACGGAGGGACAATGACTCGGTGAAGCGCCCGGAGAGCCCGGGATCCGCTTCCCGCTGTTTTGGGGGAGCTTCCCAGCCCCGGATGCAGCGACTGCAGACGCGAGAACGCGTCTGGCGCCTGCAGGAGGGAGAAGCCGGGAGCGGAGGTGCCCCCAGGCACAAGTGGGGCACAGAGCCCCCTCCCCACCTCCAGACGGGCAGGATCTGGGAGCTTTCCCAAGCTCCTGGCAGGAGCTCTGAGCCTCAGGACTCACCCCCAGCACAGGACGGGTTGGATTTCCCACCTGAGTGGATTTTTCAGCCCTCCCACAGCCTCCCCCGCCTGCCCGTGTTTATAGAGCAGCTTAGCAAAGGTGTATTTGTCAGGAATTTTGTTCTAAACAGCCTGGCAGCTCTTCCAGCACCTGGGAAACACGAGCTGGCCGTGCTGGCCGCTCTGGGCTCACAGACACAGCGTGATGAACGCCCAGCACGCTCCCGGAGCTGCTACAGGAACCAGGCCTGCATCTGCTGGGTTTCAATCAATTTGATAAATCGTGTGAGAAACACTTTGCCTGAAATCTCGCGTTCTGTGTCCCTGCAGAGCCCAGAGCCAGCACGGGGCGTCAAGCCCGGTGTGGGGACACAGGTGGGACCACGGCAAAGGTGCCCTGAGCCCCTCGGGACCCCCGGAGGGAACCGGGAGGGAACTCCGTGACAAACCTGATGAACAACACGGGTTTGCTGGGCGGAATTTTGCGATTCTGGGATTTGCTGAGGGTGCAGGAGATGAATCCACACCCCTCTAAAAAACCCTGGAAAATCCCTTCGGCCCGTGCAGAGGCGATCTCTCGCTGTGCCATCGTCCTGTCCACCCTGTCCCCTGGTCCCCGCAGCCCGGAGCGGGGAGCCGGCGGTGTCTGCGTCTCCCAGCCGGGTTAGCCCGGCTCAGCTCGGCTCGGTGGGAAGTCGGACAGTGCCACCTGGTGCTCCGAGGAGATTTGGAACCACAGAATCCTCGGAAGGGTTGGGTTGGAATGGACCTTAAAGCTCATCCAGTGCCACCCCTGCCGTGGGCAGGGACACCTTCCGCTGCCCCAGGCTGCTCCAAGCCCCGTCCAGCCTGGCCTGGGACACTGCCAGGGATCCAAGGCCGGGTTGGATCCTGTGCCAGGGCCTCTCCACCCTCACAGGGAAGGATTTCTACTAAAATCCTGTCTAACCCTGCTCCTGGCAGTTTATTTCTGTCCCCAGCACTCCAGGCTCACCTCCTGACCACATCCCAGGGGTCTGCAGGGCCGTCAGCAGCCCCACTCAGAAGCGGCTCCTTTTCCCTTCCCATCAGAATTCCCAGGGCAGGAGCCTGCAGTGGGAAAAAAACCTGGGAAGAGATGATGTCAGTGCTGACAAAGTGTCTCTGTACAACAGCTCGGTTCTGATGTAACTGATACCAGCAGCTGAGCTGGGAAAAATCCTTTCTCTCTGCCCCCACCCCTGCTGTGCCACTTTATTGCCCAGAGCTCCATGGCACGGAGCAGATGTCCCCTGTCACCGATGGCAAACTCAGGCAGGCAGTTCCAAAAGCCAAGGGCTGCCCAGTGCTGACCAGCAGCATCCCGAGATTATTCCCTCCTCAACTGGGAAGTCTCCTGGAGGGATGGAAGAGCATCCAGGACACCCCTTGGAGGCCACAGCCTCTGACCGAGGCAGTGCCTTGGCAGTGCCAGGGTCAGTTTTACTCGTTTTTCTCCATCCCTGCAGCTTTTCCAAGGCCTGAGGGCACTGGGACCCTTCTCAGCAGCTCCTCCGCTCTCCACATCCTCACCAACCTTATCTGAAGCCCTTCACTGCTGGCTCCCTCTCCAGAGCCTCCCCTGGGACACCTCTGCTTCTGGGGCCCTGCACCTTCACCTGCTGATCAAACCAAGCCCAAAAAACCCAGCGACTGCCCCGAGCTGTCACCTCCCTTCCCCCATGAGGGAATTAGACCTTCCCCCAGGAGTGGCTGAGTGAGGCTCCCGTGCCAGCTCCAGGTATTTCAAAGCCAAGGGACCCCTTCCAGGCATGCTGGGCACTGACTCTGGAGGGCAGCTGGCTGGGTGCCTCACCCTCCCACCCACCCTGGGTGGTTTTCTGAGTGTCCACCCCCTCCTCAGGGCTCCGACCACCAGACAGCCCTCAAGGGTGAGGGGGGATTTGCCTTCCCTCTGAGCCCTCCCCTCACCTTCCAGGAGCTGCTTCTCCTCCCATTCAGCATCAGAGTCCATGGGGAGCGTTGGCTCAGGGCTGGCAACGCCTTCCCCACCGGCACCTGGAGGTGGTGGGAGCCCAGGTGGCCACTGGGGTGGCCATTGGGGTGGCCATTGGGGTGGCCATTGGGGTGGCCGTTGGGGTGGCCATCGGGGTGGCCGTTGGGGTGGCCGTTGGGGTGGCCATGGGTGCCCATGGGTGCCAGTGAGCAGCTCAAAGGGGCACAGTGGACACAAACTGCCCTGAGCCGCAGCCCTGGGGCAGTGACAGCGGCTGGGACAGGGCTGGGAGGGGGACACAGGCACAGCTGGGAGCAGGGGGAGAACAGAGGTGGAGACCACCCCCCCAAACCGACACCAGCTCATCCTTGCTGCATTCCCAGCTCTGCCAGGGCCTCTCCCTGGCATTCCCCGCAGCGCGGGAGGGAAGGGAAGGCTCAGGGAAGCTCCTCCAGCAGCCAAAGGCAGAAGGGAGGGAGATAAAACCTCGTCCACCGCGGCAGCAGCTTCTGCTGCGCTTTGGGTTCCTGCCACCCCTGTCACCACTGCGAGGGCAAACCAAGGACCTGCTCCTCCCTCGGCCACTCAGGCACGGTTCCAGGGGTGTTTTTTCAGGGGTGCAGCCTCGGCCAGGGCAGGATTTCCCCACAGCGTCCCTGTGGCCGCGGTGACAACGGGACAAAGCTGCTGCGGTGTCCCTGAGGAGCTGCTGGAGCTCAGCTTGGCTCTGCCCGGGACTTTCCCCCGGCTGCTGCCGCTGCCGGGGTTTGCTCAGCCTTGGCTCGGGGCCCCACGAGCCGCTTGGCTGCAGGTTGGGGTTTGGGTTTTTTTACCCTCAAACCCCCTCATCTAAAAGCGCCGCGTCATCCTGGCTGCTCAAACCGGAGATTCTCCCACCTTCCAGCTGCGCCCTCCCGATCCCTTCCCGCGGCAGCGCCGGGAGCAGCGCGCAGCCCCTGCCCACGGGAAGGGTGTTCTCACCCCGGGCTGGCACCACACCAGGGCCGGGGATGCGCAGCTGAGCACAGCTCCCTTTCCCCATCCTCTTTCCCATCCCCAGCACGGATTTAGACACGTTTTGCTGCTCGATGGGAGCAGCAGGAGCCCTGTCAGAGTCGTTATTAGAGGAATTCTGGTTTCCAGCTGGAAACTTCGGCATTGATGCACCACAGCAAGAGCTGCCTGTGGCAGAGGTGGTTCACACCAAGGAGTTGCTTGGGAATTGGCTCCTCGGTGCCGCTTTCCCAGCTGGTTTTCCGCAGGCAGAGCACAGAGGTGTTGTGCAACACATCCGAGGTGGAAGGGAAGCGGTTTGCAGAAAGGAAGGGTTGAGATGGGATTTGGGATTGCAGAAGTTCTCCCAGGCGATCCTGGGGATGCTAAATCTGAAATCGTGGGGAGGAACAGCCACGAGCCCCCCGACTGGTGGGAGGGAGTGGGCAGAGGCACAGGACTCGTCCTGCAGGAGTCAGGACAGCTTAAACCTGGCCACAACTCGCCCTGGCTGTGCACAGGGGCAGCCACCACCAGCACGGGTCAGTGGGGTCCCCAGAGTCAGAGACATCGGGCCCGAACAGCCACATTCACCCCCCAAACTCACCCCAAGAATTAAAATCGCTGGTGGCACCCCGACCCCATTTGAGATCTCTGTGGGCACACCTGGGAGGAAGGCAGACCCCTCGCTGCCAGCCTGGCGGGCACAGTCCCCATTAGCCGATTCCTCGCCCCATGATGATCATCCCTCCCTGAAGGCCAGCTCTGGCTCAGTCCCCTCAGCCGCTGTGGGAATCCTTTTCTTCGCCCTCCACCAGCTGCTTTCCCCCGGTCAGTGCAGCCCCACCCTCAGCAGGGCGTGCCAAGGCCACGGCCCCAGAAGCCCCCACCTCCGAGGGAGCCAGAGCTGCACCCTCTGCAGCCAAGGGCCCGTTCTCCCTGGAAAAGCTCAGCCAAGTAAGCCAAGAGTTCCAAAATCCCTGGCTCTGGGGCAGAGGAGATCCCGCGGGGCTCTCAGAGAGCTCCTGGCACTGGGCAGACCCGTGATGTGATCAGCAGCAGCCAGGCGTCTGCCCAGCCCCAAACCTCTGCTTATCTGGCATTTCCCAGCCCCAGCAGCGCCCCTGGCAGCGTCCCAAGGAGCGAGGAGAGGAAAAGCAGCTGGGACAGATTGCTGAACCCTCCAGGGCTGAATCTCTCTCGCTCTCTCCTCGAGCTGCTGGATTTCCCCAAATCTCGGTGGAATTCGAATTCCCGAAGGCGCTCGGTGGGAGCTCCCTCTGCCACCGGTGACTTCTTTTTTTCCCCTGGTGGGTCAACACAAATTCTGTGCCAGGGACCAGAAACTCTCAAATCATGGCTTTAACGCGGCTCCCGGCCGGGAAACAGGCAGAGGGCGAATTTAAGGTGCAGCCGCAAGGGAAAGCTGCGAAAAACTCTGGAGAAGCCAGGGAGGAGCCGAAGATCTCCGGACGAGCCCGGCAAGGAGGGTGCGGGGGTGGCACGGGGTGTGCGGTGCCAACCTCGCACCCGGCACCCCCAGAGCCTCGCAGCGCCCCGAGACCGGGCGATGCTTCAGCTTCCCCCGAGCCCCCCGAGGAGCCTCCAGGACCCCCCAAAAAGCTCCCGGCGCTCGGCGTTGCCCTGCGCCGGGGTTGGTGCCTCTAGAGGGAGCTGAGTTCGGCGCGGCCCCGCGCCCGCCTCTATCTATGGTCAGTGGGGTTGGGTTTCTACTTGATTTTTTTTTTCCTCTTCTTTTCCCTCCTCCTCCGCGGCCCCACGCTCTTCCTTTGCCCGCGCCGCGCTCCGGGCAGGAGGGAGGAAGGGAGCGGCCGGAGGGATGGAGCGGATCCCGGTAGGGATGCGGTGATTCCCGGGATATCCCGACCCGCTGCTGCCCGCCGGGACGCGGTGAGTGGCGAGCGACCCCCGTTTCCCCCTCCCCAGACTCCTCCGGGATGGGTTATCCCTGCTGGCCGGGCCCGGCCGGGGCAGGG
Organism: Lanius collurio; assembly: GCA_020086605.1. Taxonomy (NCBI): domain Eukaryota; kingdom Metazoa; phylum Chordata; class Aves; order Passeriformes; family Laniidae; genus Lanius; species Lanius collurio. Next base: position 537,735 of record JACBWW010000110.1, read on the forward strand.
ATGGGCAGGGATGCACCGGGAGCCGCGGGGTGCGGGGGGCTCGGGGGTGCGGGAGTGGTGACAGGGCCGGGGGTCGCATCCCGGACTGCCCGGGACAAAGTGCGCGGTGCTTCCTCAGAGGTCCCGGTGGGGCTGCGGGAAACCCCCGGGCCAGGGGTGGAGGTCCCGCTCCGGGCGGGTCGCTGCCCCAAGGAGGGAATTTCCCTGCCCCAAGAAGGGCATTTCCCCTCTTTTACCGGTATTTTCTCCAGCTGGGTGTCTCACCCCCGCGGGGGTGACGGTCGCCCCCGGCATCAGTCGCGCAGGGCCCGAGGGGTTCAGGGGAGGGGACATCGGTGGCAGAGCTGTCCCTGCTGAGGGACAGGTGACATCCGCCCCACCACGCTGAGGAGGGGCGGACACCCGTTCCGCCACCCCGGGCTGTGACCTGGACACGGGCATGGCGCGTGTGGCTGTGCTGGCCCCGCCGGGCATCCCCGGCCACGGGCACCGGTTTGGGGGCGACCTTGGCTGGATGGATGCTGAGGGTCGTTTTGGCCACCTTGGGGCCGTGCTGGGTGGGCAAACCCCAAACTGGGCAAACCCCAGAGTGGGCAAACTCCCCAGTTTGCTGCCCCGGGGCAGGGGGAGGAGCGGCCCTGGCTCCGCGCTGGCCGGGCAGGGATGGATCAGGCGCAGGAATCCTGCGGGAGGCTCGTCCCAGGGGATGCTCCACGGATTTCCTGGCATTCACAACACGTCAGGGGGCGACTTCAGAGCCCCATGGCTGGGCTGGGATATCGGGATTGCAGCTGCTCCTGTGG
>JACBWW010000110.1:548536-570330 GCA_020086605.1 Lanius collurio
AGGGATGGAGAGTGGAGTTTTTGGGGGGATGCAGAGGGAGATTTTTGGAATGGAAAGGGGGAGATGGTTGGGATGGAAAGGGGAGGATGAGAGGAGGGAAGAGGGGAGGTTTGGGGGGATGGAGAGGAGAAGATGGGATGGAGAAGGGAGGTTTTGGGGATGAAGAGGGGAGGCCGTGGGGCTCTGCTGTCTGAGCAGCTGCTCCCCCTGCCCTGAACTGAGGATCTCTGATGTGCCCACACCCCCCAAGCAGGAAACAGCAAGGACAGCAAATAACAAAGGAGAAATCCATCCCAAGGCAGGAACTGCAGCACTCTCTGCCATAAAACCCTCCAGGAGGTGACAGGGAAAGGTGTCCTTGTCAGGAAAGCTCCAAGGAGGGGAGCCAGCCTGGGGGGGCACAGCTGGGACAGACCCTGTCCCCCACTCCTGACCCCCAACAGCCACCTCAGCTCTGTCCCCCCACCTGCAGCCACTGCTGCCTGCCCCGCTCTGGGGCAGTTTTGGGGTGGGGGTGAAGCTCCCAGAGAGGCCCAGGCTCTTGGTGGGGCCTTGGAGGCACCGAGGGCAGGGCAGGGCCTGGATCCATCGGTGCTGCAAACATGGGGCACCTTCCACAGCCCCTGGGCCACCCTCGGGTGTGGCTGAGAGCTGGGGCAGGCTCTGGGCTCTCTGCAGGACCCCGAGGAGGCTGCCCCAGGGGTGGCTCTGCTGTCCCAGGGGTGACTCTGCAGTCCCAGGGGTGACTCTGCTGTCCCAGGGGTGGCTCTGCAGTCCCAGGGGTGGCTCTGCTGTCCCCAGGGGTGGCTCTGCTGTCCCCAGGGGTGGCTCTGCAGTCCCAGGGGCGGCTCTGCTGCCCCAGGGATGGCTCTGCTGTCCCCTGGGGTGGCTCTGCTGTCCCCAAGGAGGGCTCTGCAGTCCCAGGGGTGGCTCTGCTGTCCCAGGGGTGGCTCTGCTGTCCCCAGGCAGGACAGCCCAGCTGTCCCCACTCCGTGACCACCCCACAGCTCCGCTGTCCCCTCCCGTGTCCCCACACCCATCCTGTCCATCCCCAGGGCAGTGACAGCCCCGTGCCAGCACCCCAGGGGTCCCTGGGCTTGGTTTTCAGGATGCCAGGAGGGGTAGAACCAGGGGGGCACACAGAGGGCAGGATTCCTGCCCGGATGGCTGGGACCAGGCGGAGCCGCGGGGGCTGAGCCCAGGCCATGCCCGTTCCGTGCAGAATTAATCCCTGGGAATGCTGTGGGGGGAGAGCAGAGGGAGGCTCTGGGTAAAAATGGCTGCAGGAGGAGCGGGGGGCTCAGGATTTCCACAGAATCCGCCAGGAGCAGATTAAGGATTGGAATCCAAATAAATATTTACCCCCGGCCCGGGGGCTATAAATAACCTCCCCCAGCTCTGCCAGTTTGGGATCTCGGGATTCCGGAGGATTCCCAGAGCCTGGAGCTGCCGCGGCCTCTGGGAGAGCAAAGGGTGAGCGTAAAGGGGAGAGAAATGGCCCTAATTAAAGAGGCAGCTGCTCCCCTAATCCACTTTGTGTCCTGCCCCAAACCCAGATCCGGCTCCTAATTAAATCACCAAAAAAATAATTAAGGCCACACTGTCAGTGCGGTGTTTGCCTTTGGCCATTCCAATGGGATCGACCCTAAACCAGAACCCAGGGCCTGGTGGCAATGTAGATCTGGAGCTGGAGTCTAAAACTGGGTCACACCCCAAAATCCCTGAGTTTTATGGCAGCAAAGCTTTTTCAAACCAAAACACCCAGGTTTGGTGGGAATAAAGCTTTTCCTAGGTAATTTCCAGGTCACAAAGTGAATGGGAGTGGGCAGGAGCTGGGAGAACACTCCTGGTTTTATCACTTCCCCAGGCAGAGGCAGCTTTTTAAGGAGAAATGAATCGATTTTAGCACATGAGAATAGGGAAAGGCAGATCCAGGCTCTGCACCTGGTTCAGACCTGAGCCTTGTCCTTCGAAAGAGGCAGAGGTTGGAAGGAACTGGAAAGGACTGGAAGGGACTGGAAGGGGCTGAGGGGGAGGGCTGGAAGTGGCTGGAAGGAGATGGAGGGGATGGAAGGGTTTGGAAAGGGCTGGAAGGGGCTGGAGGGGGTTGGAAGGCGTGGAAGGGACTGGAAGAAGCTGGCAGGGGCTAGAAAGGGCTGGCAGGGACTGGAGGGGACTGGCAGGCACCGTCCGTGTCCTGGCTGCCCCAGGACCCCCCGGGACGGGTATTACCGCTCCGGGGAAAGCCAAATATTTCCTGTCACGTTAGAGCTGGGCTGGGCCCGTGCCGGTGAGCGGTTAATCACCGAGCTCAGCCCACGGCCGGGATTTGGGAAGCTGCAGGACGGCGCTGCCGGCTGTGCCCGCCTCGGCTGTGCCCGCCTCGGCTGTGCCCGCCTCGGCTGTGCCCGCCTCGGCTGTGCCCGCCTCGGCTGTGCCCGCCTCGGCTGTGCCCGCCTCGGCTGTGCCCGCCTCGGCTGTGCCCTCTCGGCTCCCCTGGCAGCGGGGAAGGTGCGGAGCTGGGGCCGTTGCGATCCATTCCTTTGGCTGCACAGGGGCGGCTCCTGCGGGCAGATAAGGGCGAGCCCCGGCCCGGCGTTATCACACGAGGCAGCTCCTTCCAGCCCTGCCAGCCCTTTTCAGCTCCTGCCAGCCTCTTCTGCCCCCTCCAGCCCCTTCTGCCTTCTCCAGCCCCTTTCTGTCCCCCTTCCAGCCCCCCTGCAGCCAGCTCCATCCCATTTCCATCCCATTTCCATCCCCTTTCCACCCCTTTCCACCCCCTTCCATCCCATTTCCATCCCCCTTCCATTCTCTTTCCATCCCCCTTTCCATTTCCCTTCCAGCCTCCTCCAGCCCCTTCCAGCCCCCTGTGCACCCCACAGGCAGAGGTTCGAAACTCCTCAAAACTGGGCTTTCATCCCAAAACGGATCCTTTCAAAAACTCCCTCTAGCGGGGTGGCAATCCAGCTCCCTGCTCCTTCCGCATCCAGTCTGAGGGGCTGGGGGCTCCAGCCCACCTCATCCCACACGGAAAAACCCCGACCAGCTGGAAATTCCTGTACCCCTTCATATGATCCAGGATTTTCATGGCAGCATCACAAAAAACAAAAACAAAAACAAAAACAAAAAAAAAACCCAAACAAACAAAAAAAAAACAAAAAAAACCCCAAAAACCAAAAAATCCCAAAAAACCAACCCACACCAAACCCCAAATACAAAAAAAAAAAAAAAAAATAATATAAAAGTAGGTGGTGCTTTGGATTTGTTTGGTTTTTGGTTTTTTTTCATTCCAGCACAAGGAAATGATTTGTGCCGCAGTATCGGGGCTGGTGGGTCACAGGGATGGCCACGAGGGTCCTGCCTGTCCCCTGCCACGTCCTTGGTGGCCGCCAGGCGAGGCCCCGTCCTGGCAGCCGATCCAGGCCGCCTTTATTGCCGATGTAAATCAGGGAAGCTCCGCCGGCTTGCAGGAGCTCTGCAGATTTATGCCAGCAGCTGACCCGGCATCTCTATTTTCAAATCTAGGGCAGATTGAAATATGCTGCTTTTCAATAATATATTCAGGTTAACGGGGCCTTTCTATTTGAACAATTAATCTTGCACGGAGCGAGCACCTCCGGGGACAACGTGCGGGGGTTGCTAAGGAGAGAAAACAAACGGCGTTGTGTAAGCGNNNNCATATTCCGTTCCTGTGGTGTGTGTGGGAAGCAGAACTCGGCGGGGCTGGGTCACACTTAAAGCAGGGCTGAGTTGGGATTTGTCTCAGTTTTCAGTCGTTTCCTGCTTCTGTGGGTACTTCAGGAGTGCCCTAAATTGTCAGATGAAGGAATTGTTTGGTGTCTGGGGTGTTTTCTCCTCAGCGAGGCGGGAGTCGGCTCCCACCGCCTTCCCAAACACGTTGTGCTGTGCTAACAATTAGCTGAGGGTGCAGCAGGGTGTTAATTGCCAACTGAAATCCCTCCCAGAGCCTGTCCAGGTCAGTCCCATCCTCTATTCCCTGTTTTCCTGGGCAGTGCTCCGGGCTCGGGGACATTTCTCTGGCTGAGGGACTGCTCCGTGCTCCTCCCGCATTCCTGAATCCCGAACCTTCCCAGGCGCGTTTTGTGCCCGTGCTGACAGCGCAGAACTGCGCTCCTGGCGGCCCCTGAGTGGCAGCCCTGGCGAATTTTAATTGGGGTTTGATTGCGGGATGGATCCGGAGGGAAGGGGGGCTTGGGGAGGACGGAAGAGTGGCAGGTTCAGAGCTCTGCAGGGGAAGATACGGACAGGCGCTGAATTCTGGATGTGTCCTGGTGTTACCCTGCGTTGTGTGGGAATGTTTTTATTATTAAAGCAAATTTTCCTTGATTTTATCCAAGAAAAAGCTCGTGAGCAAATCCAGAAACTCCCCCTGTGCCTCAGCTCACCCCTTGCACCGGTGGGAGTCCCCTCTGCTGGGGGGTCCTGGAGCACTTCAAGCCACTGGAAGGGTTGAAATGTCCCAGACTGGAATAATCCCCATTTCTGAGAGGGGCAGAGAGGCCTGAACGCATTAAACCCTTTCCATCTGCCTTAGGGGCTGAAGTGGAGCATGGAATTAGAGGATGGAAATAGGGGGGAAAAATTGTCCTTTAAAAGTGATGCAGGGATTTTGTTTTTAACTTAGAGCAGGAAGAAGGAGACGTTGAGGCCCTGAGGGAGGATGTGGGCTTACGCCGTGGGCTTCACCGTCCTGCCCCACGTCGGAGGCTTCCTTGGCTGGTTCCTCAACCGGAAAGAGATCCCAGCGTGGTACGAGAAGCTGAAGAAACCCTCCTGGTGCCCATCCCGCAGGGTGTTCCCTGTGGCCTGGACCATGCTGTACACGAGCATGGGGTGAGTGCTGAGACCGCTGCCCCCCGTCCTGCTGCCCCTGGCACAGCCAGAGCAGCCCTGCCAGGCTCTGCCCGGGGGTTTGGGGCATCCTGGAGCAGCAGGGAATGCCAGGTGTGGGCCTGGCACTGTGCTGGTGGGGCACAGCCTGGGGGAGATGCCACAACCGGCCACTGCCCTGGGCAGGGGGCAGGAGCCACTCAGGTGTGGGGCAGGGGAGGTTTGGGAGGAGCGAGAGATGTGGAATCATAGAATGGAATCATGGAATAGCCCGAGCTGGGAGGGGATCATCCAGCCCAACTCCAGGCCCTGCACAGACACCCCAAAATCCCACCCTGGCAGCGGTGTCCGAACACTCCTGGAGCTCTGGCAGCCTCGGGGCCGTGCCTGGGGGAAGAACCTTTCCCTGCTACCCAAACCTCCCCTGAGCTGTCCCTGGGTCCTGTCCGCTGCTCAGTGCCAGGATGCTGCTGTGCAAACACGGCTCTCTGGCATTCCTAAACTCCCTGGTGGGGAAAACGCTCCTCTGTCGCTGCCGAGGGTGGCTGCGGGCACTGACGGGTGTCCCTCCTCACAGCTACGCCTCCTACCTGGTGTGGAACGACCTGGGTGGCTGCAGCAGCAAGGCCCTCGTCCCCCTGGGGCTCTACGGGGCTCAGCTGGCGCTGAACTGGGCATGGCCCCCCTTGTTCTTCGGTGCCCGCAACCTCAACATGGTAACTGGGGCTTCTCAGCTGGGTTTGGGGGGCTTTGGGGCGGTGCTGAGCAGAATTATGGGACCGCACGGGGAGTTCCAGTCCAGCTCCAGCTGCCCGTGCCCCCCGACAGTGGTATCAGCCCCCTCCAGCCTCTCGCCCCGCTCCGGGCGGGAGATGGGGCCGGGCAGTGCCGGGGCTGCACCCCCCAGTTAAGGGTCGGGGCTGGGAGATAAAGTCCTTTGTGGGGTCACACCCTGAGTGACAACAGCCCCGCCGGCATCCCTGGCGAGGAGCAGCGGCCGGGGGCTTATCGGGCACAGCCCGGGCGGGGCTGGGGCACTGCCACACCCGGGCTGGGCCACCGGGCACTGCCTCAGGGGCCAGAGCCTGAGGTGACACAGGCACAGATGGGGATTTGCGCTCCCACCTGGGTTTTGTCCCTCTGGGGGGAAAGGTGGCATTAGAAGGTCAGGAGCGGGGTCTGCGGGCAGCTAAGGGGACGCGCCCCACGAACAGGGTGTTAATGAGCGGGACTCGATAATGAGCGGCCAAGAGCTCATTAATTGGTCTCAGCCCCTGGTGTGGCACACTCAGATCCCCCTGATTGGAGCCCAGGGGCGATGTCCTGGGGTTTGGGATCGCCCCAGCGCCAACACCCCCCATCCCCGTCCCACCCCCACCTGGACCGGGATGTTTTGGCGGGGCTGGGCTGGGCTGGGCCGCCTTCCCGAGCCCGGAATCAGCGCGTTCTCTCTGCCCCAGGCCCTGATCGACATCCTGCTCCTGGACGGGCTGGCCATCGGCACCGTGTGCTCCTGGCACCGCATCAACAGGGTGGCAGCGCTGCTGCTGCTGCCCTACCTGGGCTGGCTGGCCATGGCCACCTGCCTCACCATCCGCATCTGGAAGGACAACCCCGAGCACAAGAGCGACTAAACCGAGGCGTTTTGTGTAAAGAAACTGTCCTGAGGTGAATTAAGGTGTAAAAATTGGGGGGGTTCATTTTGGGACTTGCCTCCGCCTCTTCCTCCTCCTCCTCCCGGCTCCCCCAGCTCTGTGAGAGGTTTGCACCATTTAAGGGGTTTGGGCAGCCTTAGGGGGTTTTCTCCAGCAGGTTTGGGGGCTACGGCTGCTCCCTGTCCTTAAAGCCACCAGGTCAAATTCCAGCAGCCAAATGATCTGGCGTAATTCAGGCTGGGAACCCCGGCACCCCTCACCACTGCCACCATCCCCCAGAGCTGAGCTTGGGCACACACGTGGCAAGTCCCTTCTCCTCTGATGGCACCAAACAGAAATGTCCTTCACCTCTGCACACTCATTTTTTAAGAACTTACTTGATTTTTTTTTTAATTACTTGATTTTTTAAAAGAACTTACTTGATTTAAAAAAAAAAAACTTGATTTTTAAAAAAACGAATCACTTGATTTTCTTAAATTACTTGATGTTTTTAAAAGAAATTACTCAATTTTTAAAAAGGAACTTCTCGATTTTTCGCTCTTTGTGCTGTTGCTTCGTGTCCTGTATCCCCCAGTTTGTGCTTCAGCTCTTTATCTGCCAGCAGGGATGGGGCTGGTTCTGCTGGATGGAGATTGGGCTCTGCCTCCTGTTTGGGGAGCATCCCACTCCTTCCCTGTCTGCTCCGGGATAAAGCAGCAGTGAGCAGCAAGCAAATGCTTCTCCCAAGAGGAAATTCCTCTCTTCCCCCTCAGCCATTCCTCATCAGAACAGAAAGACTCACACCAGTGCCTTTGAAGAAAACATTTCATTTTGTTCTTTCTTTCAAGTACAGACACACGAGAATCTGTAAAATTTGTGAGGCTGCTCCCACTGCCTGGAAGGCTGTAATTAATTATTTAATTGGCAAAAAGCCCCAACAAAGTCTGTCGGGTGCAGCGCAAGCTCCTCTTCCTGGAGCATTTCCATTCTGTTATTAATCAGGAAAGGTTCAAATCCAAGGAATTCCGAAGGAATGGGATGGAATCAGACCCAGGGGTGCATGGACTCGTCTGTCCCTTACCCCTGCCCTTTGTAGAAACCTGAGCTCTGCTGTCTCCAGACAGGATTGGTGTTACTTTGAGTTGCTAAAACATTAAATGTGAAGAGAAAGGGCCCGTGGATGTTCCTGGCACTGGCTGTGATGGGGCTGTGATGGGGGTGGGGGGACCCCAAAGGGGGTGGGAGGGCTTTGCTGGGGCTGTAACATAAATTGTATTTGCTTTTAATAAAAAGAAGCCATTGGGGTTTTTTTGAGAATAAAGAAATAAATCCCAGTTATTCTCGCTGTGCTGGTTTGGGGTGAGGTTTCCAAAAGCCCATGGGATCAAGGGAAGGGGATGGGGAAGGCTCCACAGGAGGATTCATTCCTGGAGCAGGTTGGGACCCCAAAAGTGCCCAGGGCCCCTCCTTGGGGACAGCAGGGCCCCATTCCCCTGGGAACAGCTCTGGGAGGGCTCCTCTGTCCCCTCACCCCAGCTCTGAGGGGAGCAGGACCATTCCTGGCCCTGGGCTCCTCCCTGACTCACATCCAGCTGGATTTTGGGAGATGTTGGATGTCCCTGGATCCAGCTGGGGCAGAGCTGGGGGCTCAGCACGACCGAGAAGCGAACCCCAGGAGCTGAGAGCAGCTGGAATTTGTAGTTCCTCAGAAAATTTGGCGATTTGGATCCATTCTTTTTCCCCCTTGGCTCAGGACACTTTTTCCCAGGGCTGGGCTCTCCCAAGGAAAAGCTGCAGGGAAAAGCCGTGGAGCAGCCGAGGCTGGGAGCAGGAGCAGCCCCACAAAGCCCTGCCAGCAGCACTGGAGGCAGCAAAAGCTGCTTAAAAAAAGAAAAAGAAATAAAAAGAAATCCTTTAACTCTTCAGGGCTTTCCCTTCCATGTTACCACTGCAGTTATTCACAGCTCCTGTGTCTCCCAGGAAGTCTCCCATGCCCAAGGACAGGCAAATGTGAATTATTTCTCCCTCCCATGAAGGTGGGGTCTGGCTGCACGCTGGGTTTGGGGGAGCCAAGGCTGATTTAGGCCCTGCCCATGCTGTCCTCAGGGAACAGGGATGAGAGGGGCCATCCAGAAAGGCCAGGAGGGATTAAAAGAACCTTTATCTCCTCATGGAAAGGGGAGAGAATTATTTAAATCACATTTAAGTTGGTGGCTCTCGATCTGGCTCATACCTGCAACTCTTTAATAACATTTCCAATTAAAGAGGTGAATGCATATTTGATCAGCTTTCATACTTTGGCTCTATTTCCTCTTCCCACTTTTTTTTTTCTCAGGCAGAGGAAAATCTGAAATCAGGATTAATAGATTTTTTTCCATGTTTGCCATCCCCATTTTCCCAGCTGCTGGGACTGGCTGCCTTGTTCTTGTTTTCCTTCCAGTTTCTCCTCCTCCCAGCCCACCTGTAAGAGCAGCAGGAGCTTTTCTTTGCCTCCTGCCTCTTCTCACAGGCAGCAAAAATAGCAAATGTTCCTCCCTGTGCAATCCAGAGCAGCTTGAAATCAATTGGGAAAATTAAATTCAGCGAGAAACCCTCTTGTATTAATATTTAAAGCATCGTTTGGTGCATTTGCTGTTTAAACAGATACACTGAGCCCCCTTGCATGAAAATAACTTTAACGACATTTCAAAGTCATCTGGAGGGTTTCTTGCCCAGCCTGGGCAGCGCAGCCCCAAAGCAGCCCTGGTCTCACAGAACCCTGGACTGGTTTGGGATGGAAGGCAACTTAAGGATCATCAGTCCCACCCCCTGGTGCTCCAAGCCCCGTCCAAACTCGTGTTTGTCCAGCCCCAACCCCAGATCAGCCCTCGCAAAGGGCACGGTGTCCCACCCCAGGGATGTGCCGCGGTCCCCGTGACTCCTGAGGGGCTCCCGGTGGCTCCCAAGGGCTGGTGGCACTCGGAGCCACCGGCCTGGTGACCCCCCTCACTCCAGCTCCTCTCTCAGGAGGAGGAAATTCCCGTGAAACTGAGGGTGCCCCTCGGGCCCAGCAGTCCCTCCCTGGCTGCTGCAGCCTCAGGGTTTGGGGACAGCCAACCCTTTCCTTTTTCCTTTTTCCTTTCTCCTTTCTCCTTTTTCCTTTTTCCTTTTTCCTTTTTCCTTTTTCCTTTTTCCTTTTTCCTTTTTCCTTTTTCCTTTTTCCTTTCCTTTCCTTTCCCCTTGGCTTTCCCTTCCCCTTTCCTTTCCCATTCCCATTCCCATTCCCTTTCCCCTTTCCCTTTCCCTTCCCCTCACCCCATGACTCCCCAGCTGTCCCAGCCCTCTGGCAGCAGCAGGACAGAACTTTCCCTGATTTTCCACAGCCTGGAGCTGTGTTGGAGCACCCAGGGAGGTGCCAGCCAGGGTTTGCCCCCTCCCTGCCAAAGCCCAGCTCCGGAATTCCTGGGCTCGGGGCAGCGCCAGCAGGGCTGGAGCTCCCTCTTTCCCCCAGAGCAGCTCCCAGCGGGAGCTCCCACGCTGCTGGGAGCTGTCATTAACTCCCAGTTGGGCTTGGAATTAATTGGGGAGGCGGCAGCGCCTGCCAAGGCTCCTCAAGTGCGGGGTGTGAGGGCTGGGGATGGAGCCAGGGAGGGCTTGGCTGGGAAGATAAGGCAGGTACAGAGGTGAGGGCATCCCTCACCTGGGGCGTCTCACAGCGGGATTTGGGCTCTGCCCAGCTCAGCCCCGGGGGACGGGAGCGTTTCCAGCCCTTCCTTGAAACCTTCGTGGCGCTGAGGTAGGAGGAGAGGGACAGGCGAGAACCCCGAGGGAGGAAGGGAAGCTGTCAGTGTTTATTTATTTATTTGTCCCGTGGTTACAGCTGGAAAGAGCAGGAGGGCCTGGCTGCCAGGCAGTGTCTCTAGGGAGATGTTTTGTTGGTGCCACCAGCTGTCCCCTCGGCATGGAGAGCGCGGCTGAGCCGTGACTCACCCGGCCAGGCTCTTATTTCACTCTCACATCTATCCCAAAATGTTCCTCCGGCCCCAGAGTGCCACAAAAGCAGCCTTTTCCTGGCACGGCCTGTGGCAGGCAGGTGTGGGTGATGGGGAGAGGGAACAGCCAGGTGAGATCCGGGAATTCCTGCTGCAAGGAGAGGGACAGCACCCGACCTGCAGGGGACACAGGGATAACAGAGATCCTTGTTTAGGAGAAAAGCCATCAGAGTGCTCAGAGATGCCTCTGAAGTCACTGGAGAAGCTGCTCTGGACTTGGATGGATGAAGGATCCTCAATATTCATAAATCCAGCCAAGTCTGGAAGTTCTCCCAGCCCAGGCTGTCCCTCAGCTCCGTCCTGGGTGTCCCCTGTGGCTGAGCCGGGATCCCCCAGGCAGGGCTCAGTCTGGGAGGGGCTGGGGGAGCTGGAAAGGGGCTCAGCCTGGAGAAAAGGGGGATCAGGGGGAATTTCTGCCTCTGCACAACTCCCTGACAGGAGGGGGCTCAGGGGGGGATTTGGGATCTGCTCCCAGGGCACAGGGACAGGAGGAGAGGGAACGGCCTCAGGCTGGGCCAGGGGAGGCTCAGGGTGGGCACCAGCAGGAATTTCCTCATGGAAAGGATGGTCAGGCCTTGGCAGGGGCTGCCCAGGGAGGTTTGGGGTGCCCATCCCTGGGGGTGCCCAAGGAAGGGCTGGAGGTGGCACTCAGAGCTCAGGGTGGAGGTTGGGCACAGGATGGACTCGATGATCCGGGAAGGATTTTCCAGCCTCAATGATCCTGGGATTTTATGAACGAATTCAGAGCCAACTGGACAAAAATATGAAATCAATGGGGACAGGGGCAGGTGCAGGGGAGCCTCAGTACAAACTCTGGCTGGCACAATTTGGGGTCCCCTGAGCTCTGCTGGGTGGCCTCTCCATGAGCCCCCGGGGACACGTTTGGGGTCACAAACAGCCACCAGAGCCCTCACCCACCCCCAGCTCCAGCACAGCAGCTCCGTGGTGCCCTTTTATATTTTTGGCTGCAGTGGGGGGAGGATCGTGGCAGTTCCAAGCACTGCCCTAGAAGGAGCTGGGAAGCAGCTGGGGAAGGCTGGAGGGAGGGGGAGCCTCGGTGCCACATTCCCCAGATTAGATTAGAGCTCAGCCCTCCGAGGGGCCAGACTGAAGGTGCCGCAAAGCTGCAACCCCAGCCGAGAAGAGCTTCCAAAAATAAAGCAGAGTGGGTCAGAGGGACTGGAGAGGGGAAGAAATGCTGCTTGAAAATACCAGGATTAGGAGGAAATGAGCTGTCAGTCATCGGGAGAGGATTCCCACCCCAAAAGCAGCCCCCGAAATGTCAGAGGTGACAGCAATTGGCCAGGGGAGGTGGAATTTGAGCGTTGTCACCACGCAGGAGGCAAAACACAACCCCTGCCCTGCAGGAAAGTATTTTAGGCTTAAAAATAAATAAAATCCATGGAAGATACATGTTCCATGGATAGGATGTCTTGGAATCAGTCAAATCCTTGGTTGGGGCTGTCACCACAGAGCTCCAGGTGCCAGCTCTGTCACCTAAACCACAGCTCCTCAAAGGGGAGCTCTGTCCCCAAAATCTGCATCCATGGTGGCACCCAGGAAGAGCTCCAAAGGATATCCAGCACAGCAAGGCAGGCTGATGGCAAGGGGGCTGGGAAGAACAGCCAGAATTAATTATCTGTGATAATTTATTATTCATATTCTCTGGTAATAAATGACCTGCCCGATGGCGTGGATTTATTTCACTTTGTGATGGTGCAGCCTCCTCACAAGTCTCCAGAGAGCTGAATTTAATGGGATCACAAGGGCTGAGTTGGCTCCCAAAGCAGGTATTCCCACTGATTTGATTTTCATGGAATACCTCTTCTCCTCCTCAAACTAAGAGCAAGTTTTCTCCACCAAAACTGACTGAATACTCCATCAAACACAGCTGAATATTCCATCTTTACTCCAGGTTTGCTGGTGGTGGGTTCTGAGCTAAGTGCAGAGCCCACAGCTCTGCAGGTTTGATTTCCAATGTGCTTTGGTTCCAAAATCCTGCTCTGCCACACTTTTCCCTTTTCCTTTGCCCCGTGGCATGGCCAGGATTGGTCCCTGGGAAAGCCTCACCCAGGTTTTTGTTAAGCTCGACTCAGGTGGGATTGATACAAACTGTGAATGATTGAAATGGAGAGTGGGAAGCTGGGATAATTTCATATAATCCTGAAGGAAACACAAAAGAGAGGGAAAACCACTCCAACCCAGATACATCCCACTGAACTGGGAATTTATGGAGCACTCAGAATTTATGGGGAGGAAAAACAGAGAACAATGGGAGAAGCAGCACTGCTGCCCACTGGGAATTCCAGTTGGGCTTTCAAATATTTGGGAGAAGGCTCTGTCTTGGATTTACAGCTCCAAGGAGGAGATTTCCCCTCAGAGTCCTGGAGGAGCAGACTGGGAGGACCCACAGGTCTGCTGCTGGGATGCTCCAGGTGATCCAGGAAACCAAACCCACCAAATCCAGGGATTTTCCAGCAAAACGGCCACGACTCCTTCCCCTCCTGCCTGAGCCAGGCCAGGCTGAGCTGGTCCTTCAAGGTCAGCGCTGGAATCCACTGGCAGAGGAGGGAGAGGGCTGGGAGAGCAGGGAGGTGCCCCTTGCCAGCCCTCTGTCCCCCCGAGGGATAAACGCACGCTTGAGCTTCCAGGATTTTCCATCAGGGAAAATTATGGGCTCATCCCGCCCACTGTGAAGTTGTCACTTGGTTTGAAATTAAAAGGGGAGCAAGAGGGGCTGCTGAAAGGAGCTGGAGGGAGCAGGGGAAGGAGGTGACACCTGAGAGCCCTGGGTCACCCAACCCAGCCCCTGCCGCTGCCGCTTTGTTCCATATTTAGTTCCTGACAACTGTGCCTGGGGCAGGAACTCCCAGCCCTGTTTTCCCTCCTCCCTCGGCTCCCAGAGCTCTCAGAAATTGCTCTTTCTCCCTCCCAGAGGCCTCGGCTCAGTCCCGGTGTCCCGGGGAAGATGGCAGAGAAGCAGGAGGAGCCCAGCAACGCCCAGAACGGGGAGCCCGACAATGCCGAGGAGGGCGAGGGGAAGAAGAAGAAGGTGAAGAGGGAGGACCTGCCCCCCTTTGAGATTGTGACAGGGTAAGAGATCGGGATTTAAACGTGGAACTGGGGGTGTTCAGAGGGCTCTGCCTCCACTTTTATGTGGGGCAACACAAGCAGCATCTTCTGGTGCTGCATTTCTGAAGGGTCTGAAATGGTTTGGGTTCATTGTGGGGTCCTGGTCTAAGTTTTGCTGCCTTTTAGAGGATGGACTCCCACCAGGCAGGCACAGAAATCCACTTGTTTTATAGGAGCAGCTCTGTTTCTGCAGTGCTGGTTCCCTCCCAGCCCTGCTGATGGGATGGGGACGGAGGTGTTGGCTTTGATGAGAGCTCGGTATTGATTTCTTGCTGTGATCAATGGCTCTTGTCTGAGAGTTTCTCCACCTGTGGATCAGGAAAAACACCCCTGCTATGGCTGATTGGCTTGATGGGCCTGAGGGACAGATTTTTCAAGAGACCTAAAGGTTCACATTTTCAAGAGCTCCACAGCCACAGCTGGATCCTGACTTTCATAAAGGAACCAAAAAGCCCAGCTTGCAGAAAGGCTCCAAAACAAGAGGCAGTTTTGAAGGCAGCAGGCAGCAGGGAGCCTGGCCTTTGGAAAAGCAGGATATCCCAGGGACCTGGTGGAAGCTGAACTCTCAGCCATAATTGACAGCTGCAAAGTAGGAAAAGCCTTCGGTGTTTGCTCCCTCCAAGCGCTCCCAAACGCTCCCAGGAGGAGCAGCAGGATGAGTCCTTCTCCCCTCACATTCCCTTACCAGTCACCAAGGGAGTGTTCCAGCAAATAAACCAAACCCAGGATTTCTTCCAGCTGCTTAAAAGTAAAGCTCAGACCTCCGAAATATCCCCTGGAATCCCCCTGCCTGTGCCATGGGCTCTGGTAGGAAGGATCCTGCAGGTGAAATTGGGCTGCTTGTTCTGACCAGGTTGAGTGAGACAGGACAGCACCTCTGTCACAAAACTGGGCTCCATTCCTGGCCAGGGGCAGAAAAAAAATCTCCATTTTCTTCTCAAAATGTGACCGCTGTGAAAAAAAATCCCTTCTTGGGATGGTCTCTGCCACTTACAACCGTAGAAATAACAGTGATTAGCAGTGGCTTTTAACAAAAGAACATCCCTCTGCTAGGAATGGAGCTAAGGCAGCAACAGCTGTGGATATAAAGCACAGGAAAAGGTTCTGAACACTTCAGACATGTCCTAAAATCAATTTTAATGAGGAAATTGGGTTTTCCAGCCTTGGAGCCTTCAGCCTGCAGTGAGAAATGCTGAGGGACTGAGCAGGATGTCCCAACTTCCCTGCTAAGCCCGAGGCCCTGCGCTCAGCAGGGCTGAAACTCCTCCTGAGCACCATCCTGCAATCAACCCCTCTGCTGGAATGCCAGGGCTGCTCCAGGATTCCACAGGATTTTCCACCCTGGAAAGGGGAGAGGGAGGAAGCGAAGCAGAAATCCTAAAGAACCCCAAAAGAGGTCCAAAAAGCCCAGGGTTTTTTACTTTCATTTTAAAGAGTTCAGGCCAGGCCTTGACCCGGGATCACCACGTGGATTTTTCCAGGGATTTACGAATTCCCAGCCAATCGAGCCAGTGGTGTGAGTGCTGAGGAGACACAACTGCAGCCAGGGAAGGAGCACTTAAACCCAATTATGTTGCATTTCAGCTTTAGCCCTCGGATTAGGGGCATCTCAGGACTCCCAGCCAAGTTCTCACTCTGCTGCTTATAGCTCCAGGAGGAGCTGGCTTCCAGGAAACTCTGGGAAGCCAATTACTCTCTTTAAGAATATTATCCCTTTTATTTTTTTGGCTGAACACAGAGCTGGATGCCTGTAATCCCAATCTGGGAACATTTCCTGACAAAATTATTTTCACTTTCCCCAGGTATAAATGAGGCTCCTTGTAGGAATAATTCCTTGGGCCTTGTTGCTCTCTCAGAAAATGCACATTTTAATTCCCTCATTGGAAGTTTTGCTTCCCTTCTGTCTGACAGTGCCAGGGTCACACCGGGCAGCTGCTCTTTCCTCCAGCCCACCTGGTTTCAGCAACTTCAATCCCAGACTGAGGATTCTGCCTCACATTTTCCACTTTTTTTGGTCTCAATGAGATCTAACACTTTGCTACCCAGGGAAAACTTGGATAAATTAGGTTGGAACATTTAGAAATCCCTTTTTAAAAGCCATTTAATGATGCTTTTCAGAGCAGTTGGATGAGGAAGGTTTCAATTTTGACCTTTGCTATCCTCAGGTGAGCTGTGCCACCCCAACCTGATGTCAGAGCAGGGGTTTACATTGAGAATAACGTGGGAATTTGGTACCTGTGAACAGCTTTTGAATGATTTCCACACACATTTTCACTCTCCACAACCCCCTGACAGGAGGCTGAAGCCAGGTGGGGATCAGCCTCTTCTCCCAGACACCAGGAGGAGGAGAAACGGCCTCAAATTGTGCCAGGGGAGGTTCAGGTCGGACATCAGGGGGAATTTCTTCACTGAAGGGTTGCCTGGCTTTGGAATGAGCTGCCCCAGTGTGGTTTGTGCTCCTGATTGGAATGTTATTAATTGAACTCATGCAGATTCTGTACTGCAGGGAGCAGAGATCGAGGTGAACATCCCAGCTAAGCTCAGGCACACGCTGAGATGAGCAATAAAATCCATCAGCAAGGGCTGGCTAAATCCAGCTCCCAGTCAATCCACCCTGAGTCAATCCATCCTGGAGCAGGTTGCTGCAGCTTCAGCTGTTCCATCAAAACCCAGAGCCAAGCTCCTCACTGCTGTGACCCTTTTGCTGTCAGAGAGTTAAATCAGGGATGAAATTCACTGTGCCTCTGATATATTTAAAAACCTGATGTTATTGTGGAACAACTCATTGCAGACACGGCTCTGGAATGGGTGTTTCATGTCTGCCCTTCAAAAAATCATTAATTAAAGAATCATTACCCAAAGAACCACAGGATACAAAGCAGGAAAGCCCTGTTTTTGGAAGCACCTGCATTTTTTCCCACTCTTCTCCATCCCACTCCCTTCCTCTGTCTCCAGAGCCATCCCATGAGATGTTCCATCACGAGGTGATCTCTCCTCACTTATCTGGAGCCAGGAAAGAGCTGGACAATAAATTAAAACAGTAGGTGAAGTTTATCAGTAGGAAATCCACCTTTCCACAGCAAAGCCGGATTTGATCCTGGCTATTTTACAACCTAAACCTTCGAACACAGAGAAATGAGGGGAGGTTCAGTGATGTGCCCGTGGTCCCACACAGGGGTCCCACCGGGGTGCCCCCTGCCTAAATCTGCCTCTGAGCCCCCTCTCTGCTCTCTCCCCTCCCCAGGGAACGCCTCCCAGCCATCTTCTTCAAATTCCAGTTCAGGAACGTGGAGTACAGCTCGGGCAGGAACAAAACCTTCCTGTGCTACGTGGTGGAGACGCCGGGCAAGGAGCCGGGCACGCGCCGGGGCTACCTGGAGGACGAGCACGCGGCCGCGCACGCCGAGGTGGCCTTTTTCAACACCATCCTGCCCACGTGCCAGGCGGGTGCCCGCCACGATGTCACCTGGTACGTGTCCTCCAGCCCCTGCGTCACCTGCGCCCAGAGGATCTGCGAGGCCCTGCGCAAGGACAAGGGGCTGCGCCTCACCATCATGGTGGGGCGGCTCTTCATGTGGGAGGAGCCCGAGGTGCAGGCGGCCCTCAGGAACATGAGGGAGGCCGGCTGCAAGCTGAGGATTATGAAGCCTCAAGACTTTGAGTATGTCTGGAAGAACTTTGTGGAGCAGGAGGAAGGGGAGGAGGCCAAGTCCTTCGTGCCCTGGGAGGATATTCAGGAGAATTTCCAGTACTATGAGGAGAAGCTGGCTGAGATCTTGCACTGAGGCTCAGGTGGGTTCCTGGGGGGTCACTCATTAACTCTCCTCTCTTTAATTTGGGGGCTCGTTTCTCTCACTGTAACTTTCCCCTTCCAGGGGCTCCCCCACAGCAGATTCCCAAGGGATTTAGTGCTTTTCAGTCTCCTGGTTCCAGGGCCACCAGGACACCTCCCTGTTCCCCACCTGGATGATGTTCAGCACAACAGGGAGAGGAATGGAGAGCAAAGGGGATTTTACTCACACCCCAAAGTCTAACCCTAAAGAAACACCACGAAAGGAAATCCCAGTTGTTGCAGAATTCCCTTTTCTATGGGGTCCTGAAGAACCACCTTTGAGTCTTTAGGACATGTCTGTTTTTCCCTCCCCAGGATCAGGAAGGATCCATGAAGAGATGTGACAGACCTGGACACCTGGGACAGTCCTGCTTCCCAAAGCTTTGATTCCAGCAGGATGGAGAGGCAGCCTCTGGAAGACGAGGCCCTGTGGGACTCTGAACACACACACATGACACAGACCTCTGGTGTCTGGGATTTTTTGGGTGTATTTTGTTCCTCCCCCTCCCTGCCCCAACCAAACCCGTGCTGTGGTGAAAGGGATGGCAGTGACCCACAGGGAGGCTGTGGGATCACATTCTGGGAATATTTCTTGGGAAGACCTTAGAACAAAGCTGCTGGGTAGATAAATGCATTAGGAAGGGGAAAAGAAAGGGATTTAAGGTGAAAAAAAATTTTTTCTCCCTCTATTCTCTTCAATAATCAGAGCTGATTTAATTCAGGGCCAACAGCTCTCTTCCAAATCATGATGGAGCCCAAGACTTGATATCAAACAATGATGTCTGGGAAATAAAAGCAAAGTGAAATAAAATGGGAAGCCACTGCAAAAGCCAAAGCACTGTTTATTGCTTCTTCTCTATTTGCAAGAAGTCCTCAATTGAACCTGACATATTTTGAGTTCGAGGACATCCCAGGACACCCTCACAGAGAATTTTCTGTAGCTGAGAAGGCAGAACTAAATGCCCAAAAGAATTCCCAGAGTGCAGACACGTGTGGGAGCCCGGGATCGGTGTCCATGTAAAACAAAGCTCACGGGGGTGCCACCAGAGAGGGACCAGAACTAAAACCCAGACACAGCTAAGGGGAAAGTGAATCCATGAGCAGCCTCAAGGCCTGGTCTGGATCAGCTCATTGCTCCTAATTTCTCTTTGTCCAAGGTTATTTTCCCAGCTACAGCAATTCCCCACCACACAGGTTTACAAAATATGGGTAAGGATCAGGGAGAATAAGAATAGGGAGATCTTAAAGACACAAACAGGATCTGCAGCAGCAAAAAACCCCACAGAACTGACTAACCCAGCCCCTTCCCAAGGAAGTTCAATCAGCAACCCTGTCATGCTACAAAATTCCCCACTCTTATGTCCCATTTTTATATTTATTCAACACACCTGGCACTTCTCTGGGCATTCAGAATGAGAGAAGTCCAAAAGATTTGTTGTTGTGGGAGGGTGGGAAACGAAACACGACGGAAATGTCTGTGGTAGTTCCTCAGCTCTGGAACAAACCCTTCCAAAGCAGGAGTTTTCCATGGATCTGAGGAACCAGGGGTGCTCCTGCTCTGCTTCTGTTCTGGGTGACAAACACCAACCTTTGTGTAACACCTGGAGTACAAGTGCAGCAAACACAGAAATGTGAAAATCCCACTTTAAACTCCATCCTATGAGTTTTTAGAGCACATCAAGCTGTTTGGATCCCCCCCACACCGAGCTGTGCAGACTACAAACGATAGAGCTGCTGTACAAACACACCCACCACGTGTACCCACACCCCCCAGCACTCCCTACAACCCCAGCCTGGCCCCACAACAGCCACAGGGACCAATCCAGCAGCAGGGCACTATTTATTTAACAGCACAGCATGATCCTGAGTGAGCACCGCCTTAGCAAACCCAATTGGTGGCCAGAAGGGAGAAACTAAAGTGTTACACCTGTGACAGCAGGCGAGTGACCGAGTGTGGGGCGGGACACCGCAAACAGAACAAAGCAGGGGTGCCAGGGCCGCCCGGGGCAGCTCCTCAGCACCCAAACACAAACCCCGAGTGCCCGGGGCAGCTCCCCCGCACCCAAACACAANTCCCCAGCACCCAAACACAAACCCCGAGTGCCCCGGGGCAGCTCCCCCGAACCCAAACACAAACCCTGAGTGCCCCGGGGCAGCTCCCCCGAACCCAAACACAACCCCCGAGTGCCCGGGGCAGCTCCCCCGAACCCAAACACAACCCCCGAGTGCCCCGGGCAGCGGCTCCGTCCCCTGCGCGGAGCCCCAGTGACACCTGGTGGCTGCAGGGACACACCGGGAGCTCCCGGGGGTTGCCACAGCGCCGCCTCCCGCTAATTAACAGCCCAAATTAACTTCTCTGGAGCTTGCTGCTGCTGGAAGTCACTGCCACACGCGTGAGTGACCCCCGAATGCAGAACGCACTCCCCACGCAGGTTCCCCCTTGTCATTTCACAGGTCCTGCTCCCAAAATTGGGGGAAATGGGAGCTTTTTGACTCTTCTGGTCACAGTGTGTAAACTGTGATCTTGATGTCAGTGTTCTCAAACACTTCCTCAAGGATGGCTGACACCTTTTCCCACTGCAGGCCATCGAGTCCACATCCAATCCTGGAACATAAAAGCACCAGAAGAGCTGTGGGGGCCTCGTGCTGCGCCCAACCAGCCCTGGGAGCAGCTGCAGTTTGAGGTGGCCCTGCCTCAGCTCCCCATAAACCCACAGGACACAGGGAGAACAAGGAAACAACTCAAATGTGCTTTGCTATTATTGAAATGCACTGGGAAATGCAAATCAGATTTGCCTAATCGAACAAAGGAATTGCACAGAGGTGGATACTTGAATTCTGATTTCCTGCAGACACCCTAGCAATGGAACAGGCAGTTCCTGGCCCCTCACCTGGGCATGGAGATGTCGGTGACGCCGTTGTTCAGGCAGTGAGCCCTCATGGCTTCCAAACTCTTGCGCATGCTCTCGTAGGTGGGCTTGTGGGAAACCTTCTGCTTTGTGATCTGCACAAAACCAGAGAAGCTCAGCTGTGCCTCTGCATGACCACTGCAAACCACTGTCTGTTGTAAACACTGCTACAAACACACATTCCACGGTATCCCAAAACTCTGCACCCAGATTTGCCTCCATGGAAAGACCTGAATGAAGAACTACAGCTTAAAACACTCTAAGTGAGCAACCAGCTCTGTCCAGGTAAAGGTGAAATGCAGATGGCCAGAACAGCTTGGCTGCTCCTCACCAGCAATGTCTGAGGACACAGCTCACAGCTCCTACTGAGAGGAGCATTCCACAACTCCCTTCCAGTGCCTGAAGGGAGCCAACGAGATGGAGAGAGACTTTCAAAGGGCCTGGAGTGACAGCACAAGGGGAATGACTTCCCACTGCCAGAGGGCAAGGTTAGATGGGAGACTGGGAAGGAATTCTTCCCTGTGAGGGTGGGCAGGCCCTGGCACAGGGTGCCCAGAGGAGCTGTGGCTGCTCCTGGATCCCTGGAAGTGTCCAAGGTCAGGCTGGACGGGGCTTGGAGCACCCTGGGATAGTGGAAGGTGTCCCTGCCCTGGGTGAGCTTTAAAGTCCCTTCCCACCCAAATTATTCAGTGATTCCATGATTCCATGAATATGATCAAACCCCCCCACAGCTATTAATGCCTGATATGTGATGCAGTGTAGCTCCAGGGAGGTGTCCCAGTGCCAGCCCAGCCCTTACCAGGTAGTAAATGTAGCGATCATCCCTCTGCAGAACCGCCACCTCCCCCGTCTTCTTCTCTAAAGCACAAAGACCAAGGGGTTTTAAAACAGCCACACTCCATAACCCCAGGCAGCTCCAACACCCTCCCTGCTGCAAACCAGGAGCTCCTTCAGGCGCCACTCACTTTGATCCAGGAGCTCCTGGACGCCTCCAAACTTCTTCTTGAAGAGCACGGCGATGCCGGCGCCCATGCGGCAGTCCTCGCTGACACAGTGGGCCAGGGCATCCGTGCCCGGGCACGAGAACAGGTCCCCCTTCACACACCTGATCTGCAGGGCAGGGCAACAAAACCTCCTGAGAGAGCACACCTGGGCACACAGGGCTCTGTGAGCGGGAACTGGGCAGCAAGAGGGGGAGGGTTTGAGTTTGCTGTGCAGGGAGCAAGTGTTTGAGCTGCCACGGGCTACAAATCCAGGGGAATTACAACCCCCAGAGACAGAACTGCAAACCAAATACACAAAATTACAAACCAAGCTCACAGAACGACAAACCCAATATAGAGAATTACAAACCCACTACAGAGGATTACAAACCCAATATAGAGAATTACACACCCCATACACA
>JACBWW010000110.1:580327-598799 GCA_020086605.1 Lanius collurio
TCCCCCCAAATTAAAATAGGTTTAGTTCAAGCCCACAGATGTTTCCTCCAGCTTTCTCAAATGAACATTTGCTGCCATTCTTTGTTTCAGAGCTACAGGTGGAGCAAAACAAACACACAGAACAGGAGTTATCCATGTAGCTTGGAGTGAATCCATCCCTCCCACGAAGAAGCTCTTGTTTCAGTGTGGGAAATATCAGGGCTGAGTTTGAAGGGCTTATTGATTTTTTACTGTTAAGCTTTCCGTGTTCAGATTTAGGGGTGTATTTTCAGCTGCTGCTGAATTTTTGCTGCATCTTCTGTTCCAGTTCAAGGCAAGGAGGGGTTGGAGGTTTGTTGTGCAAAGGGCTGAGCCACTGGGTCCTGTTTGCAGGGAGATCTGCTCTGCATTGGCCTCAGCAGGGACCAAACCCTTCCACTGGGTTTAGCTGAAGTTGCCTTTTTCAGCCAGACCAAGATTGCACTTCAGATTAAAGCATTTTATATGAAGGATTACCCGAAATACCTGTTTGCAGCAGATAACCAAAGATGTATTTGGTTTATTGACAATTTCGAGGTAAAAAGGAGATAAAACCATCCCTTGGCTTTGGTTTTCAGCACAGACTCTTAAAGCCTGTGTCTGACATGAAACATTTTTCTAGCACAATTTGTTTTACCAGGCTGTTGCAGCCCTGGGGAGGGAGCTGTCCTTCATCTCCCCCTGCTAACACAGTGACAGGGAGTATTTTGGGACTCTTAGCAAAGAGGCTAAAGATAGAAAAGGCTTCTGGCTGTAACTGCTCCTGCAGCCTGTCCCCCAGGGGCAGGCAGGGATGAGCTCAGACTGTGCTGCAGGAAGGGCTTTGTTATGACAAACCCCAGTGACCAAAATCTGGAACCCTTCACAGGGACAAACCTGGCAGTGAGCAGACTAAAACCCTGAAACTGAGCTTTAAATCCTGCAAAATGATCCCTCCTGTTCCCTGTGAGCTGGGGTATTGGAACCTGGCAGTGCCACGTGCAGCTCCAGGGAAACTCCATCCTTGGGTTTGCTAAAATTGCCATTCCTGGTGTCCCTGGAGCAGTGTGGATGAATCCCAGCCCCGCCCCGTCCCAGCAGTGTGTTGTGTGGTGTCAGAGCTGTGCATTTCCATGTTTCAAGCTCTCCCTGTTCCTGTTCCCAGCAGCAGGGAGGTGTCACAGCTGTCCAGCTGCAGACTGAGGCCCAGGTGGCATCGGCCTCAGGCCAGCAAGTCCAGACCCTCCAGGTAGTGGTGACCTCTCTGATTGTGTTTCTGAGCACTGCATGACCCCCCAGCACCACATATCTAATGCTGTGTTTTCCCCAGGGTTTCCAGGAGGAGCAGGGGGATGTGGAGCAGGAATTCCTGCTGGGTGCTGCCTGTGGGGTTTGCCATGGGGTTGGAGCAGTTCCTGAGGTCCCAGGTGCATGTCAGGAATTCTGGAAAGGAATTGTGGTTCAATGTGACTTCAAAGTTAAAAACACCAAAATGAGGAAGTAACAGTTGGGGTAAACCCCAAAGGTTTCCTGTAATTCCAAGGAAATGAAGTTTCTGGGCTCCTTCCTGAGGAGGGCTCTGCCTTCCCTGCCTGGGACAGACAGAGGTGCTGGGGGAGCCTGAGCAGTGGAACCTTCTCCCCTGTGGCTAAAAGGGCACCTGGGGACAAAACTGGCCTCTGTGGCACTGAGAGATCCAATGTCCTCTTACCTGGAGCCACGTGAGTCCAGACAGCAAACAATCCCAGACTGGAAGGGATTTGTTTCAGTGTGAGGCATTTCCTGCCTTGCAGCCTCCACTCCCTTGGCTCAGCCAGCCTTTCCAGGAGCCTTTTCAGAGCAGTTGACAGGCCCTGGGCAGCCATAGCAGTTTTGCACTCAGTATTTTGGTTTTGTTTGCTTTGTAACTGCTCAGAGCAGGATGGTTCCAAGGGGCTGGGATGGCCCTGCCAGGTGCAAAGTTAACACAGCATTTTTTATGTTCAGAGTTCAAATCTCAAATGCTGCCTGACTTGGATTGCTGGGCTCACTGGGGCCTCTGGTTGTTGTTATGTTCTCCCCACCCTTTTTTTTTCTTTTTCTATTTTGGCTTGCTCTAATTCATTAACAAAAATCCTGGAATGTCTCCTTTTCCTTTCTGCTGCTTGGATATTGTGCTGCTGCCTGTGCTTCTCTGTGCTGACCTGAGCATGCTCCTCCCTGTGTGATCCAGCCCAGGGGCTGAGGGCTTTGGATGGGCCATGGACAGGTTGAGGGACAGAGTGGTGACCTGGAAAGTCAAATTCCAGGGGTTAACCACAGCTGGTTGTTCCCTGCAGGATTTGGTTCCTCACCCCGTGTGATGGGAAACCCAGGAACTCGGTGTTGGACTTGTCCCCAAACAAATCAGATTTTGTGATTCCGTGGTTCGTGAGACTCTCATTTTGCATTTAGACAGTGCAGGTGGGGCATTTTACAAGGCACATTTAGGAAATCTGGGGACTTGGCAGGTGAGGGAGTTCAAACAGAGAGGTTTTCCCTTTGTTTATCTTTTCATGGGCCTTTTTCCCGGGGACAAGAGAGATGAAGAACTCTTGGGTCCCCGAGTCCAGAGACTCTCAAACCCAAGTTACCACAGAATCCCAGACTGGTTTGGGTGGGAAGGGACCTTAAACCTGATCCAGTTCCACCCCCAACACCTCCCACTGTCCCAGGGTGCTCCAAGCCCCGTCCAGCCTGGCCTTGGGCACTTCAGGGATCCAGGGGCAGCCCCAGCTTCTCTGGGCACCCTGTGCCAGGGCCTGCCCACCCTCACACATATATTTTATATTTGTATTTTACATTTATATGTTCTATTTGTTATTTATAAATCCACTCTATGCCTTTTAGGGCCCAGAAGTGGCTGCTGCTCCTGCACTTTCACTTTTCCTCCCTGAACTCCATTTTGTTTTGCTCCAGTTACAGTTTCCCTCAGTAACCCTGGAGAGATTCTCTCAGCACATCCCATGCTCCGTGTCAGATAGAAAATGGAAACGTTGTAGGCATGAAATTGGAGAGAGCTGAAGCCACCTCAGAACCTCCCTGTCAGAACAGAGCCCTCTCAATAGGAACCCCGATTAAAAATCAGTAATTGTGAGGTGAATAATGAAGTTTTTTATTCCACTTTGCTCTTGGGCTGTGCATGAAGGTAGCTCTTGTGGCTGGAAAATGCGGTTTTCATGCTTTACACCCACTAGCCTGCAGGAAAAGCAGATCATTTCCTAAACAGCACATCCTGGACTCAGGGCTGGTGTGAGGCAGCTCCGTGCCCGAGTTCCTGTGCCCCCACAGAGCCCAGCAGAGCACGGGGGCTGCTCTGCTGGGCTTTCATTGTGGCCTCCTTGTTCCCTCCTTCGCAGGTGCAGGGGCAGCCGCTGATGGTGCAGGTGAGCGGGGGCCAGCTCATCACCTCCACGGGCCAGCCCATCATGGTGCAGGCCGTGCCCGGGGGCCAGGGCCAGACCATCATGCAGGTGCCCGTGTCGGGCACGCAGGGGCTGCAGCAGGTGAGACACCCCGGGGGCACTGCCAGGCTGGCTCTGCTCAGCACCCTGGAACCTGGCACAGCTGGTGCTTGGTGGCTCTGGCGTGCTGGGAATGAGTGGAAGTCCTGGTGGGAATGAGTGGAAGTCCTTTATGAACTCAGTTTTTGTGTTTTGTGGCCTGGTGCAAATCTTTTGGATTGAAAGCACTGAAACACAGCTGGGTTGGTTTGGGGGTTTTCATCATGGAATGGTTTGGGTTGGATGAGATCTTAAAGCTCCTCCTTTTGGCACTCCCTGCCACAGACAGGGGTGCCTTCACCTGGACCAGGATTTTTATTGGTTGGGATATTTTATCTGGCCCTTGCAGTGCAGTAGGGGATGGGGGTGCCTGTTCAATTTATGGCTCAGAAAGAGGATTAAAAAAAATATATAAGAAAGCTGCTTGGAAATCATTTGTGCTTGAGCCTGTCTGATATGTGATGGCTGAAGGGGAATTTAAACATTCCTCTTGCACAGAAGGCAATAGTGAAGGAGGTACAGAAGATGGATTTTTTGTGAAGTAATCATCTGTTTAACAAACAGTTGGTAAATTTAAAGTGGTGGTCAAAGTGTTCCTCAAAAGCAAAGGGAAGAACTGTAACCTTGGCATAATGAAAGTGTCCTGGTGATTTCAGGTGGGATTTAGGAACCCAGCACAGTCCAGGAAGGCAAATGAAGTTTTGGTGTTTTGAGAGGTTTATTTAAAATTTCCGTTGTTGAAAACCACTGTATTTTTATGAGGTTCTTCTCAGTCTGGTTGTTGGAGGAAAATCCATAACTGTGTTTTGAAACACAAACTTCAAACCATATTCCAGCTCTTCTTTTTTCATCTAAGAATGTGGAAAGACTCTGCAAAGCTGAGGACAACTTTATATATCCCAGAACTACTTCTGAGTGCTGGATAATTAACACCCCACAGATGTCTTAAATCTCAGTCCTCTTCTTCCACCTGACTATTGGTTCCCAGTGCCATGTGAATAATTGATTTCTCCTGGGTGATTTATTGTGTGAGCAGTGCAGAGCTGCTGGAGCAGTGACACAGCACGCTGGGCCCTCTGCCCTGTGTGGCTGGGCTGCTGTGTCACAGGGAGCAATCCATCACCACTCCTCATTGTCAGCTGGAAAAAGAGCAGCCTTGGCTGCTTTCTTTTTCTGTGCAACAGTAAATCACCCTCAGAGATGACTTGGTCATGCTGAGGCCGAGGAGGGAGAAATCAGAGGCATAGTTAATGTTCCTTTCTGACTCTTTCTTCCACAGATTCAGTTGGTCCAGCCAGGTCAGATTCAGATTCAAGGTGGGCAGGCTGTGCAGGTACAGGGGCAGCAGGGCCAGACCCAGCAGATCATTATACAGCAGCCCCAGACTGCAGTTACTGCTGGCCAGACACAGGTAACTGCACCAGCATGAAAGGCTTTTCTGCAGAGGAACAGGAAGAGAAACTTGACAAATGACTTAAGATGTGGTTAAGTAAAAAAAAAATAAATAAAAGGATTTATTAATATTGAGGAGAACTGGAGAATGAATGTCATGTTTTTGTAGTGTTTCATACATGACTCTGGGGCAGAACAATTAGATTGCATGTTTTTCTCCATCGTGTTTCTGTATTTATTGGTTCGTGGTTGTTTTTGTCTCTTTGTTGAATTCTGAAAACATGAAGCATTGCTAATTCCATACTTGGGCCATCGTGTGCAGTAGTCCAGTCACACCTGGGGTTTCTGCTGATGCTTTTGGTTAGGGCCAAAATTAAATTTCTGAGCAGAATAGTTCTTCCTTTCACATCTCCATAGTGAGACAGGAAACCTAGAATTTGTTTTTTTCATTATTGAATTTAGAAAAAGCATCTTACATGTGCTTCAGGTGTTTGATTTCCAGTTATTTGGTCTGTGCTCCAGCCTATTTCTTACTGCTGCTGATGAGGCAACAGAAATAGACCCTTGGAACACCTCAAGCACCATGTGTTCATTCAGGAATTGTAAACACTGGAAAAAAGAAGCAATTTCTAACGTTTCTGTGCTCTTTGTTTTGTTCAGACCCAGCAGCAGATTGCAGTGCAAGGCCAGCAGGTTGCCCAGGCTGCTGAGGGCCAGACCATCGTGTACCAGCCCGTGAATGCTGATGGCACCATCCTGCAGCAAGGTAGGAGGGCTGGGAGGAGCCAGGACACCTCTTTGGGAGGGCTTTTGATTTATTTAGGTGTTTGTGGTCTGCAGGAATTCACTCTGGGGTTCTTTCCCCAGAAACAGAAAATCTCCTTGTCTCTGGCAAGGGCTGGTAGAACAGGAACCCTTATTTTTGCTTCTCCACCTCAAGAGTGCATGGTTACTCACAGTGAGGTTACAAATGCAAAAACCCAGGGGTTCTGATGGAATTTAATCCCTCACTTGAATGCTTTTCCTCCCTCTCTGCATGTTCTGGAAGGATGAATGAGTAGAACACAGAAGTGGGACTAATGCTGTTCCCTTCTTTTTGTGTGCGTGTTTTTGTTTTGTTTGGTTTTCTTTTTTTTTTCTTTTTTTTTTTTTTTCTTTTTTTTTTCCCTTTTCTTCTCCTTTTGTGTTCTGCTTCCTTAAAGTTACAGTCCCTGTTACAGGCATGATCACCATTCCAGCAGCCAGCCTGGCTGGAGCCCAGATTGTCCAAACTGGAGCCAACACCAACACCACCAGCAGTGGCCAGGGGACGGTCACAGTGACACTGCCAGTGGCTGGGAACGTGGTCAATTCAGGGGGAATGGTCATGGTAGGTGTGAAACTCCCACTGCTGCCTTTGGAGGCAGAGCTTTAAGGTGTCTGTGCTCAAATCTGGCAGGATTTTCACAAGGGTGGGGGTAGGACAGTAGGGGGTGGCTTTAAGTTGAAGGAGGGCAGGGTTAGATGGGATAATGGGAAGGAATTTCTCCTTGGACGGTGGGGAGGGGCTGGCACAGGGTGCCCAGAGCAGCTGTGGCTGCCCCTGGATCTCTGCAAGTGTCCAAGGCCAGGCTGGAGCACCTGGGGCAGTGGAAGGTGTCCCTGCCCATGGCAGAAGGTTGGAACTGGGGGATCCTTGAGATCCTTCCAACCCAAACCATCCTGTGATTCCCTGGTTCTCTGATAAACTCCTGTCTGAGATTCAGGTCACCTTAAATGTTCAGTCTTCTCTGTAAGTTCCATTAAAGTGTAAAAATTACAAATGTTCAGCCTCAAAGGCCTGGATCCTGCTGTGATCTGTGTGTTCTGTGCTTTCCCACAGCAGCTCAGAAATCTAGAAACTGAAATTCAAACCGAGCTCTGAACTGATGAGCAAAGGTTTAAACAGATTGAGTCACTACTGGTTTTCTTGAGGATCCCATAGGATTTGTTTGCACCATTTCTAGAGGTTTTTCCTGCCAATTCCTATTTCTTTGTAGTGTGAGGCCCTTGGAGTGGAATGTTGTTGGCCCCCACTAGATGTCAGCAGCTCTGCAGTGTTGGCTTAGAAATGCTCTGGAAATGCAATAATTGAAGTAAGAGATAACCCAAAAGAGAGGGAAGCAGCAGCCATGTCCTGTTTGTTTAATTTTCCAAGAAGCAGCAACACAGTCATGGAATTGTATTGAAATTTTATCAGAGAAACCCAGCAGGACTGATAAGGAATTGATTTGTTTAAATTGGTTGTGCAGTTTGAGAGCAGCTTTTTTGCTCCTTTTCATTTAAGTGGCTGCATTACCTGAGCAAAACCCACTTCCCATTTTAATATTTAGGTTTTTAATGGCATTTCTGTGTTCTGTGTGTGCTGAGCTGCAAGGACTAAACCCACCTTGTCTCCTTCTCCACGCAGATGGTGCCTGGAGCTGGCTCAGTCCCAGCCATCCAGAGGATCCCTTTGCCTGGAGCAGAGATGCTGGAGGAGGAGCCCCTCTATGTCAATGCCAAGCAGTACCACCGAATCCTGAAGAGGAGGCAGGCACGGGCAAAGCTGGAAGCAGAGGGAAAAATCCCCAAAGAGAGAAGGGTGAGAATAAAACTCGGGTCTAACACAGGGTTGCTGTGTGAGAAAGGCACAGGATCCCACCTGGGCTGGAAAATGGGGATTAAAATCTGGGTGTTTCTCAGTTTTATGATGTTTTTATTGCTCATGCACTGCATCAGAGTGAATTTTTTAAGTCCCTTGGGAACAGTTCTGCTTCCTTTGGGTGTTTTTGGGAGCATCTGGAGCTGTGTGTGAGCCTGCATTGGCTGTCAGCGTGGTGTGGTGGGGCAGGGGGTGGATGGGGACTGGCAGTTCTGGGATGGAGGGATGGAGGGATGGATGGGGGATGGATGGATGGAGGGATGGAGGGATGGATGGGGGATGGATGGATGGATGGGTGGATGGGTGGATGGATGGATGGATGGATGAGGGATGGATGGATGGATTGGATGGATGGATGGATGGATGGATGGATGGATGGATGGATGGATGGATGGATGGATGGATGGGGACTGGCAGTTCCATGAGGCAGGGGGATGGATGGATGGATGGATGGATGGATGGATGGATGGATGGATGGATGGGTGGATGGATGGATGAGGGATGGATGGATGGATTAGGGATGGATGGATGGATGAGGGATGGATGAGGGATGGATGGATGGATGGATGGATGGATGGATGGATGGATGGATGGATGGATGGGGATGGATGGATGGATGAGGGATGGATGGATGGGTGGGTGATGGATGGATGGATGGATGGATGGGTGATGGATGGATGGATGGATGGGTGGATGGATGGATGGATGGGTGGATGGATGGATGGATGGATGGGGACTGGCAGTCCCCCCTGGGGGGCAGTGCCTGGCAGGGGTGGCTGCTCCCTCACGTGCTCCTTCCCTGGCTGCAGAAATACCTGCACGAGTCCCGGCACCGGCACGCCATGGCCAGGAAACGGGGAGAGGGGGGCCGCTTCTTCTCCCCCAAGGAAAAGGACAGCCCTCACATGCAGGTGAGTGGGGTTTGGGGCAGATTTCAGCCCTCCAGGACACACAGCAGAGGTGTCTGTGCTGCTTTGGTTGGGTTGTTGGGATTGGCTGTTTTCCTTTGGCCCTCGCTGCCTTTAAATTTATTCCAGGCATTGGGGAAAAAACCCCTCCTGTTGCTGCTTGTGGAGGGCCAGGGATGTTTGCCCTGAGGAATTAAATGACAATAATGGGAGAGAAGTGTGTTCACTTTGTAGTTCTTAGGATAAATGCACACAAACAGTCTTTGTAAAATAACCTTTCTGGTTGGGTCCTGGCGTGTTCTTTCAGGACATGAATTAAAGGTAGAGACACTTTCACATCTGATGGAAACTAAAGAATGGCAATATCTGATTCTTAGCTGCATATGGATTTGCATAAAAAGTGCAAGGCATTTTTCAAAGGAAGGGACACAATGGAATGGAATGAACAGGTTCTGTTGTTGCTCAGTGCTTTAGAGCAGTCCTGTGCCTTCAGGGAGTATTTCTTTGAGCTAAAATCATTCCTGAATATCAGACCAGTCCTAGGTCTTCCTAAATACCAGAAACAACATATTCCTGGGAAATATTAGGATTTTTGTGTCTCAGTCTCTTAGGCTGGCCTGTAAAACCCAGGGAAAACAGGACATTTTTGGAGATCAAGGGGAGGGCAGGAGTGTTTCCTCCCTGTGTTATTGTATGTGGTTCTCTCTGCTTCATGGAAAAATGTGGAATTTCCAACATTTTGTGTGTGCAGGATCCGACTCAGACCAACGAAGAAGCGATGACACAGATGATCAGGGTCTCCTAACCCCTGCTTCCAGGGAAAAACCCCTGAAGGGAATTCCCATCCCTCCTGCCAGCCTGTCCTGCCTGCCCAGAGCGTCCAGGGAGAAGCCTGGAGTGGGACAATCTCCATGCCACAGCCTGTCCTCTTCCACAGAGCAAGCACCACGTGTTGAGGACATGTCTGAGGTTTTAATTCTGCAGACAGAACCTTTGTGATTTCTTGGTGCCCTCTCCTGATCCAGCACAGGGAATTGGGAGTCTCCTCCCTTTGGTTTTCCTTCATTTTCCCAGCTCAGTCCCTGTGGCTGGTGCAGCACAGCCCTGTGCAGGGACAGATTCCAGCTGCTCCAGCCAGCACCGTGTTTGCCCAGCAGAGATTTGTTATTCCATCCACTCCTCACCCCTTTGGACTTCATTTTCCCTGAGCTGGGCCCTGCTGTTGCACTTCCGACCCTGGCAGAAACTCAAGGGGATTCTTTTCAATTCCACCTTGTAAATGTGTAAAGAAGCTCTTCTCTGGGAAGGTTCAGCCATCCAATCAATGCTAGAAATAGTCAGGATTGTTGCAGGACTGTGTATTGTGTCTCTGTTGGGGTGGGAGAGGGTGAGGTGGGGGGGACTGGATCAGTAAATCACTTTCTGGGTGGTTTTTTATGTTCATTGCCAGTACTTGTTGCTTTGGAAGAAAATGGATGTGAATATAAAAAGGATCAAAACTTTTAAGTGAGTTTCTTCCAAAGGATTTTTTTGTTTTTGTTTTTAAATCTTCTTTCTCAGCTGCCAGTGAAGTCTGTGGTTCCCCCAGGAGATGTGGAGTCCTCAGTCCCAGAGTGGTGGCACTTGGCCATCGTTGGGATGGTGTCCTTGGTGCCTGAATCAGTCCTGCAGTTCCAGTGATGGATGGTTCAGGACAGCAGCAGCTGGGGCAGCTCAGCCTGAGGGACCTGAGGGACTCTTTAACAAATGAAGGCAGATCCTGATGAACCTTTCATGCTTTTTATAAATTATCCTCTTGAAAACAAAACAAAAGTGGCACTTAGTGAACGAGCAGTACTTGCATTAAAGGAAAAAAAAGGATTTTTCCATGACCTACAGCTGGCTTTGGGCTGAGCATCTCCACAGAACAGATCCTTAATTTAGATTCTAAGCCTGCTCTATTCTTATGATTTGAATTTTGGTGATGGGAGCAGTAGTTAAAGCATTTAACAGGTGATTTCTCACCCTTCCATTCCTGTCCCCTCCCACCTTAAGGAGTTACCCAGCTGCTCTGTGGTTCTTCTGCCTGTTGGAGTCCCAGATTGGCCAAGTTTTGTGTCCTGCAGCTCAGACTGGATCACAGCAGTGAAGTTTGGAGTTGGGAATGTTGCCAGGTGAATTTGAACCTGGCAGAGGGAGGAGTTTTTGAGGGAAGCAGCCAAGGCTGGGTGAGACTGAGTTAAATTCAGTGAGGGCTGATTGCAAGTGCAGCTTAAAAATTACATTTCCTCCCTCCATGTTTTCCCATTTACTGGAAGCTTCTGACTAAAGACAAAGTGGAGGACAAATCAGCAACTTGTGGAAGACTGGGAGGATACAAAAGAGCAGAGCCTGGAAAATTCTGTTTTCCTTTGGATGAAAGAGAAATACTAAACCTGAGAGTAG
Source organism: Lanius collurio (assembly GCA_020086605.1). Lineage (NCBI taxonomy): Eukaryota > Metazoa > Chordata > Aves > Passeriformes > Laniidae > Lanius > Lanius collurio. Next base: position 591,232 of record JACBWW010000110.1, read on the forward strand.
GAGAGGGAGGAGAAATTGTGAGCAGGCAGTCCTGGAGGGAGAGGGAGCCTGTCCAGGTGTGAGGATGACCTGGGGAGGCAGAGAAAGGACAAGGAGGAACTGCAGAGGGGGTTTGGAACTGGCAGCTGGATCCAAGTGCAGCTCAGCTCCTCCTTGTGGGTTCTGGTTCTGTCTGAGCCTTCCCCACAGCTGCAGGAGGGGCTGGCCTGGGTCCTGGCAGGCAGATAAATCTTCTTCCTTTCAATTTTTGTCCTGAGTTAAACCAGTGATCTGACACTGCTCACAACTCTTAATTAGGGTTTGTTTCTAACGATTTCAAGGGTATTTTTGACATCAGTGGCATCGTCACAGCCTCTGGTTGCTTCTGCCTTAAATCCCTGCCCAGTTCCAGCCCGGTGCTGGTTCCCTCAGTTGGCACCTGGAACCCTCACCCAGCATTTCCTGGGATCTCCCCCAGCTCCTTAAGGGATTTTAGTTGGATCTGCAGCATTACTGTAAATATTTTTTGGAGCATCTGTACATTTTGTTGGTGGAATATTTGTGTGCTGGAGTAGGAGCCTCTCCATGATGGTTTTTTTTGCTCTTTAGTTGGTGGTAAATCTCTGTCCTGAGGGAATCCCTCGGAGAGCTGGAAGTTTGGGAAGCAAGATTATTGCTCTGACATAGATTTTGTTTGGGTTTTTGTTTTGTTTTTTTTTTACTGAGTAATTACTTTTCTTAAAGAACTTGTGAACTTTTTCCAACCAGCTAGAACTTGTTTCCCAATATCCCTTCCTATTTAGGTTCTCTGATCTGCTGTTGCAGGTTGTGTGTGAAGAAATATGGATTTGTGTTCTAGAAAGTCTTATTGTTAATACTTTAAATAGTGATGTGAAAGCCCGAGTGCTCCTGTCATATTTTTATTTGTTTTGTGTTCTGTGTATCACTGCTGAAAGTTGTGGTTAATTTGGTGAGGTTGGAGCCAGCAATCAACACCACGGTACCAAAAATAATCTGCTTTCTTTTTCAGGGAAATCTGTTAAATTGGAGACGTGTCCAGTCCGAACCTCCCTAGTAAATAAATGAGAATTCTTTGTAAATTGGCTACACTTGAGCAAAAACTCCACTTTGGGAGTGAGTAAAAGAGTGGGTGAGGATGAAAGGGGCTTGAGGAGAATGTGTTTGGTTGGCCCAGAGCAGTGAAGCATCAAACCCATCAAACCCCAGATTTATAGGGGTGTAAAGAACAGGATTTGGGACAAAAATGATCCTCAAGTGATGCTAAGTGGCTTTAAGGCCCTGTGTGTTAAAAAGAGGGGAAAAATAAACTTTTCTTTGTCAATGGGCGTGGAAGGGTCCTGAGCTTAACATAATGTCAGGCAAAGTTTGTACATAGTCAAAGTTTTTAATTTTTTTTATATGATGCATTTTTTCCAGGTGTATTTTGGTCTTTAATAGATGCAATTGTAAGTACTGTGTACACTCTCCACCTAATAAAATTTATAAACTGAGAAGCTTTAATCTGTAGGGATGTTGTGATGAGGTGTGGGGAGGGCAAGGGGGCTTTGGGGTAGCCGGGGGATGGCCCTGACCCCTGGGGATGGCCGGACAGCCCTGCCCTGACCCCCAGGGCTGGCCCTGACCCCCAGGGATGGCCCTGACCCCCAGGGATGGCCTGGGGATGGCCCTGACCCCCAGGGATGGCCTGGGGATGGCCCTGACCCTCAGAGATGGCCAGGGGATGGCCCTGACCCAGGGCTGGCCGGACAGCCCTGCCCTGACCCTCAGGGATGGCGCCGTGTGGGGAAAGGAGGGGGCTCTGCCTCAGGCCTGAGCAGGACCCTCCAAGAGCTGGGGAGGAAGAAAAGAGGGAGAAGGCAAAGGAAGGAAGGATGAAGGCTTTGAGCTGGCCATTCTTGCTTCGTGTGGGGCAAACCCGTGGGTGGGAAGAGGCTGTGCCACCTTTCCTGCCTGGAAGGGGCAGGGAGATGTTCCTGGCTCCAGGTCCTGGCAGGGCTGTGGGCACAGCACTTGGGTGCCTTCATTCCCTGCTGCAGGATTCAACTCACTCTGGAATGATCCCTGAAGTCCCCTGGAAGCTGCGCCAGAGCCCGGGGAGCGTCCATGGAAGTGGCAGTGGATCTGTACCTGCCCCACTCCATCCTCACCCTTCTCTCCAAGGTTTAATTCCCTTTTATTCCAGGCAGGTGATTCCTCCTCGTCCCCAACTCCAGGTGTCCTGTCATTATTTTTTTAGCCCAAACACAGCTGGATGAAGACCCTTAGAAGGAGCTTAATTCTGAGTTTTGGCACAGAGTTTTCCTCTTAGGAGGATTGGGTGGGCTTTGAAAGCTTTAAGAGAGGCTGAATTTCCAAGTCTCCTGGGACCCCTCTGGGCTGCTCTTCCCCAGGACTGGAACTGCCCTCTCACTGCAATGTGAGAGTTAATGGTACAAACTCCACACCAGCATTTGGGCATCTGAAAATCCCCCAGAGCACAAGGGAGTCAGGCATGAATTCTTTCTGGAATTGGTCAATACAGTGATGATCACAAAAAAAACCCCAACCAAAACAAACACACAAAAAAAAGGAAATGACAGTGTGTAAGAGCAGCCAGTGGGAAGCTGGGACAGGAAATGGGGAGAACAATCACACAAGCCTCTGTGGGAAGTCAGAAATCAGGTTCTTTAGCCATTATGATGTCATTTTCTAGCTTTATTTGCAGACAATTTGCAGTAGAATAATAAAATCATCTCAGATATCACGGTAAAAAAACTGGTATTGTGTAGCCACATCACAGCAGTCAACAGGAATTTACCTTTCACCCTCACCTTCAGAACTGCACAAGACTCCCAGGCAGAGCAGAGCTTGTCCAACCCATGGATGTACTCCCTGATTTCCACCTTCCTTCCCTCCTCTGCCACCCTCTATCCAGAGTCTTCCTGCAATCTTAATTTCCAAAAATTCAACCCATTTTTGTGTCCTGTTCAGCATCCTCGGTCTCCTGCTCACAGAATTAAGAGGAAATCTCAGATGAATTTGGGGATTTATCCATAATCCCTGAGGGATGTTTGCTCCAACCACCCCCATAACAGGGTTGGATCAACAGGGGGGTGATTTGTGTTAAAGTCCAGCTGGATTTCTCCTGGAGCAGGGTGTGTGTTAATAAACAACAAACAGGGAAATACAGAGTTATTTCTTTGTAAAACAAATCAATACCTTGGAGTGTAAATTCAGCCCCAGGAGCTCAAGCTGATGACAGTTTGTGCTATAAAACAGACAAATATTTTCCAAGAATGCCCTTGTTTATTAAACATGTCAAGTGCATTGCTTGTCTCTCTGGAGCCCAGGAAAAAGCTCACAGGTTCAAAATAAAGCAGATTTTTACCTCTTTGCTGGATTTTATCAGTTTGGGCAGTAATTAACGCTTTATTTGAGAGCATTCAGGTGCAGAGGAAGCAGCTCCCTGGCCTGGCTGTGGTGCTGTATCAGCTGCTGCCAGACACAGCCAGTTTCCTGTATTTGGGTTTACAACTCCCTGCCCTTTCAAAACAGAGCAATTTGGGAAAGCAAACGCCCCCCGGCTTCCCTCTGGGTTTGCCCCCCAAGCTGCTGAGCTGTTTGAAAAGGGCAGATTTTCTCCAGGGGAATTTGTGCATCCAGGGGGGTCCTTTCCCTCACCCACCCCCAGCCTCTGGGTCTGGGTCTGGTGGGTTTGGGCTTCAAAAGATCAGCCCTGGTTCATCTGCAGCTGCAAAGATTTCCTCCTTGTCTGGTGAAATTGGGGAAGGGAGGAGGGGATGTGTGGCAAAAGGGAATGTGAGCTCAGAGGAGCTGAGGAAAGTCGCTCCAAGAGCACTTCCTGAGGTTTGGGGGACTGGGCAGAGACAGCACAGGGAATATTTGGGGTGACTGCAAGTAGCAAAGTCTTCCTTTGATGAAGATGTGATGCTGCTCCTGCAGATTCAAGGCCAATGAATGATCAAAATTGTGTATTTTTGTTACTGCCACAAGCAAAAAGAGGCAGAAGGGCTGGGACTTCCTCGAATCAATGAAGTGGTTTTTGTCTGCCTTGCAAGAAAGTGTCAGACAACCAACAGATCCAGGGAGTTTTAGCCTGGGAGCTCGAGCAGAGCTGTGGGGATGGAGGGAACTGTTGGATGATGCCCTGAGTGGTGTAAAGCAGAGTAAAGCACCAGGGATTTCTCACTGGGGTCTGCCAAAGTCCATCCCTTTTCCTGCCATAAATGATAGAAACCCTTTTGAGTATAAAACTGTACCTTTTGCTGCTCATTTTAAACCTGACTCCCCCTCCCAGCTCATCCCTCCTTCCTGGACAAGGATTGCTGGCAACACCCCGGGTTCCTGGGATCACAAGGGCTCCACCTGCCCTCTCCCTTCTGGGGGGTGAGGATGATGAGGAGGAGGAGAGCGGCAGCCCCTGGGTCTGAGCTGGACAGGAAAGAGCCCAGCACCACGAGGGCACAGAGGACATGGGGCAAACCAGGACATCTCCATTCCTATTTCCAGATGAAATTGGGAGGGGGCTCTGTGTGTTTTACACTGCTTTGTTTCCAGGATAAAATTCCAGCACAGCAGCCCCGCTGTTTCTGTGACCAGGGTGGTTCTGGGAGGTCGGTGCTGGCCCACAGCCATGGGGGAGCCATGGGAGCCGTCCCAGCAGGGCTTTCCTCGGCACTTGGCGAGCCTGGGGAAGGCTCAGGAGCTTGGATTCCCTCCCTGCAGTGCCACCAGGGTCCAAGGACGTCCCTCTCTGGGATGCAGAGCCCCTCTCAGGGTCTGTCTTTGATCTTCCCCCTGGAAAACAACAGCAGCAGCAAAGAGCAGGTGATGTTCCCACACCAATCCATCCCTGGGGACTTTTTCTGCAGCTGAAAAACCTGACTTTTCCTCCAGCAAAGATTGCTCAGAGCCTGTTCCATCTGCTGGTGTAAATATAAAATGTCATTTATCAATGAAGCCAAGCCAGCCACCCCCCCTCCACCAGTTGGCTCCAATTTATTTATCCCATTAGCATGTATCAAAAACCTGTTAAAAAAAAGAAATTCAGGAATTATCTGTGTCTCAGGAAATTTCCAGGCTCCGATGAGAGCTCTTTAGCACTGACCTGTAATCTTTCTTGTCAAGTGGTAAGAAATTGCTGACTTTTAGAAGATCATTAATCCTTTGATTAACTCGTCCCAAACTTCCAGCTTGATGCTGTTCCTAAGTTTGTTTCTCCCCTGGAAATGGCTCCTGAGATGATCTTCTCCCGAGTCATTAAGCTGCAGCTTTCTCAGCTGCACTCTAATCATATTCCATGAGAACTCATCCATCATTCCAGTCCCTCCTGCTTTAATGAGACTTTGATCAGAGTTACCTTGAATTTGGGACAGCATTTTGCACCCAATGCAGGGTTGGAGTCTCCTGTTGGCTCTCACAGGATGGGAGTGCTGAGGGACAGGGAGTTCCCTTTTTGTCTTTTTTTTTGCAACTGCCCCAAAAGTGCTGAAGCGCCTCGAGCTGTGATTCATCGTGGGGGGAAGACAGGAAAAAACAACCCCCATGAAGTGTCCAGGTCAGCCAGCACAGGGGGAATGGGAGGAAGGACAAAACCAGCCCCAGAAATATTTCTGTCCCAAACCCATTTGGTTTTGATTAATACAATCCAACCAAATTACATTCATTATTTTTGATGGTAATCAGTAAAATATTGATGATTTCCTTTTTATTTCCTTGGAATCTGTTCTTTCAGAGGGCAGATCCCTCCGGCGGAGGCAGTGACCGGCCTGTACCCGCAGAGGGCGACAAACGCAGATCTCCGGCCCCAAAATCGCTGATTTCAGACCCAACCTCGCAGCGGGGGGAAGGAGAAGCCTCAGAAGGACGAAGGTTGCCAGATGCCCCACCAGGAAGTTTGATTTCTGGACAAAACACAGAACTACTCTAAAAAATGAGAACCAAACCCCTTGTTTAATTAAAATAACTGAATTTCAGCTCCTCTGGGCAAAGAGAGGTTGGGCTCTGAGCTGCCGTTCCTGCAGGGAGCTGGCTCTGGATGTTCCAGCCTCTCCCGCTGGCTCTGAGTGTTCTGGATGTTCTAAACACGGCGTTCCAAGCGTCACCCCTGCTCTGGGACCTCTCTGGGACCTCTCTGGGACCTCTCTGGGACATCTCTGGGACCTCTCTGGGACCTCTCTGGGACCTTCAGTCCTGCAGCTCATTACCAGGAATCCACACCAAAACACAGAACCAGCCGGGTTTTATTTAGCTTTGCAGGGAAAAGAAATGTGAGTGCCCGTGGGTTTGGAGCCCGGGAGAGCTGAGTGCAGCCTCACGGGGGGGGAGGGATGAACAACCACCACATGGGAGAGAAAATGCCGGGGGAAGAGCAGAGAGACAGCTCCTGTGTCCCTTCAGAGAGGAGGCAGCCGGCCCGGAGCTGCAAGGAGACCACATCCCTTCCTGGTAAATCCCACAGATCCTTCTGCTTTTCCACAGGGATTTTCTCCAAGCATCCCCACTGTCCTAAGCAGCTTTTGGGAGCTGCTCTTCCTCACCTTGGAAAGACAGAATCTGTCACCGGGCTTTGCCCTGAGGTGACAGAAGTGGATGGGTGTCAGTTCCAGCCATGATGGAATGGTCCTGGGAATGATATTTGGAATGACTGCCTGGGGATGTGGTGCCAGGGGGGAGAGGTGATGAAGAAGAAGGTGACATTCCCTCTCCAGAGCGACAGGTCTGTGTTTAGGAGCGATCCTTCTGTTGTGGCAGGTGGCAAACGCCCGCTTTTCCCTGTCCACGCATTCCCTGTGGCTTGGCTCAGGCAGAGCTCTCCCAGGAGAGGCCAGCAGGGACCTGCTGCCCTCCCAGGCCGGGGTCCTGCCCTCTTTCCCTGTTCCTCCTGCTGTGGCCAACGACACAGACCAGCACGGCCACCACGAACTTGGCCACCAGGAATCCAGCGAGGATGTAGAAAACAGTGAAACCCCCGCTGGGACGGGACCTGTGTGGGACCAGAAACGCAGCCATGAAGGGGATGGTTCCACCTCTGCAGAAACTCCTGTAGTGCTGCCTTAGTCCTGGGAAGACGAGAGAGCCTAAGGAGTTTCAGGGCTCACCTGGAGATGCTCTGCACAGCCCTGGGCTCCTCTGGCACGGGGGTCACCAGGCTGGCTGCTGATGGAAACACAACAGGTTAGTCTGCAGAGGTTTCTGGGTGCTGTTCAGGTGAGTCGGGGCACTGGGAGCAATCTGGGCAGCAAAGAGGGGTGGATGTGTCAGGTACCCACCAACAGTGAGGTCTCGTTACTCTAAGTCAGGAATAAAAAGAGGCAGTGAAACACAGAACCTCCTTAGAGTGAGACAAAAGTAGATATGGACTCAAGTGGGCCTTTGGCAGCTGCAAACACCCTTGAAATTCCAGTGGGAACCTTTGAAATTCCAGTGGGAACCTTTGAAATTCCAGTGGGAACCTTTGAAATTCCAGTAGGAATCCATGACATTCCAGTAGGAATCCATGACATTTCAGAAGGAACCCATGAATTTCCAAAAAGGATCCCATGAATTTCCAAAAAGGATCCCATGAA
>JACBWW010000110.1:598806-617872 GCA_020086605.1 Lanius collurio
CATGAATTTCCAAAAAGGATCCCATGAATTTCCAAAAAGGATCCCATGAAATTCCAGTAGTTACCCCTGAAATTCCAGTAGGATCCCCCCAGCCCCGAGCCCTGGGACCCACCTGCCAGCACTTCCACCTGCACCTTCCGGAGGCTCCTGGAGTCCCCCAGGAAGTCTGTCCTGCACTGGTACCGCCCCGCGTCCTGCGCCCGCAGGTGCCTCATGGTGACCGTCAGGACCCCGGCGCGGGCGTTGTCCCTGACCGAGGTGGTGCCCACCCTGCTCCGGGGGAAGGGCAGCCACGGGGCCGGGGCGCTCACCACGCGCTGGCACCGGCTCTCGTCCAGCTGCCGGCACCAGCTCTTCTCCCGCCACCACTGCCGGGGGTCGTAGGAGCAGTTGACAGAAATGGTGTCCCCCTCCACGGCGGCCACCACGGTGACGTTCTCTGCAGCACAGGAGGCTGTGAGGGACAGAGGGACAGAGGCACAGAGAGGGGACAGAGGGACAGAGGGACAGAGGGACAGAGGGGACAGAGGGACAGGGACAGAGGGACAGAGGGACAGAGGGACAGAGGGACAGAGGGACAGAGCAGTGAGCCAAGGCTCTTCCAGGTCTGTCCCTCACTGTGGAGATGCTGAATGTCATTTTCACCCGCTAGTGATGGCAGCTGTCACCCATAGGGCTGTCACTGTAGGGCTGTCACCTGTAGGGCTGTCACCCATAGGGCTGTCACTTATGGGGTGTCACCCATAGGGCTGTCACCTGTAGGGTGTCACTCGTAGGGTGTTACCTGTAGGGCTGTCACCTGTAGGGCTGTCACCCATAGGGCTGTCACCTGTAGGGTGTCACCTGTAGGGTTGTCACCCATAGGGCTGTCACCTGTGGGGCTGTCACTTATGGGGCTGTCACCTGTAGGGCTGTCACTCGTAGGAGTGTCACCTGTAGGGTGTCACCTGTAGGATTGTCACCTGTAGGGCTGTTACTTATGGGGCTGTCACCCATAGGGCTGTCACCCGTAGGGCTGTCACTCGTAGGGTGTCACCTGTAGGATTGTCACCTGTAGGGCTGTTACTCGTAGGAGTGTCACCCATAGGGCTGTCACCCGTAGAGCTGTCACCTGTAGGGTGTCACCTGTAGGAGTGTCACTCATGAGGCTGTCACCCGTAGGGCTGTCACTGTAGGACTGCCACCTACAGACCTGTCACTTAAGAGGCTGTCACTTGTAGAGCTGTCACTCATAGGGTGTCGCCTGTAGGGTGTCACCTGTAGGGTGTCACTGTAGGACTGTCACCTGTAGGGCTGTCACCCATAGGGCTGTAACTCGTAGGCTGTCACCTGTAGGCTGTCACCTGTAGGGTGTCACTGTAGGACTGTCACCCATAGAGCTGTCACCCATAGGGCTGTAACTCGTAGGCTGTCACCTGTAGGGTGTCACCTGTAGGGTGTCACTGTAGGGTGTCACCTGTCCACTTTCCCCGTGACCAACCCAGAGTGCTCCGATCTTGGCTCAGATGTTCTGGAATTTGTCCCAGTGACACGTCCAAACCAGTCCTGCTCACTGGTTCCTTCTGAGTCCCATTCCTGGTTTGCAAATCCAGTTTAACACTTTTTTCCACCCTATCTTTTAATATCTTACTAATTTTAACCACGTTGACAACTGGTCTTTATCTGCTTGGCTTTTTTTTTTTATTGTCTTGTTCCTCATTTCTAATTTCCATTCCTCTTTGTGACAGGCAGAGGGGACAGTCTGAGCTATTAATACTTCCAGAGAGAAGTGCAGTGTGGTATTTGTGGAAATCTCTATTTCTAGTGAAAAAAATCACAGGCAAATGCTTCTGTGAGACCATAAGTAATGATAAAACAGAAGTAAATTTAAAAATAGGCTTTTGTAAGGACTTTGTGCTGTCTGAGCCTTTTAATAACACTTCTTACAATAATTTCAACAATTCTAAGTGAATTGTAAACTAAAATATCTGAAGTTCTTTCAGCTTGACTAGAAGCCCTAAAATGGGTCTGTGCTCTGCAAGTATCCAACACCTCCAGGGCTTTATCCTGACACGTTTCTCCATTCAGTTGTTCCAGTCAGGGTTTACCTCATGGAATATCCAACCCAGTCCTGTTTAATCCCTCCAAAACTCTTTAACTGCTTCTCCTGTTTTCCCTTCCTTCCTCCAGCCCTGGTCCTCAGCCCCAGAATTCCCAGAGCACTGCAGAACATCTCTGGAACAGAACCATTAAAAGATTCCCCGATGTCCCTCTGGAAAATGTTGTGTTGTCCTCTTTTGAACCAATTCTGCTGACAGATCATAAACTGTTGTTGTTCCCCCTCCCTTCCTGGGTGCTCCTGGGAAAAGTACAGTGAATTTTCCCCAAACTCTTCCCAGTTTTTGGGACAGTTTCCTGTGCTCCCACAGCCCAAGTCCATTGCCTTTCCCTGCACTGCTGGGAGGATCTGGGGTTCTCCAAGTGCTGCAGAGAGCCCCAGCTGGGCTCTGTACCTCTGTCCCATGGCAGATGGTGTTCCTTTCCAGGCTGGAAATACCCAGGAGCTTGGGATTTCAGGGCTGTGCCCTCACTGGGTTTCCTGTCCCCCCTGCCTGTGGTCACTCGCTTCTATGGAAATCCCACTTGCAAACACCCCGGATTTTGCAATCCCACTTTTACATGCAGGACTTCTCTCATAGGTGCTTCCTGTTCTGCCTCAAAAGGATCCCTGTGAGGAAATCTGGGAGCACTGGGATCACCACTGGCCTTTTGGTAAAGACAGGGAAAAGGGCAAACTCTGAGGATGGAGCCTTCACAAGAGACCAAGCTTTGTCCCAATCCCTCACCCTTTACCTGGAGCCCAAAGCCCCCACAGTTCTTACCTGACAGGAAAACCAAGGTGAGGTGCAGGAGCCTCTCCATGGAGCTGAGCAGAGAAGGGGCAGCAGAGGAGCCTGGAGCAGAGGGACGCTGGCTCTGCCTCAGGGCAGCTCCTCTGCCGGAAGGAAGGGGCACAGGGAACTTGGCATCTTTTTCATCCTGCACATTGAGCAATTCTCCAGGGACAGGCATTGCCCTCGTGGGCTGAAAATTCAGGCATCAGCATTGCCCAGTCCCAGCCACAGCTCAGTCTGGACAGCCTGGGAGGGAGCAGCACGTGGTGGCCTGGAGCTCCCACTGGAGCAGGATTTCATGGAATCACAGAGTGGTTTGGGGTGGAGGGACCTTAAAGCTCATCCAGTCCCACCCCCTGCCATGGGCAGGGACTCCTCTCACTGTCCCAAACTGCTCCCAGCCTGGTCCAGCCTGGCCTTGGACACTTCCAGAGGTGGGGCAGCCACAGCTGGTCTGAGCACCCTGTGCCAGGGCCTGCCCACCCTCCCAGGGAACAATTCCTGCCCAACATCCTTGTCCAGTGGGAATCCATTCCCCTTGTCCTGGCACTCCAAGCACGATGGTGATAAACCATAATAAAGGATTTACAGGAGCTGTGCACGGGGGGAGTTTCTGGAAAGCCAAAAGGGAAAGGGAGGCTCTCGTGGTAGCTCTGGCAGCATCCCAAGGGTGAAGGAGGGCCAGACCATCATCCCCTGGGTTTTCAGGAGGAAGAAGAGGCCGTGCTTGGATCCCTGTCTGAAATCCAACAAGGCAGGGGCACTGCTCTGGGACAAGCCCAACACCCCACTTTGTTCTTTAGCTGGCACCAAGGACACAGGATCTGTGCTGGGGGTGCTGATCCTGAGCCAGCCAAGGCCACGGTGCTGGAGGGGCTCAGGAATGTGGTCATGGAACCTCCCAGAACATCAGCAAACTGGGAGGCTGGGGGTGGGCTGCTGCTTTTTCATTTTTGAGGGGATTTATTTACTTCCTTGCAAGTACAAATAGACCCTGGCTTCTAAACTGGTGTGATGCTAAACCTGCAGGCCTGGCCATTCCTAAATGAGCCTTTCCTCGAGTTTGTGGTTAAGAAAATGGTCCCTCACAGTGACCAGACATTCTCTGGGAGGTGACTGATTGCAGTTTTTGTCCCTTCTTGCTCCAGTGAGCACAAATCTGGATTCTCTTCGGGAATCTCCCAGAAAATGCCTTTCTTCCACTCCACTGTTTTTTGCTATTACTCTTCCACAGCTTGACCCAGTGCAACTGCACGAAGAGCAAATCATTGGGGGAATGTGGGGCTGAATGAACCATTTGCAGAACCATTTTCTTTTTCTTTCTGTCAGGTTAACTCCAAAAATCTCAAAAAATTTCCATCAGCCTCCCTGCTGCAGCCCTGGCAAGGGAAGCCTGTTGGATGTGACTGGCCTGGGAATGAGGGCTGGTTCAGGCCCCTTTGGTCTGTCACCTCCAGCAGGGCTTGGGGCAGGGAAATCAGGAGCCAGAGCTCCTGGAGAAATGGAACTGAACCCCATAAACTCAGCTCATGCTGCTCCCCACATGACTGCCAAATAAAACCTCATTTGGAGGTTCCCAGCAGAGACAGGGAAGTGCAGGAGTTGGTTCTGTTTATTCTTAGGGTCCAGCACTCACATCCCCAACCCATTCCATGGAAAAGGAACCCAGCCACAGCAAGGTTGGAGTTCGATGCCTGCAGCACTGGAATGAGTTTGCTTGGCCATAGCAGCTGGATCTTTGGGATTGGGGCAGGATTTGTACCCGGACACAGCTGGGATACCCCACCCAGCCCTGTCCAGGCTGCTCCTTTCCACAAGGCCAGGCCTCCACACCTGCCTCTCCAAGACTTTAATGGAACTGGAAAAGCAGATGTACAAGAGATCCTGGGAATTCTGACCCCAGACAATCTGCCACCAGAGCAGCAAAACCTCTGCTTGGCCCTAACAGGAGGGAGGGCTGAAAATGCACAGGCAACACCCCACACAGGGCAGCAAAACCCAGCTCTTCCCCCGTGTCCATCTGCACACCTCCCACTCCTCACTCCCACTGAATTCCAGTTCCTGTCTCCCGTTTCGGGGTTGTTGGGGCATTCTGTGCTTCACTCCCTGCCATTCCTTGGGCACTGGCTGAAGGCAATGACGGCGTATTCCACATTCTGGGGGTTCCTGGGGGCCTGACTTGGTTCCACATTGCAGTAAAGAGGATCCTCGGGGCTGGAGTGGGGTTGCATGTCCAGGTTGATGTACGCTGGCCCTTTGCTGTCATCCTGAGAACTTCCCCTCCTTCCAGTGCTGCCAGGCTGGGAAAAGAAAGGGAAAACACTCCTGAGTCAGTGGCAGGCCACAGCTGCTGCCAGGAGAATGAGATTTTCCCACAAGGAGAAGAAAAGCCGTGTCAAAATTTGCCTTTGGTCGTGACAGAGGTGAAAGAGCAGAGAACTCTGTTCTTCACCACCTCTCCTGGATACAGCGACAACCTCGTGCTCTGACCCTGCTTGCTGCTCCTCGAGTCCTTTCTCAGGGGTTACCAGAGTTTGCTCCACTGGGTTTGTTCCTACTGGAGTTTCCTGGCATTAATTACCCCCCTCTCTCTCCAGCTAGGAATGTTCCTTTCCCTGCTGACATTAAATACCATTTCTGTCCTGTTTATAACCAAACTGAGCTCCGAGGTCCTGGCCAGGAGGGTCCAACAGCTCCTTCCAGGCTGTTGGTCAGGGATTGAGCACTGTGTGGGAAATGTTTCGTTTTCCTTACCTGTGCTGTGCCCTCAGCTCTGTCACTGGTGTCCTCTGCTTCTCTGATGCCTTTGGAATGAGACAAAATCAGAGGGTTTAGATGCAGAAAAATCCATGAAAAGCTCTGCCTGAGGAGGTTTGGGAAGGCTGTGGGATTGCCACGGAGCAGTGGATGTGCCTCTGCCCTGAGCCTGGGAACACTTTACTCTCACTTCCCTCCTCCCTGAAAGGTGTTTGCACCCCTGTGCAGGCTGTGGAGGAACCTGGGTTTGATTTATTGTGGGTGGGGAGCCCTGAGGCCTCCCAGCCTTCTCAGGGCACTGGGAATGAGCTCAGCTGGAGCACAGGGATGGCAGGGAAGGTCCTGCTCGGGACAACCCCAGCTCCACATACCTGTTCTCGCCAGGAGCTGGGAGTACCTGACACACAGAACTATGGAGGTGATGAGGGCCAGGACGAGCAGGATGAGCAGCACCACGGACAGGATGAGGAAGGCGTTCCCATCGGAGCTGGGGGAGAGAAGGGAGTTACCAGTGTGGGATGGTTTAACAGCCCATCACCAAACAGGGAGCAAAAGATGGACTGGGACAGGTTTTATGTGCCTGGTTCAAGCACCTGGAAGGAGAGTCTGGTTCTTCTGCAAGATCTGCAGATCCTGCAGGATTCTCTGTCTGTGAGGATGGGCAAGTCCCGCTGATCCATACGGGAATAAGAGGCTCAGGGGACCTTCCCTGGTTCATGGTTCTGGATTTTCCCACCTGGCTGTGCCTTCTGAGTTTTCCCAGACTTTTCTCCTGGCTGTCTCCAGAAACAAGCCACTGTTCAAAGCTCCAAGCACAATTCCAGGCTCTCTGGAGCAGGGATGATTTTGTTCTTGGGTGCTGCTGTAGCATTGATGACAGCAGATGTCCAAAGGGGAAAAAATCCTTCACTTTTAACAGGCAGATGGATTAAAGAGCAGTCAAGGACTGTCCCATCATTAAATACTCAGACAGGAGCGAGCAAAGTCGAGGCTCAGGGCAGAATCTGGGGGTTCTGTTCATGTGAAGAGCAGAGCCCAAAGGGAGAAGGGTAAAGAAGTAGAGAAGCACCTACAGAAGGCTGTGACATGATTGTACCAATCTGCCTCTTCCTTTGGGATTAGGGTTAGGGCAGGAGCTGGAGGAGGAGAGGCCACCTTTGGTGAGGCTCCTGTCCTATCCAATTCCTCTGCAGACAGGACTCAGCGTGCCCAGGGCCTGCCTGCCCAGGTGTGCAAAGTGAGTAACTTATGTGTGCTCAGGCTCAGAGACTCTTTCTAGGCCTTACCTGAGTTCTGGGCAGTTGCCCAAAAGAATTTCTCCACTTTTGCTTTCGGTGTCTGGAAAACCTCCTGGAGGCAACGCTGCAATCACAGACATGAGGAGAGCAGTGGTCACTGTGGGGCTGCTCTGCATTCAGCAGTGGAACCCCCAGGCCACTGCTCTTGCTGTGCCCAGGGCCCCGATCCCGTGAGTTTATCCAGAACATCCCAGTGTTCCCCCCATTGCCTGCACTGCCTGTTCCTTCAGTCCTGTGAGAGCCAGGCTGCAGCCTGGGGCTGCTCTGCCACCACCAGGGGCCTCAGTGCCAGCCCTTACAGTTCAAACATCGTCTGAAAGACAAACCAGAAGTCACAGATCTGTAGAATCTGAGTCTAAAGTTGGTCCCCTGAGAACCCAATGGGAAGGCCTCTGAGAGCCAAAGGATGAGTAACTCTGAAGGGGCTATAAAGTCATTGTAAAGAACTGATATCAGACACTGAGGGACAGAAACCCCTCTCAGGACAGCTGGAGCTGCTCCCAGGTTATGGAGGAGCAGCACAGCACCGGTGTGGGTCTGCTCCCATCCCTGCTGCTGTTCCAGGGGGTGGTGGCCATGAGAAGGTCCAAAGCTGTGGGGTCTGGGCAGGCAAACACAGGCAAGGTGGGGTAATCTGGGCAGTGCAATGGGAGAGAGCAGGGAAAGGAGTCTGGAATCCCTGAATGTGTCCTGACAGATCCATACCCACCCTTGGAAACGCTGAGCGTGACCTCCTCCATGCGGGACAGAGCGGGGCCCTCCTGGAGCACACACCAGTACACGCCCGAGTCCTGTGCCTGCAGCTGCCCCATGGTGACGGTGACAATGCCCTGCTGGGTGTCATCCTGGATCCTGACCCTGCCTTCCTGAGCTGTGCTGGGTCCCCCTGGGGGCTCTGAGCTGGTGGTGACCAGCACGTTACACGTTTCCCCCTCTTCCTTTTTGCACCAGGCCTTGCTGACAGCCCCGTAGTCTGAGGTCTTGTAGTGACACTGGACAGAGACGTTGCTGGACTCCTCAGCTGTGTGCTGCTGGGTCCCTGGAAAACACCCAGCATGTGTGCTGAGACCCCAAAGTGGGATCCCACAGCGGCACCTCCTCCCCAGCACTGGAAGACCCCAGAGCTGCATCCACCTCCACACGTGGAGCAGAAGGGGACTGGACCCAGATTCCCCACACAGAGGTGTCATCAGTTTGGGGGGTCCTGTCCCTTCCTCTGGTTCCCCCAGGGTGGGACACTCAGCCCAGAGGGTCTGGGAGGGTTGGTGGCTGCGGGGCCAGAGCAAGAGCAATGCCTGGCATGGGGGAGGGTCCCAGCAGTGCCCAGTAGGAATCCGTGCTGGAGCCATTGGTCTGGCCCCGTGGGAAGCAGCTGGGATGAGCAGCCCCATTTGTGGGACCCACAGGAACCTCCCCCGAGCCTCTGCTGGGAGCAGACGGAGCACAAAGCCTGAGCTTTGGCTTGAAGGTGCCAAGGACCAGCTGGCACCGTGTGTGCTGGAGGGGTGGGCAGGGGGAGAGAGGAGACCCCTGGGCTGAGACCTGCCCACATCCACACCCGGCTGCCAGGAGGGGCTGTGAGAGCGAAGCAGGAACCCCCTTTGGACACAGAGCACAGCAGGTACTCACTCTTAAACACGGAGAGCTTGACCTCTCTTATCCAGGTGGGCCCAGGGCCCAGTACACACCAGTACACACCAGTGTCCCCAGTCTGCAGCCTCTTCTTGGTGACGGTGAGAGTCCTGTCCTGAGCACTATACTCGATCAATGCTCCGTCTTGTGAGGATCTCCTTCCACTCTGTCTTAAATTTTGACCTCTCTCTGCCAGGACTGTGCAGTCAGTCTGCCCTCCTCGGCACCAGGCCACGCTGTACCCGACTGGGCACTGCACTGACAGCGTGTCCAGCTCCCACTTGAGCAGCTCTGTGAGACACCAGAGGTGGTCACTGCTCGGTCAGTGCTGGGCACGGGGGCACCTGGGACAGACCATGCCCTCAGGCAACTCCCTCGGGAGAGCCCCTGGTCAGGGCAGGGATGAGGTGGGGCAGCACACGAGGGAGCCGGGAGCCAGCAGGACCAGCCAGGTCTCCTTGTGTGGGAGGGGAAGCAGGGAGCGAGGCTGGGAATGGGGCTGGGGGGATCAGGGGAAGCTGCTCAGCCGTGGGGGAGAGGGGGGCAGAGCAGGGAAGGAGCGATGTCGCTCCCTGGGCGTTGGGTGGGAGTGCAGGTACTCACCCTTGAACACATTCAGTGAGATTCTCTTTAGTACATGTTCAGTGGTGTAGTAAGCACAGGAGTATGTGCCTGAGTCCTCTGCCTGGAGGTCAGTCATGGTGACAGACACTGTCCTGCTGTCAAGCTTCATTTTAATTCTCTTATCCTTGGATTGTTCCCTGTTTCGGTCTATCCGTGCTAATTCTTGACATCTTCTGTCTTTCACAACGCACCAGTATTTTGGGTACCAGTCTTGAGTCCCTGCAGTATAGGTACAATTGACATTCAGAGTGTCCCCTTCCTGTCGTCTCTCAGCTTCAAGGGTTTGGCCCTGGAGACCTGGAAGGATCAGATGTGGTGAGGGAGAGGGGAGCTGATCACAGAACCACAGAATCAACGAGGTTGGAAAAGACCTTTGAGATCACTGAGTCCAACCTATGCCCGAACACCACCCAGACGTTGGCACCAAGTGCCACATCCAGTCTTTTCTTTAACACCTCCTGGGACAGCGACTCCACCACCTCCCTGGGCAGCCCCTTCCAGTGTCCAGTGCCCTGGACACTGTCCTGACCCAGGACTGCCACCAGAGGGGCTGAACGGGGCCAGCACGGTGGGAAAGGCCGACTGGGAGAGGCTCTGTGCTCCCAGGGTGGATCATCCCGGCAGCCTGGAGCAGCCAGGGATGTGTGCTGGGAATTGGGGCTGCCCCTCCCTCCCACCCCTGCAGCAGCTGCCCAGCTCAGAGCCCAGAGGGTGCTGGAGGAGCTCCCTGGGCAGCAGGAGGTGGGAAGGGTGTCCCCATGCCCAGGGACGCTCCGAGCCCTTCTCTTACCTGGGAAGCAGAGTGGCAGCAGGAACAGGGCTCTCAGCTCCATGGCCATCCTCAGGCCCGGGGAGGGGACATCGCTGGGGGATGCCAAGCGTGTCCTGTGCCAGTGTGGGTGCCCTGTGACCCTTCCTGCCTGGCACTGACACAGCTGGGGGAAGTGCTGAGCTCTTGCCTCAAGCGGAAACACCTCCCCATGTTTTGTTACAACATGAATATGAAGATAATCTCAGGGTGCTTTTGGGGAAGTGGCAGAGCCCAGAGCATGGCCTGTCCTGGTGCCAAAGGCTGTTGCTGCTCTTGCCTGGCTGGTGGCATTTGTTTTGTCACCCTCCTGTCCCCCTCAGCCTGTGGTGAGATCAACCCACCTGGTTCCTCTTCCTTCCCCTGGTAGGAGAGGAATGTTCCAGGTTTTGGTGTCACTTCCCTCTAGCTGGTTCTGCACCCAAGTGCTTTGCAGGCCTGGGCTCAGCCAGGGCCGACAGAGGAAATGGGGAATGGCTTCTGTTGCTTTTCCCCTCCTTTCTCTCGGCCTCCCTGAGGAACTCTGCCTCCTGGAACTCCACACCAGGCCAGCACTCCCCAAAGTGATCAAAGCCACCGGGGGAATCCTCCAGGTCACTCCTGGAGCTGCCGTGTGGGCATCCCACCACCAAAGTCCCCTTGGGTGACGGCTGTCCCAGCTCTGGGGGGACTCCCTCCTGATCTTCCGCACCTGGCTCTGTCCCAAACAGCTGCTTTGGGAAGCAGGAGCGGTGTCAGGCCTCATCTGCCTCGAGGCCAAGCTCCCCTGGCCTTTCCCTGGGTGTTGTGAGGATGCTGGAGAAGGCCTGTGCTCCACTCTGCTCCCAGACACCCCGTGCTTCCCACACTGGGAGTCCTGTCCCTCAGCAGCAGGGCTTGGCTGAGCCCCTTCTGCCTCCCCGTGCCCTTCCCTGCCCTTGAAGGCAGCCAGAGCAGAGCAGGGAGCTCCTGTGCCAGCGCAGCGTCCCCTGGGCCGGTACCTGCCCCGCTCCAGCAGAGCAGCACACTCAGACTCCACTGACACCCTGGCTGCAAATAATTTCCAATTATATGAATAAGCAGCTTATTAACAATACATTCTGGCTAATCATTTTGTGCTAGATATCTCCACATTGTCTTGTCCCCAAATCCCTCTCTCATCAGGCACTTGATGCGCAGTAACGAGAAGGGGGAACACGCTCGGGCTTCGGCAAACAAATCCCAGGAGTCTGCAATTAGTTCAGTTTCTGCAACTGGTTGCCTCCAAACTGAGCCAAGAGCTGTTCCTCAGCCCTTCCCACGGTGTTTGCTGCACCCGTGGGAAGTCCTGTCCGAGGGGAGAGGCTCTGTGGGGTAGGACAAGTTAGTGAGGAGATGCCTGTCCAGGGCCTGGCACTTTGGAGCAGCAGGAACGTAATGAAGTTGGTCCTTTGGCTGCATCTCTGACAGAGGATCGATATGATTTTAATTATAGAATCACAGGAAAGAAGATGAATGTTATCTCAGGAGGTCACTTAATCCAGCCCGGTGACACAGCAGGATCAGGTCTGGCCATGTAATTTCTAAAGATCTCTTTAAGCAGTCGAGGTTGCAGCGTTCTCCTGTTCCGGTGCTGTCTGAGCACTCCTCCCAGCTCTGCCTCTCCCTGCTCTTTGATGCCTTGCTCCACTTTAACTCCTCTGTACCCACTGTGACCTCTGAGATCAGATCATTCCCCCCAGGGACCTCCAGTCCTCCCCTCGGTCCTTCCACTCCAGACGGTTGCATCCCAAATACGTTAATTCCCCTCCTCAGCTGTGTTCCTGAAAGCTTGGATCTCTCCCCCTTCTCTGAACTCCCTGATCAATTCACCTCTTCCCCGATTGTCTCCTTGGATTCCCCAAGGCTGGAGCCATCCCCTTCCCGCTGCCTTCCGAGGAAGGCCTGGAGCTGCAGTTGATGGCAGTTGATTGACTCCGGCTGCCGTCACAGCCGCAGAAGCCTCTTTGGGTCACAATTCCAGAAAATACCGGCGGTTTTGGGGGGGGTTGGGGGGGCCCGGGGGGGGAGTCGCGGGGGGGCTGCAGTGGCGGAGCGAGGCCACCAGGGGGCGGGAGAGGGTCAGGAATGAGCGCCGGTGCCCCCCGCGAGTCCCCCCCGGTGCCACCCGTGCCATGGCAGGGACCCCTCCCACAGCCTGGGGGGCACCCGGAGCCACCTCCCACAGCCCGGGGGGCACCCGGTGCCATGGCAGGGACATCTCCCACAGCCTGGGGGGGCACCCGGTGCCATGGCAGGGACCCCTCCCACAGCCCGGGGGGCACCCGGTGCCACCCGTGCCATGGCAGGGACCCCTCCCACAGCCCGGGGGGCGCCCGGTGCCACCCGTGCCATGGCAGGGACCCCTCCCACAGCCCGGGGGGCACCCGGTGCCACCCGTGCCATGGCAGGGACCCCTCCCACAGCCTGGGGGGCACCCCTGCCATGGCAGGGACACCTCCCACAGCCCAGTGCCACCCGGCCCCGTCCAGCCTGGCCTGGGACACCTGCAGGGATGCGGCGGGCACAGCCGTTCCGTGTGACACTCGCGAGGCCCTGTGACATTCCCATGTGTCACCTGATATCAGTGGGACCGTCGCTGTCACCTGCACGCTGCAGGCAGGTCCCCAAAGGCGCCACTTTGCCCTTCCAAGCCCAGTTTATCCACACTGCAAAGTCTGGAGAGGAGGTGGGTAGATGTTCCTGTGAGACACCAGAGCAGCTGGGGCTGCCCCTGGATCCCTGGAAGTGTCCCAGGCCAGGCTGGACAGGGCTTGGAGCAGCCTGGGATGGTGGAAGGTGCCCCTGCCCATGGCAGGGGGTGGGAATGGATGAGATTTAAGGTCTCTTCCAACCCAAACCTTTCCACAATTCAATGATATTCTTGCCTCACCTGCCGTGGGCTTTAAAAGACGCCTCTTCCCAAAACTCTGAGCTGGCTGCACACTCAACACCCAACTTATCCACTGGTGGAGCCCACCAGGCCCTCCCTGGGACAGAACCAGGAGCTGCATCCTCAGCACATCCACACAGAGCAGCCCCTCACCCTCATCCAGACCCTGCAGGGACAGGAGGCTGTGGGGAGCAGATCCTGAACAATCCCGAGAAAGGGGGACACTGGGATGAGGGACAAGGCAGGGACTCCCAGAATGAAGTGGTAAAAGATGGCTCAGGAAGGAGCAGGAGCCGTGAGGGGGGGCAGCAGGGCTGGGGGAGGCAGGCAGGGCCAGGACCCCACACTGGGTGTGCAGAGGCTGCCGGACACGTCGGACCCTCGCTCCGAGAGCCGGACACGGGTTGTGGGCTCGGCTCTGGAGGAGAAGAGGCCCCACAGCAGCAGCTTAGTGAGGGGCCTGGTGTTTGGTCTGTTCCACATCAATGGGGCGTCCAGCTGTGGCTGAGGATGAAAGCAAGCGAGAGAGAGAGGATTAAAGGCTCCCAGGGTCTCCTCTAACCCGCCTAAGACTCGCCAAGAGGGCAGTGTGCGGCTTCAGGAAGGCTTCTTCATATGGAAAATATTATGGGAGGGAGAGAAAGCGGAGGGGGAAGGGAGCAGGGAGAGAGGCAGACTCTGTCCAGACTGCTGGGGGAGGACTGACCACTGAAAGGCTTTTGGAGGCTGGGCCTGAGCCCCAGGAGAAAGTGCTGAGCTCTGCTGGTGGGGCACAGGTGAGATGAGTTTGGGAGGCCTGGAGAGACGGCAACAGGAAAAGACAGGGAAGAGAGGAGAGGGAAAGTGGAGAGGGGGAGTGAGGAGGCTGGCAAAGGGAGGAGAGAGGGGACACATGGCAGGGGAGGTGGTGAAAGGTGGGCTGGGGGCCAGGAGGGGAGCGGGAGGTGGTGACAGGCTCTGCTCCCTGCTGGGGCTGCCCGGTGGGAGCCCCCGCCCGCCTCCCTGCCCCCAGGAATGCCTGCCATGGGGAGTGGGCTGCTACCAGGAGCACACCGAGCCCCAGCGAGCTTCCAGGGAAAGGCTTCCTGTCAGCCGGGCCCGGGCTGGGGAGCCCTCCTGCCTCTGGGGCAGGATAATCCCGGGAGTTAACACCCAGCCCTGGTTATGGCCGGGATGAGGGACTTTTCCTGCCTCCTGTTCTGGCTGCCACCGTTTCCCTGCTCCCATTCCCGGGATTTTCTGCTTCCCCCACGTGTGGCATTCCCGGTCTGGTATCAGCCCTTCCTCCTCCCACTGCTGAGATCTCCCCAGCACCCACAGGCTTCCACTCCACTTGCACCCCTGATTTATCCTGAAGGACCTTCCTCACCCTCACTTCCAGGGCTGTGGGCACGCAGGGCACTGGGGGAGGGCAGGCTGTCCTTCCCTCGCTGCCCCGCTCGTGCTCACGCTGGGGTGGGTGTCCAGCACCCAGATCTGCAGCACTTCCCTGCACACAGGGTCAGGGATGTGGGAGCTTTGGGCTGAAAAACGTGGCTTTTCCAGTTCCAACCCCATGCCAGGGACACCTGCCACTATCCCAGGTGGCTTCAGCCTGGCCTGGGACACTTCAGGGATCCAGGGGCAGCCACAGCTTCTCTGGGCACCCTGTGCCAGTCCCTCCCCACCCTCACAGGGAGGAATTTCCAACCTGGCCTGGGTTGCCATGTTCTTGGCCATCGCTGCAGCAGCTGAGGACATTCCAGGTGGTCCAGAATTCAAAATGCACAGCTGGGAGATGTGCCCTGACACACCTGCCAGGTGTGGGAATTGCTATGACCACAAATGTCCTGGTGCCTCCCCATGGATTTTGACAGGAGACAGATCATTTCTCCCTCCTCCCTCATCACCAAATCTCTGCTCCAGGCTCTGAGGAATTTCAGACAAGAGTCTCAAGGTCTGAAGTGTGAGAGGAGCAGCCACCCCAAAGGTGCTGCTGGGTTTTGGGAGCAGAGAGCAGCTCAGCTCTGATCCCATTTGGGCACTCGGCCGGACCCCGCTCCGGCTCCCCCGACATCCCAAAGCTGAGTCTCTTCCACAATTTCCCTAAATAGTTGGCAAGCGTTTTGCCCCCTTCCCTCGCCCAGTGGGACACAAATCCCTTTGCCCCCAGCCTGGAACTCTGCCTTCCTGTCCCTCCCTTCCCGGCCTTCCTGGGAAGCCAGCGTGGATGCGGTGCTGCCGGCTGGCCTGTCTGAGCTGCTTAGTTAAGAATAATAAACAAATTCCTAAATGGAAGGATATTCTTTAAACCTGCCTTGTGCTGCCTGCCAGGGAATGCAGAGCCCACCTCCTGTCCCCCTGCAGCCTTGGCTCCAGGCTCTCCTGAAACCTGAGCTGCGGAGCTGCCCCGTGGCCTCTGCGTGCACCTTCCCCCCTGACCCCGTCTGGATTCTCCTGTCCTTTCCCTGACACGCTCCCAGTGAGCTCCCAGCTCGCACAGACCCCACCGAGGGGCTCGCAGTGCCCACCCCACAGCTGGGGTTACACAGGGAAGCGTGGAATGGGTTGGGTTGGAGGGACCTTAAAGATGACCCAGTGCCACCCCTGCCATGGCAGGGACACCTCCCACCGTCCCAGGCTGCTCCAACCCCATCTGGACACTCCCAGGGTCCAGGGGCAGCCACAGCTTCTCTGGGAATTTCGTCTCAGCCCCTCCCCACCCTCACAGGGAACAATTCCTTCCCAAATATCCCATCTGACCCTGCCCTCAGTCCCATTGTCCCATTGTCCCATTGTCCTTTCCACTTGTCAGGATCCCTCTGGAAGCTCAGCCCTTCCTGTGCTCCCCTGTGCTGCTTCCCCACTCTGCTCTCCGCAGCTCCTCTGACTCAGGGATCTTTCCCTGCCTCCCCATGTTGCTCCTGCACCTTTTATTGAGGCACACAGGGATCTTTTCCCACCTTTTCCTGCTCATTCCCCCCTCCCAGCTCTCGCAGCTTCCCAGCTTTCCTTCTCAGTGGCCCATTTTCCTCATCCTGGCGCTTCCAGCCCGCAGGAAGCCGATGTCAGTTGGAGGCTGAGCAGTCCCTGGGACCCTCTGGCCCCACCACACTTTTCAACCCACTTCTCATTTTTCTTCTTCTCCTCCTGTAATTTATTGTTTTCAGCTCTACTCCTCCTCCTCAGTTGCTGCTGAAGGGAACTCATCCCCTGCCTCTTCCCTGTGTTTTCATCTCGAGAAACAGGGAAAAACCCATTTTGCTCTTTCCCCAGCTCCAATTCCCCTTCCACCCCCACACCCTCCCACCTCCCTTCCCAGCCCTGAAACCTTTCCCTGGTAGTGTTGCTGTAACTGTTCAATTAAAGCAGCAATTACAAAATCAATCAAACCAAAGCAGAGCCGTGCGCTGAGGGGGGCCCGGCTGGGGACGGGGATGGGGACAGGGACGGAGCCCAGCCCGGGCAGCTCCGCCCCCGCTGTGGGGACACTGAGGACAGGGTGGCACTGGCACCACCAGCCTCACACCCCCTGCGGAATTCCCCTCCTGGGAAAATCCTGGAAGAGCTGCTGGTGCTACCCACGGTTTGCATCGGCCATTCTGTGATTTTAACAGGATAAATCCACACGTGGATGGGTTTATCTGCCATTTCCTGGGGTTTCTCCTGCTGATTCCCTCCCCCCTTTGGATGGGTGTTCCTGCAATCCCTGTGTCCCCTTTGTCACACGCTGTTCTCACCAGGTGACACTCGCAGTGTCCCACTCCCCACTGTCCCGGTCTCCTCGGAGCTGCATCCATGACTTCCACTGCTGGAATTCCCTTCCACCACCTGCAGCCCTCTTGGTGCTGTCACAGCCCTCCCTCCCAGAGAGGGACAAATCCTTCCAAACTCATCCCAAACAAGGAAAGATGAGCTGGAGAATGGGGTGGATGAAGAGGAAGTTGTGCAAAGCAGATGAGTTTGGGTTCACCTGTGGGCAGCTTTCCAATGGCACGAGGAATTCAGCTTTAGCTTGGATTTTTCCAGGGAGACCCAAATCCTGCTCCAGGTTTCACCAGGCAAGCCCCCATCACCCCCACACCCCTGGAAAGGCCGAGGCAAACAGGAGAATTGGGGATGGAAAGGATGGGAAAGGCTTTCTTGTCTCCTTAGGAAGATATCCATGGAAGGAGCAGCTCCTGGGAGCCCTTGGGATGATCCCTCAGGAGCACACCCTGGTCTGGCTGCTGCGTTCTGGGCCTGCTCTTCAAGGCAGACCCCTCTGGGTGGACGGGAAGCGTGGCTGGAGCCGTTTCATGAGGAGCTCTCATCCCAGACTCACCCCTCATTCTGCCCAGTCACAGGAGCAGCATCCCAAAGGTTTTTATCATTCCTTTCCGAGCGGGAATCTGGCAGCATTCCTGGGGCAGGAGTCCAGTTTGGCTTTTGGTTTTAGTGAGTAATCCTGACAGGCCGGTCACCCTGCAGGTCTCACGGACTCAGGGCTGGGCTGGCCCTTCCCAGTGTGGCAGGAGGGACAAATCCATTTGCCAGGATGCTTTAAGGAGATCCCATCCCTGTTTTTTTTAATTAGTGTGGACATTCCCAGCTCACCAGAGTTTGATACCTATTAAATACTGAAGATCAGCACACACTTCCCCCTGTTCCCAGGCTGTCTGACACTCAGTGCTGCTGCAAAGCTCCTCCATTTCCCCACCCACCTGGAAACACAGGATGGAGAGGGCTGGAAAGGCAGGAGTTTGGCACAGGGGCGAGGTGATTTTCCTGCCACTTATCTGCCTGGTGCCAGGTTATCTCAGACTGTGCTGGTACCTCTCAGGGTGGGTTTCCTGGCCCTGGTGTTTGTATAAATCCAAGGAAATCAGGGACTGTTTCCAAGCACTTTAAAGCCTGAAACATCAGCCCAGCTGTGCAGCCCCTGTGCAGGTGATCAAAGCCTGCAGGTGCTGCTGGATTGGGACTATTGGATCTCCAATAATTCGGGAAAATCCCCACGGTTGTGTCCTCTGGCTCTCAGTCCTGAGTAGATTTTAGCTGGTGACTTCCAGACAGGTGCCCTCCCTGGCAGCCTTTGGTTGGAAGGATCAGCCGAGAGCCTGGGGGAGATTCCCATTTTTCCTGGTGGGTTTGGGAGGGACCAGTGTGGGAAAGATCCCCAGTGCCAGGTGGGGCAGGGAGGGATGTTAATTCACAAGACTTTTGTCCCAAAGCCACAGAGCTGTCACCCACCCCTGGCTGTGCAGGACCATCCATCGAGGCACGGCTGGGAAGGAACAGATCCCAGTCTAGGAGGGAGGAAAACCCACCTGGCTCCTTGGATGAGCAGCAGATAAAGACTCCAAATACCCTGCTGGGCTGGGAGCCCTCCCAGTTCCAGTTCCCAGTGGTGGGATGGGGGTGGATAAAGGAGCTGGACTCGCTCCCACTCGGTTTCTGCAGGTGGGAAAACGTTGTCTCCAGGGAATTGCCTCCTGATTTGTGGGGGTCTCACTCCTGACCTGCAGCAGGATGAACAGTGGGGAGGGTTTTACAGGCAGGCCCTGGCTCAGGCTGTCCCTGGAAGCTGTGGCTGCCCCAGCATCCCTGGAAGTGCCCAAGGCCAGGCTGGACAGGGCTTGGAGCACCCTGGGACAGTGCAAGTGTCCCATGGTAGGGGTGGGATGAGATCTTTAGGATCCCCCAACCCATCCTGTGATCCCATAAAACCCAAATCCCGTGCTAAGGGACCCTGGCCTGGTATTCCTGCAGCTCCCAGGCTTTGCTGCCAGCCCCTGTGTCCCTGTGGAGTGGCAGGGGCTGTGTGGGGACACGGCCACGTGCCCGGGTGGTGCCACCACGGGCGAGCCTCTGGCCATGTCCAGCTGCCCGTTTGCCATCTATATTTGGTCAAAAAATGACTGGGAATTGTTTGTTTGTGGCTCCTTGGAAACCCCCCTGTGGAAATGGCTCCTTTTGTTTGGTTACTTGGGGAAAAAAATATTTTCCTCTCCTTCTTTCACTGTTTTGAAACACGAAAAAAGCCAAGGTTTAAAGAGCCCAGGAATATCCTGGAGTGTCCCCAGGCCCTGGCTCTGCCCGTGGCTCCCTGGGCTCCCTCTCTCCCTGACTCTCTGCTCCACCTTCCTGCACACCCTGACAATGGAAACACCATTTAAATGTCCTCCAAGTTTCTCTTCCCATTGAAAGAGAGGATTTATTCCCC
>JACBWW010000110.1:622842-672967 GCA_020086605.1 Lanius collurio
CCTGCTCGGGGCTTCTGCATCTCCACAGCTCCCTCGTGCTCCTTTGCTGAAACCTCTCCCTGCCTTACCTGCTTTTAATACTCACAAAACTACTTCAAACTAAAAACTATTTTTTTTTTCATGGTTTATAGAACAAAGCCTTCAAGGAAATGGCTGGACACTCTCAGCAGGTGCTCTCTGTCCCTCCAGCTTTTGGTTTCCTGCTGAAGCTGCAGCTCCGAGTTCAAGGTAGGAGCAAATCTCTGCTTTCACTCCCGCATTTCTGCCCTCCTGTTCCTTTCCCAGTGGGATGACTGGGAGCAGAGAGTGGCAGATATTCATGGGGCTGCCTTCAGTGGTCCCTGCGTGCTGGGGAGCCACGAGATAAGAGCAGAGAGCCCTCGGACCTGTGTGCGTTGGCAGCGGCCCCCGACCCACCGGGGCAGCTCCGGTTTACACCACCGAGGATCTGACTTGGAATTTCAAGGCTTTCCAGTTGCTATCATAAATATCTCTTCTTTTTCTTGGCAATGAAGCAATCTAGAGAGTGGTTCCAAAAAATTAAAAGAAGCTGTTGGCAGATGTGTCTATTAGTTTGAGCTGGAGGGTTTTGGCTTTTTTGGAGGCTTGAGCTCAGACGTGGGGTAGCCTGGAGGCTTCTGGGCATCCACAGTAGCTTTACCTTTGGCTGGGCTGTTGTTCCTGGAGGAATGTGCTGTGTTGAGGTGTAGGAGAGGTTTAAATGGGAGATGTGGGAAATAGGGAACAGGAAGGATTCCAAAGCTGCCCTTTGTCTCCTTGGTGAATCCCTAAATCCCAGGGATGGATGTGTGAGTTAGGCCATATAAACACGAGGTGATGTCCAACTTTGCCTGTTCAAAACACTAAAAAACCACCTTTCCCATGGGCAGACCCCTGCAGAAAGTGCCCTCAGCCTCTTGGGAGCAGAATTCCTCCGAGGGGCCGTGCTCGGGGAGCCCGGCAGAGCCAGGCCTGTCGCGGCCATGGCCGGGGCGCGGGGCTGGCGCCGCTGTGGGTGTGGGTGTAAACACGGGCCAGGAGTGCCAAAACGAGTCAGGTGTGCCAAACTCAGCGTGCCCCAGGGGTGCCAAGCCCGGTGTGCCCCGGGTGTGCCAGCCCCGGCGTGCCCTGGCTGTGCCAGGCTGGGGCTCCGCTCCTCCCCAGCCCCTCCGGAGCGATCCACAGCCTGCTCCTGGCTCCAGGGCGTGTGGAAGTGGCCATGTTTGCTCTCCTTTGGCAGCCCTTGGAGGCCCTGGAGGGATTCCTTGAAGTTGAGAGTGGCTTTGCAGAGCAGGGCTGGGAAAAAAAAACGAGGAGAAATGAAGTTTTGGTTGGTGGAGCTGACCCCAGACAGACCCAGGCGTGTCCTGCTGATGCTGTGCTCACACTCACCTACACAAATCGAGGTGCAACTCTATAAATTCCCAGCTGGAGCTGAAATTGCCTGGATTTTGTAATTTGGCCCTGGGACTCATTCAAGAAAAACATCAAAGCTTTCTGCTCCATTTCTGGTGCTGAGTTCAGGTGACTTTGGGGGCTCAGCTGACCCCACTCCTGGAAAGCAGAGCAGGGCAGGAATGCCCAGGTCCTGCCCTCTTGGGCTCTGGCAGCCAGGAACCAAAGCCTTCAGGAGCTAAAATCCCAGTGCTCCACGTGGTGTGACCCCTCCTGACAGGAATCCCTGGGTCTGTGGGAGCAGCAGCCCCAAGGAGGGGTGGAAGGACTTGCTGTGGGCATCATCCCCCTTGTCAGGTCCCTGTGGTGGCCTGGGGGAGTTGGTGTGGGCCCAGAGAGCAGTGCAGGCAGGGTTTGTGTTGGTGTGGCCTTTTGGGGCAATACCAGCTCCCCAAACTTTGCTAAGTGGAGCATTTTTCCCAAAGCAGCTCCGCTTTTTGCTGCCAAGACTGTTCTATCACCTCCAGATACTCAGCACTTTCCAGGCTGGATCAATGGGCAATTGTTCCAGAAACACATGGAACTTCCCCAGCCTGCCTCTCTCCTTCTGTTGTCTTGTGTTTTCATTGGGGTTTTTTTTAAATTTTATTTCAACCTTTAACAAAACCCCCAGAGATCCAAGCAAAAATAGCCCGAATAAGAAAACAAATTCTATCATAATTTTTCTCCAGGCCAGGGCAATAATTGCCCGGCGTGCTCTGCTCCTCCTTCCCAGCCCCAGGAAGGTTTTACGAGCTGGAGCAGCCGCTCTCTCAGGAGGTGCTTGAGAGGAAAAGGAGCCCACGGAGCCAGGGCCGTGTTTTCCATCTGCTGCTTCCCCATGGAAGCCAGGCCATGGCTTGGCCCAGCTGAGCCCAGGTGGGGACAAACCCCTCAGATCAGCGTCAGGGGGCTGAGCTGCCACCCAGCCCCGCTGTGCTGACCATTCCTGGGGACTGGACGCAGCTTGGTCCCACATTTTGGGTTTACAGACCCCTCCCAATAATCACCTCTTAACTCCCCCTCCCTGCCCGGCTCTCGGCGCTGAGCAACAGCAGACGGGAGGTTTCATGTGCCATAAATATTTAGATTGTGCCTGTGTGTTTATAACACTTGCTGGGGGTGGGACTGGAGCAGCTCTCACTCAGCAGCAGCACCTGATGCTGGGGAAGGTTTTCCATCTCCTCATGGGGACCCCGGAGCAGCCCCGAGCTGGCCCTGCCAGGGACTGGGAGCTGAGTTGTCCTTCCCCATCCTCCTGCTGGGAACCAGCAACGAGGACAGCGGGAGGGGGATCTCACGGAGCTGCTGCTCCAGAGGATCCTGGAAGAAAAGTTGTGTTTGGGATGGAATGGGAAATTTTTGCTGGTGTTGTCAGGGGAAACAGGTCTTCTGTGTGCCCCAGAGGTTCCAGGCCTCTCCAACACAGAATGCCAGCCTGGTTTGGGTTGGAAGGGACCTTAAATCCCATCTCGTTCCACCCCTGCCATGGACAGGGACATCTTCCACCACCCCAGGCTGTTCCAAGCCCCATCCAACCTGTCCCGGGGCAAGGTCCCTCTGAAAAAGGTGGAATAACTGCAACAGGAGGGGTTTGAGAGCAGGTTCAACCTCAGGAAGGACACTAAAGGGACTTTGGAAGGGCAGGCACAGCCCAGCTGAGGTTCTAGGCCCTCTTCCATAGGGATCAGGGCAAGCTTGATCCATAAAGATCAAGCCCCAGTGCAGTGCTGGTGGCCCTGGTTGGATTGGACTGGGCAGACTGGGAGCCCTGCAGGGCACCCCCATGCTCAGCACCAGGGCTCTGAAGTGTTATGGAATTTTTGGGGCTTTAATAAATGTGTTTTTACGAATGTTTCTTTAGGGGAAAATATTTTTCTTTTGTTTCTCTGCGTAGCCTCTTTAGGACTTGCTGTGGAAGTGCAGCCAAAAGTTTGAGCTTTGGCTCCTTTTTTCCCCTGTCCTGTGCTTTTTTTTCCTCTCTTTTTGGGCTTTTTTTTTTTTTGAGAAGAAATAAACCTCAGTTTTTAGTTCCTTCCCTTGCTCCTATTCCAGAACAGGAGTGGAACCTGCTGGGTTCTGTTCTGGGGATTTAGAAACAGGAAAAATGACTCCATGGCAAACTTGGGAAGGGTTTTCCTCCCTGGGCAGGAGGTTTGATATTTGTCTTTGCTCCAACCTTTTTCCTGGAGCCTTTAATGCTTATCACAGTCAGAGATGAGACATCACAAAAGAGGGACAATGAGGGATGCCCAGCTTGGTGATTGTTGGTTCCTCTTTGCCACCAGTGGCAAATTTCCAGTTTGGTGCAGTGAGGACTGCAATGAAGAGGGAAAAAACCAGAGAAACAGAGCGAGAAAACCCTTCCTCATCTTGTTTTAGAATCAGCAGATGGAAAGGAAACATAAACTCAATTTTATGTGGATTAGAAGGCACCTATAAAGAGTCCTATGAACTGAGACACTTGGCTCTGTTACCCTAATGATACCTATGGAACAATATGTGAAACCTATTACACTCCTGGCTCTGTGTGTGTGTGTATATATTTATATATATGGACAGAGAAGGAGCGAGAGAGACAAAATATGGGGCCTTTATTTTTATTGGCTTCTGCGAAGAATAAATTACACAGCAAGGGCAAGGTTAAATTATTGTAAATGTCTGTATGAAAGGCATCACTTAATTATTAACAGTCTGCTACAAATAAAAGGTACAGATGCTAAAATGGCCTGACCTGCTGGCCTGGGGGTGGTTAAAGCTGGTGCTGAGGCCCACAGCTGGCTGGTTCTGTCGGCCAGGCTGGAGAAGGGAGGCAGGGTAAGGTTTCATTGCAGGGTGGCTCCGAGCCCTCTGTCCCAGATGGCAAGGGAAGGCTTGGAAAATGGGGCAGGGGAAGGTGGGAGCATTCTGAAATCCAGGGGAGACCCCTGTGAGGAGAGAGGATGCTCAGAACTGCCTGGATGAGGAGATGGAGACCCCAAGAGTGTAACTCCCTGTAAATTCTGTCGTGCAGTCCCTCTGCCCTGTGCCTTGTCCACAAAGGGCAAATCCACAGTGGATATGAGTTCCTAAAGTGGGATTAGGAAACTCATCCCTGGCCCAGTTAGGGAAAGGTCAGAACCCCTTTAAAGAGGGGGCTGCACCTGAGCAATCTGCAAAAGGTAACCCACAGAGAAAACCATCCCAGCATGGAATTTCCACAGGGAAACTTGGAGGCTGCACCAAGTTAGGAGGAAAAAAATAAATCTGAAACTCCACCAGTCTCTAGGAATGAAAGAACTCCATGGAAAGCTCTGCCTTGCACTCAGTCACCAAATTAAAGCTGCTTTTGGCAGGGAAGGAGCCGTGCCTGTGATTCCACGTTCAGCCTCAGGGCCAGATGGAATCCCCTGGAGCAGCTCCCCCCTGCCCATTCCCACCCTCTCCTGCTGCTCCAGGCACTCCCTGGGGGAGCTGGAGCATCATCTCTCCGGGAGAGACATCGAGCCTCACTTTAAGACCCCAAAATCCTTGAGAATTGGTCACCTCTCCCCTCGCTAAGCCCTCCCAAAGGCTCAGTGCTCCAACACCACCGTTTGCTCCTACAAAAAACAGGATGGCAAAGGAAACACTCGGTGTTGAGCTTGATCCTGATGGATTTTAAAGCAGTTGGACACCTGAGGGGATGGGACAAAGAGGAGGAGGCCGGATAATCACTCCCCAGCCATCCCTACATCCATGTGTAGGTGCAGAGCATCCCCATTCCTGTTTTTGAACAGAGCTGTGTAAAGCCACATCATGTTATTGCCCTGAGCTTTCACCTCCTGACTTCTCTGTTGGGGAGGCACGACCAAAAAATGCCAATTTCTTCTCCCATGTTACTGAAAATCCCATCAGTGGCTGTGTCTTTGCTTCCTGCTTCCTCTTTATCCCCTTGACTCTGGCTGCTCCCTGCAGGAACGGGCCTGGAGGCTCCTCAGTGCTCAGGTTTGTGTAGGAGGTGTTGGAGAAATCACCCCAGAAAAAGGGAATTTTGCTGTGGTTTCCCATCACTTCAGACTTCTGCATGAAGGTTTGGAAATGTGAGCCTTGAGCTGGGGAAATGTGAAGTCCAGGTGGAGACTGGACGGAATCAGAGACAGGTAAACTCTGCTCCCCAGGACCCCTCCCATCTCTGCCTTCCACCTTTGTGGGACTCTGATGAGTTCCCACAAAGCCCTCGATGACAGCAGAGCAGGAAAACATTTAACCCACTGCTTCTTTGAGTCCTGGTGCTGTAGGAAAGGAGAGCAGAGGCTTTTCCTTGCTCCTGGCAGACAGGGATCGAATTCCTGCCGGGGAAAAGCTGCCTCCACAGGAGGTACATCTCGGAACAAGGGGAAGCGTGTCGTGACCAGGCTCCAACAGTAGCACAGCCTGCTCCAGACCTCATGGGCTGCTGAGAATCCCGATCCCTCACATCTCATGGACTGCCTTGGCCCCTCTCCAAAGGCCCTTGGCAGCCGTTCAAGGCCTCGCAAGGTGCTGAACACGCCGACGTTCCTTTTGTCTCCGGCGTGTGTGAGTGTGGGGATGGATTAGCCCGGCTTCCCTGCCGGAATGGGGCTGGGGCTTGGCTGGAATTGTGGGGCAGAGCTGCAGGTGAGGGGTTTGTAAGGTGGCTTCACCTCGCCCGTGGGAGCCGCAGCTGTTTCCCCACAGGTTCCTGGTGGGTGACCTCGGTTCCACCCGAGGCCGTGGGCAAAGCTTTGGCAAAGCGTCAGGAACGCTGATGAGCTCAATCCAGAGCAGGACAGGGATGGAGATGTTGTGGGAAGCCCCTCTTGTGGAGCTGCTGAGTGGGAAGTGCCGGTCACTGCTTGGGGCTGGAGCTGCAAAGGGCTCCATGGAGGTTGGTTGGACGGGGTGGGGGAATTTTTGTTGTTGGGATTCAGTGGGAAGGGCTGGGAACAGCAGAACTGCCACCAGGAGCTGGGATGGGAAGGAGTTCTGGGCGATTCCCACCTTTCCAAAGGTGCAGGCACAGGGGCAGGCGTGTGGGAAGGGGCTCCTCCACCCGTGTCCTGTTCCCTCCCACCCCGAGGGGAGCCGTGGCTGAGGGGGAAGCTCCTGGGGAGCAGCCAGGGGCTGTAAAAGGGGGATCGGCACGGAAGGGAAAAAGTGACAGGGGGAGAAGCCAGGCCGGCCCCACCTCGCAGGGTCCGACTGGAATGTGTTTGCTCTTGGGGGGGAGCGGTGCCGGTGTTGGGTTTGTAACGTGAACCCTCTGCAAATACCTCCGGGGCAGACAGGTCCCTTTCGGGCTGTGTTTATTTAATAAAGAGCCAGTGAAGTAACTGCAATTTCATTGTCAATTTACTAATGCGTTACAGTTATGTTTCTGAACCTCATTGTTTGGGCTCAGGAGCTTGCAGTGCCTGGCCAAAGCTTTCCTTTTTTCTCCCCCTTATTCCTCCCCTCAAGTGTAAAACACGTTTTATTATGACTAGAATGTCTTCTATTTATCAAAAACTGGGATTAAAACCCTTGACTCCCCCCTTCCACGCACATATCCAACTTGGCAGCAGGTCGGTGATTAACCTCCTGAAAGCTTCACTCGCTCACTCTTTTTTTTTAAAGTCTTTCTTTTTTTTATTTTAAAGAGAGGTAAAACCACGCACGTTTGCGCACACGCTGACACATAACACACACACGTTTTAAAAGTTCATCTGGGAAGAATACAATGGAAACTCTGGCTGGAAAAGCCACGGAGCTGTGCGTCTTTGTGGTCTGGGAAGTCTGACTACGGCCTCCTACTCTTTTGGATGGAAATTTGAGGCACAATTGCACGTTCTCAATAATAATAATATAATAACAAACCCCCAACAACCCCTCAGCCCTCCCCAATGGGGAGTGGAAAGGAGAAGTGAGGTTTTTGGATGAAGAGGGGGAGAGGATGGCAGAGCAGCTGCTGAGTTGTTTTGGGCTTGAGCCTCAGCAGGTCCTTCCTGCTGTGGGAAGGGGTGGGGAGTGGAGGGGTCGCTCTCAGCTGAGGTTTGGTCGATCCCCTGGTCCCACACAGGTTTATGTTCACCAAGAATCCCCGAAGGAGAGGACTTTCCCCCTCTCAAAGCTGTGGGAAGAGCTTTGGGTTCATCAAGTCTGACTTCAGGGCTGGTGTGGGAGCAGGGAGGGACACTCGGCTCCAGACAGGACAGGGGGACCTTTTCCAGTTCCACCCAGGTGATGTTTTTGCCCTGCAACACCGAAAACTTCCCTATCCCACATTCCTGGGGTGTTTTGGGAGCAGCTCTACTTGGGGAACCCCTCTGTGTGTCCACATTCCCATCAATAACGGGGGACATCCGCAGGCAAACCTCAGCTGTTTGATGATTTGTCAAAGGATTTGGGGTTTCATTCCAGGACGTGTCAGGTGCTGCTCCCTGGGGCAGAGCTGTGCCAAGGCTGTGCCAAGGCTGTGCCAAAGCTGTGCCAAAGCTGTGCCAAAGCTGTGCCAAGGCTGTGCCAAAGCTGTGCCAAGGCTGTGCCAAGGCTGTGCCAAGGCAGTGCCAAGGCTGTGCCAAAGCTGTGCCAAGGCTGTGCCAAGGCTGTGCCAAGGCTGTGCCAAAGCTGTGCCAAGGCTGTGCCAAGGCTGTGCCAAGGCTGTGCCAAGGCTGTGCCACTGGGATGATGGAGCTGCCCGTGGATGTCTCAGCATTGTTTGAGCTGGGTTTGTCTCTCCCTCTTGGAGCCATTTGAGCCAAGGTTTCTCTCTCCCTTTTGGGGCAGTTTGAGCTGGGATTTGTCTCCTTTTTGGGACAGTGTGAGCAGGTTTTGTGTCTCCCTCTCAGGGCTGTTTTAGCAGGGTTCTTCCTCTCCCTTTTGGGGCCATTCAAGTCGGGTTTCTCTCTCCCTTTTGGGGGCCATCTGAGCCGGGTTTCTCTCTCCCTTTTGGAGCCATTCAAGCCGGGTTTCTCTGTCCCTTTTAGGGCCGTCTGAGCCGGGTTTCTCTGTCCCTTTTGGGGCCATTCAAGCCGGGTTTCTCTCTCCCTTTTGGGGCCATTCAAGTCGGGTTTTTCTGTCCCTTTTGGGGATGTTTGAGCTGGGTTTCTCTCTCCCTTTTGGGGCCATTTGAGCCGGATTTCTCTCTCCCTTTTAGGGCCGTCCAAGCCGGGTTTCTCTGTCCCTTTTGGGGCTGTCCGTGCACAGTTTGTCTCTCCCTGCTGCTCACACACCACTGGAGCACAGGGCTTTCCCCAGCCCCACTCTGAGCGTGGCCAGGGGCCAAAGGCCCCTCGGCAGCTGCAGCCCTGCCCTGGGCCTTGACCCCGGAGCGGGTCCCCGGCTCTGCCCTCAAAGGCTCCGCTCGAGCCCTTCACGCCGGATCAGCTCTCGGGGCCCTCCACAGCACAGTCGTGACAAATTACATGGGATGGCTTCAGAGGGGACCCCTCCGGCTGCCCCAGGGCTTTGAAGCAGCCCTTGAACCCCACCTCGGGCCGGGGGCTCTTTGTGCTGCCCGGCCCTGGCGCGGCGAGCGCCGCTCGCTCCGTAATGAGAAGGAAGATTTCTGTTAATCTCCTCCTAAATGAGGGTCTCATTCCTGCAGCAGAAACTTGTCAGCTGCTTGTTAACAGCCTCTCGGACCCCTGCTCACGTGGCCTTCATTATTTTTAGGGGTTTTTTGTTTGTTTTTTTTTTTTTTTTGGTCGTGCCTTTGGTTTGGAACAGAAGTGTAAACTTTGCTTAAACCGAGCTCATTTAACAACCCCCGGCTTAAACCCAATGGTTTGGGAGAGAAATCCGGCAAGAAATCCAGCAGCACTGGTGGTGGGGGATGTTTCATATTGAATTTTCCCCCTTTTCTTTTCTTTGGGTTTTTTTCTTTCTTTTTTTTTTTTTTTTTTTTTCATTTTTAAATGTGGAAACTTTTAGGCACAATCCCGGCCCTGTGTTTAAGTCATTAAAACATCTTTAAGCATTTTCTGGTTTGAGTTTTCTTAGCAGCAGTCCTTTTCCTGGAAGGTATTTTATTTTTCTTTTAAGTTGATGAAAAAAAAAAAAGAAAAAAATAATAAAAAAAAATTAAAAATAAATAAATAAATAAAACCCCACCCCTTGCATTTCCAGGCGATTTTTGTTTTTTTTTTTTAAGGGGAGTGAGGAGAGGGGGGCGGAGGAGGTTGTGGGATGAGGAAAGTGAGAGAACAGGGCCCTTTCTGTGCTTTATTTCTAATCCGCAGGAATCCATTTTAGCCTTTTATGGCTGTTGCACTTGCTGACAGGATTTACATTCCCCGTATGTTATCTGAAACATCACAATCTGGGGCTCGGGGATTGTTTCATGCCTGGGTTAAAAACACGCCGGTGCTTCTGGGAGGCTGCGGGGAGGGAGTCAGGGAAGAGCCGGGAAAGGGAGAGGGAAAGCTTTTAAAAAAGGAGGAGAAAAAGAGAGGGGAAGGGAGAGCCGAGCACTTTGTGGGAGCTGCTGCTGGCAGAGTTCACGGCCCAGACAAACTGATGTTTGAGGGACGCAGGGAGGTATCAGATCCCTTTGATTCTGGCCCTGTTGGAGCACAGTTCTGGGCTGGGGAGGTATCAGATCCCTTTGATTCTGGCCCTGTTGGAGCACAGTTCTGGGCTGGGAAAGTATCAGATCCCTTTGATTCTGGCCCTGTTGGAGCACAGTTCTGGGCTGGGAAAGCAGTGATGGAAAAGTCCACGCTCCACTGGCTCTGCCTGAAGCCCCTCCGTGTTGAGCTGTGATGGAACCACCCAAAGGTTTGGGTTTAAAGGGGTCTGAAAGTTCTTCCAGTCCCACCCCCTAAAATAATCCACCATCCCAGGTTGCTCCATGGCCCAACCAGGCCTTGGACACTTCCAGGGATGGGGTGGCCACAATTTCTTTGGATAACTCGTGCCGAGGCCTCACCCCCCTCACAAGGACATCCATACATTGAAATTCCTTCAGTTTTCCAGGCATTCCCCCTTGTCCTGGTACTGCAGCACTCGGATGCTCTGGGGATGGATGGATGGACAACACCATCCAAAAACCTTCTTCTGGCCTCAGCATCCAGAGCTCCTGGCAATAAAACCTGATTTTGGTAGAAACCAAACCAAATACCATTAAAATTCCAACTTTGCCAAGTGTTATTGAGAAAAGAGCAAACACTGAGGATTGGTAACAGTTTTCCAGCAGCTACAAGAGTTGCTGTGCCCATCGAGGGTATCCCTGAGAACCTCTGGGGTCCCAAACACTCCTCCCTCCCTCTGGACACCCCAAAAATCCCCAGGCTGGGCTGTTCTCCTCTGCATCCCTGCTCTTCCATCAGGGCCATGTCCCTGAATGCACAAGGAGGTGCCACTCCACGTTGTTGGTTTTCTGCTCATGACCAAGCTCTAAGCTCTTAAGGTAGGGACTTCAGCTTTTTAATAACTCACGGGAGAACCCAGGGAAAATGTAAGTTTTATGGAGTCTAGAGAATATTTTTAAAGGATTTAGATGTCTGGAAAAATGTCTTAGGAGGTTTAACTGCTTTGCAGTGGAAAAAAAAAATTAACAAATATTCTTATTTCTTTGTTAGTCTCTTTTGAGGCAGAGCAGCAGCCACATGTTCCAGGCAGGGCTGTGATCCCAAGGCTCTGGGCCAAATCCCAAACCCATTCAAGGCAGAAGAGCCCAGGTAGGGTGGGCTGGAACTCGGTCCTGTGTGTGTTTACAGGATGAAAGCTCCATAATCACTGGAGATTTGAGAGATGATTATTTTTGGGGTGGTGTAAAACTCTC
Organism: Lanius collurio; assembly: GCA_020086605.1. Lineage (NCBI taxonomy): Eukaryota > Metazoa > Chordata > Aves > Passeriformes > Laniidae > Lanius > Lanius collurio. Next base: position 634,022 of record JACBWW010000110.1, read on the forward strand.
TGGGCTGTGAAAAGCTGCGTGTTGGAGAATCAGCAACATTATCCTGGATCCTAATCCAAACAAAGGGGGATTTGGGCTCGCCAGGCTCTTCTTGTACCACCCTCTCTGTGCTCCATGCTGGTTTATCCTCTTAGCTGGGATGGAGCCGCCTCTCCAGGAGCTGGATCATGGCTGGGCACCAGCTGGGGCTTTGTGCCAAAGCAGGAGGTGGTTTCGGGTTGGTCTGTGGCACCTGAGCTCTGGAAAAGTGAATTTCCCAGAGTGGCACTGGCACAGATCACTCCAGACAGAGCTGATCTCGTTTGGGGCGTGCTCCAGCTGGGATAAATCCACAAGAATTTCCTCATGGAAAGGGTGGTCAGGCCTTGGCGGGGCCACGCAGGGAGGTTTGGAGTCCCCATCCCTGGAGGTGTCCAAGGAAGGACTGAATGTCACACCCAGGGCTCTGGGCTGGGGACAGGTGGGCATCGGGCACAGCTGGGACTGGCCAGTCCTGGAGGGCTTTTCCAGCCTCCAGGGGTTCTGGGGCTCAGTGGGACACGGCGTGTGCCTCACCCCACACACAGACCCCTCCCTGACCCCAAGTCTGGCCTGGAACTCGGCTCCTACCTCCCAGATAAGAAGGAGAGCAGGTTTGGATCTGATATAAGGATGAAACTCCTCCCTGTGAGGATGGTGAGGCCCTGAGACTGCCCCGGGCAGCTGTGGCTGCCCCATCCCTGGACGTGTCCCAGACCAGGCTGGACGGGGCCTGGAGCAACCTGGGACAGTGGAAGGTGTCCCCATGGGATGGGAGGATTCAGCTTCCTTCCAACCAGCCCCTGCCACGATTCTACGACCACCCAGCCCCCTGCCTGGCCCTTCCTGTCCCCCCAGCAGCCATGTGGAGGTTCTGGTGTCATTTCCACCCTCCTTGGCTCTCCTCTCTGCCAGTGACCCACCCGTGGGCACCCCCAGCCAAGGGCAGAGCCCCCAGCACCCGCAGGAGTTGTGTTACACCCCCGGTCCCTGCGAGTGAGAGAACCCACCTGTGTCTGCGGGGCCTGTTTGGGATTCCTGGGAAACTTTAACCTCTATTAATACCGCTGAATTATTCCTTCATATGGCAAAGCACTTATGTAAACCGATCTCCTCCCGCCTCGGAGGAGGCAGGCGCTGCTCAGATGGATCTACCTGCTCTCAGGGGGCTCCCAAACCCTCCACATTCCTCCACGGCGCTGCTTTTTTTCCCCCTTCCAGGAGGACGTGCGTGTGCTGGGAGCGGGCACGTGATGGGAAAAGGGGGAGAGAGAGGAGAAGGAAGGGAGGAGTGAGATCAGCGGGATAATTGGCCCTGGAGCAGCAGCAGGTTGGGGAGTACATTTGTCTGTCTCTCCGTCAAGCCTTGCCGAGCTGGTGTCTGAGCCAGACCTCCCCAGAGCTGGAGTAAATTAGGAGGAGGCTGGCTGGGGTCAAGTGGGCTTAGTTGTCATTTACACCGACACCTTTTTATGTCGTGGCAGCTGCCAGCGTGGCCAGAGCGCTGGGAAGGGGCTCCATGGAAATGAGAACCAGGCCCAGGAGGTTCCTGTCGGAGGTGGCAGCCCCAGGGATTCCCAGCCACCGGCACTCGGAATCCGTGGAATCGCGGGGCTGTCCCCAAAGTCCTCAGTTTGCTCGTTTTCCTTTATTTCTTGGGGTTTATGGCTTGTGCCCTTGGCTGCAAAGGCTCAGAGGGGGCTTTTGAAGTAGGAACAAATGAGGGAAAGATCAAATGTGTCACAAAATCGTGGGACTCCAGCAGATGGGGCTCAAAGAAAAGAATGCCCAAGCAGCTCCGGCCTGGCAGTGCTGCTGGGTGTCACTGGGGCAGAAGCAGACCTGTCCCGGGGCAGGAGTTTCAGTGGGAAAGGTTTCTGCCTTCCTCCTGGCTGCCACTTGGATGGCACACTCAGAGACCTTAAAGTTCCTCTCATTCCAGGCCCCTGCCATGGGGACACCTCCCACCATCCCAGGCTGCTCCAAGCCCCGTCCAACCCGGCCTTGGACACTCCAGGGATCCAGGGGCAGCCACAGCTCCTCTGGGAAATCTGTGCCAGGGCTTCACCACCCTCACAGGGAAGGATTTCTTCCCAATATCCCATCTATCCCTGAACCCTGGCAGTGGGAAGCCATTCCCTCTTGTCCTTTGTAAATATTCCCTCTCCATCTTTCCTGTTGGCTCCCTCAGGCACTGGAAGGCCACACTGAGGTCACCCTGAAGCTTCTCCTCTCCAGACTGAACAATCCCACTCATAAAACAACACTGAACCCCTCAAGGCATTCCTAAAGCAAGAATTCCTGGGTCCCAGCTCCAGCTGCCAGGATCCAAAGCTGGCTCTCAGCCTGGTGGGAAGTCCATGGTCACAAATAATCCCGAGTTCTTGGAGAGACTTTGGCTTTTCCAACCCAAGAGCAGAACAAGTTGGAAAAAGAGGAGTGGGAAGTTCTGCAGTGTCTCACCCCTCTGCTCCCCAGCAGATGGTTTGTTTGGGGTTTTATTTTTGCAACCAGAGCTGAGGTTTGAAATTCCACCCACATTGGGAAATTCAAAATCCATTTTCCATCTCTCCAGTCACTCTTTCTGCATGGCTGAGGAAAAGGGATTTTGGAAGACTCTTTGCCTTGTTAGGACCAGGTTAGAATTCAGCCCTTGGTCAGTTCTGAGAAGAGAGAGGAGTCTGCACCCCCAAAATTCAGCTTTGTTGGGTTTTCTGTCCATACTCAGATTGAATTAACCTCAGGTGAGGCAACAACCACAGCACAGTGCTGAAGAAATGCTGGAAAATGAGGCTTCTCTCGGCCTCCACGATTGGCTCTGTCCTGCCCTCCCTGTCCCTTGGTGTTGGTGACATTCCTGGCTGGCTCTGTCCTCTCTCCCCAGCACCGAGCACAGCAGGGACCTCATTTCACCTGGAGCTCTGAGATGCCACCATCAAACCAAGCCGTCCCTGCTGTCCCTGCTGTCCCAGGACTGTCCAGATCTCCCCCGTGATGCTGCACTGGAAGAGCTGCCCCAGGCCCTGGAGATTCCCGTGATTCCAGGATTTTGGATGGAGCCAGCCTTTCTGGAAGGGCTCTTCTGGTCACTGCAGGGGATTGCGTTAAGTCTGGACAAACGGAGACAAAGGAATTACTGAGCAAAATGTCCTGGCCTGTCTTCTGCAGGAGGTCACTGAGATGATCTGTTTGTCCCTTCTGGCCTTTAAATCCACTAATCTATTTTCCCTTCCAGGAACTGGAACTGTATTCTGAGAACAGCCCCTTAGGAAAAGAGAAAAAAGCAGGCAAAGGAGGCCTTTGAAAAACAACAGCAAAGCAAAACCCCCTTCAAGTACAAAATAAACTGAGGTACAAGGTGCAATTAACAATGCACCAACAGCAGAGCCTGGAATGTAAATTGTATTTAAATAGGGCTGTGAAGAATGTTTCAGTCCCCTAAATGGCTTCTCTCTCCTGCTGCCTTGAACCTCCAATCAAGCCCTGCCTGGGAGTAATTTGGGGCTGGAAATTGTTGCCACACGAACAGCTGAAGGCTGGCAGGGTCACCGGCCCCCCGTGTCACACCCTGTCATTTTAGATTAAGATATGCAAAGGCGACACGGCTGCGAACTTTCCCTGGGCTGTGTCCATCCCCTGGCTGCGAGAGAGGAAGGCGTAATTGGAGTCAACTACTTGATTATGATAATTGCTACTGTCTGGGGGAAGAAACAGCCAGGCCCGGAGCCTGAGCCGTGCTGCACCTTTGGGGTGCTGCCTGGCTGCTGGCCAGCAGATGGGCCTGGCAGAAAATGCCCTTTTTGGCCCCATTTCGGCCCCTTGACCTCTGCTTGACCACTTGTTGACTCCACGACTCCAGGCGGGGTCATGGGGTTTGCTGCTCGTTCTCTGCTTCCCACCAGAGGACTGGCCCTGAAGGATTTATCCCCCACGAGGGAAAAGGGCTTTGTAGAATTTCTCCTGGGCTCTGCTGGGCGGCACAAGCGGGACTGAGGTGCTGCACATTCCCCACCGGGATATTCATCGGTTCCCATTGTACGGCCCGGCAGAAATCTGTGGGAAACACCTCCAGGAAGCTCTGCTGGTCAGTCTGTCACAGGCTGCCCATTCCCATTTGCTGAGAGAACAGGGATTTGGTCCTGGAGGTCGAGGAATGTGGAGCAGGCGCCGGGATTTCAGCGCTTCCAGGGAAATTTAATGGGATCTTGTGGGGTTCCCTCTTGTCTCTGTGCCTTGGAGCCCCTTTGAGCAGCAGCAGCAACCCCTTCTCTTCATTAGGTTTCTTTTCAAGGTTTTTAAATGGTTTTGAGGTGTTGGGATAGGGGAGGGAGGATCTCAGGGTGAAATCCTGAGGAAATGTTGTATTCCCAAGTCCACCCCAGGTTTGGGCCTTGGAGCCATTGGCATTTCCAATGGGAGTTAAACACTTCCATACCCCTGGGAAGCTCGGCAGCAATTTCCCCTCAGCACATGGGAGCTGTAACCCCACCCAGGAGTGGTGTGAGGCAGGGAAAGGCCCTGGAATGGAGATCCCACCCCTAATTAAGGAATTATTGTTAATTCCTGGCTACTATTCATTAATATCTACCCTCACTGCAAAGCTGCTGCTGTGGAGCAATAAGCACCGCCAGAGCTCCAATAACAAATAACAACAAATTCATTGGATAATTGTTTCCTTGGTGTTGTAAGAGTTGAATAAAACTGGGAGGTTTAATGTTAAAAACTCTGAGGAAGGAGTACCTGTGGGGATACCCGGATTTCTGTCACAGAATAATGGGATAACGGGGTCCTTCTGTCCCTGTGCAATCTGCAGGAGTGCCCAGCCCCAGCTGCTCCAGGACAGGGTGCTCTGCCCTCGTAGCACTTAAGGCAATGACTCAGGACCCCGTGGCTGGGGGCTGTGACACCACTGATCCCGTTAATTTATGGGATAACCAGTCCTTTGGGAGAGCTTCTTCCTAATCTCCATTAGTTCAAGATTGCTTTATCCCTTTGCAGCCAGGAATTTCGCATCCCTTTCCTCTCTGAGCTTTCTTACAACTCCATCCCTGTGATTGTGGGGATCATTTCTTTCAATTTCTGTAGTTTTGTTTTCTTTGTTTTTTCTCCATCTCTTCGGGACTCGCTTGGGGAATGAGCAGAATCAGACCTGCAGGTGAACTCTTCTCCTCCACAGAAGTCATCCCAGCACTGAGTGGTCGGTGCTGGAGGTGCCAGCAGTGGGTTTGGGATGTGCGTCTGGGAGATCCAGAGCTGTGGTGACACCCAGGGTGACACCCCGGGGTGATGCCCCATGTCTGGGTGCCGGCTCTGCCTGCCTGCAGAGGTGCTGCTCTCCTGTGGGCAGGTGCTAAGCCGAGGTGCTTCAAAGCAGCTTTGCCTAAATCCTGTCCGAGGTGGACACGGAGCTTCCCCGGCCGGCTTTGATGTGCTCGGGGCCGCTCGCCCGGGCTGGGCGGTTTATCCAGAGCTGCTTCCTGAATCGGGAAGGGAGGCCTGGCTGGATGGGGAAGCACGGATGGAGCCCAGCTCTCCTGAGAACCCAGCCAGGCTTAATCCAGAGCCCACCACGGCATCCTGCAGATCTCAGCTCCCAGAGCCCGCGGCAGGAGCGGCAGCAGCTCCATCTCCCACCTCCTCCCATCACCTCCCTCCCGGCTGTGCCCGGTGTGAGGGACAGGCCCAGCACTGAGAGGGAGCAAAGCTCAGGAGCTTTGGGAGCACCAGCCCCAAAAAGGTGGTGGGGTGGGGAGGAGGCATCTTTTTTTTTAAAAAAGAGCCAAAAAAAAAAAAGAAAAACCAAAAAAAAGAAACAGTAAACGCATCAAATAATAATAAAAACCCACCCTTTTCTTTGAGCCTCAATGTATGCTGGTGCAGTGCTTAGGGGATTAATCTCTTAAAAAATAAGTGCCATGTGAGTAGACAGGCAGTGATTAAGGTTTTAACTGATCAGTCTGCGTCTGACAGTGAACCAGCTATTATCTTAACGGAATCAAACGAACATTCAGAGCCTCTGCTCAGCCCCAAACATGAAAGGAGATGTCATCTGCTGGCAGTTGGCAAAGCCGCAGGGGAAGGGGGAGAGGGAGAAAGGAGGGAAGGGAAGGAAAGCAAAACAAGGGTGAGAAAAAGGGGGGAAAGGAGGGGAAAGAGGGAGAAGAGCTGAGAAAGGATGGAGAGGTGAATAAAAGGAAGCAGCGGAGGGAAGGAGACAAAAGGGAGAGCAGGAGAGGTTTGAAGAAGTGCTCTGCTCCGGTGTTCCTTCCCTCCCTGCTCTCCTGAGTGGTTTGGAAGCTTTTCCTGAGCAATGGGGGCCTTTGGAGCCCTGTCCAACCCCTGCCCTGCCTTTTCCCACAGCGGCCGCCAAGGTCTGCCCCAAACCAGGGAGGTCTGGCACTCTTGAACCTGAGGTCAGAAACAAGAGGGAGGAGAAGAATGGCCTTCAGGCCAGAGGGGGAAACCAGGGCAACGGGGCTCTTATCGGGATAAAAGGGCTTTATCTCAGAGCACTTCAACAAAACACACAAGCCTGAGAGAAGAGGCTCTGTCAAGTGTCCGGCGGGGCCACGAGGGAGAGGCAAATCCCTGTGGGACAGAGGGGCTCATTCCTTAGGGAGACCCCAAATCCCTGTGGGACAGAGGGGTCATTCCTTAGGGAGACCCCAAATCCCTGCAGGACAGAGGGGTCATTCCTTAGGGAGACCCCAAATCCCTGTGGGACAGAGGGGCTCATTCCTTAGGGAGACCCCAAATCCCTGTGGGACAGAGGGGCTCATTCCTTAGGGAGACCCCAAATCCCTGTGGGACAGAGGGGCTCATTCCTTAGGGAGACCCCAAATCCCTGTGGGACAGAGGGGTCATTCCTTAGGGAGACCCCAAATCCCTGTGGGACAGAGGGGCTCATTCCTTAGCCTGTGCGGACCCTGGACCCGGGGCAGGGGCAGGTTTTGGGCTCTGGGGCTGGGGGGATTTACCTGTGCTGGAGACACCACAATTCCTGGGAGCTGCTTAACCCCAGCTGAGCAGGAGCAGCCTGGCAGTGAGAGGCTTTTAAAGCCGGGATCAAGGGAGCAGGGAGCAAGGAGCAGCTCTGGAGAAGGTCAGGAAGGGAAGACAAGGAGATGGCCATGAGTGGGTGGACACAAACCCAAGCCATTCCTCTGGGGGTCGGTGCAGATCAGTCCATGCTCCAGGGGTTGATGCAATTCCCTGTGAAAGCAGGAGCCAGGCTGGGATCCCATTCCCTGGGGAAGATCCCAAATCCCTGTGGGACAGAGGGGCTCCTTCCTTAGGGGATATCCCAAATCCCTGCAGGACAGAGGGTCCCATTCCTTACACCCCCAAAGCAGGGGCTGGGGCAGGTTTTGGGCTCTGGGGATGGAGGGCAGGTGGGACTTGGGAATTTCCTCTGGGATGTGTTGGGAGACTGAAATGGAGCAGTTGCAGTCTCCAGTGCAGGGAACTGAGGGCTGGGAGAGGGAGAGGCTGCCTGGCAGAGAGGCAGGAGCTGCCTGGTCACGTTTGCATCGTCACTTCACACCGAGGGAACACCGGGATTTATGGACTTGAGGGTGCAGGAGGAAGGAGGAGGAAGATGTGATGCTCTGTGCCAGAAATCCTCTTTTTGGGGGGAAATATCCTGCTCTCCACCTGCCTGTCACACTCCCCTCCTTGTTCCCTGGCCTTTGGTGTGAGACAAAGCCCCTTGGCGAGGCTCAGAGCCTTGTGGAGACCTCAGGTGTCCTTCCCCATGGATCCCTCCCCTCCCACACCTGCAGAGCGGCCCCGGAGCATCCCAGCACAGGGAGAACCATGAATTTCCCGGGGTGCAGCCCCCTCTGCCAGGCTGTTATTGCTCTGTGCTGTCCCTGCTGACTCCATCCGTCTGCCTGGTGCTGCTGCTCCGTGCCAGGAGGGCTCCGGGAGCGCCAGGGTCACGACTGCCCCATTACGGGGCGAGATTTATCCTTGGCAGGTGTGCTGCGGGATGCTATATTATCCAGGATTATGAACTGTAACAGGATAATCTCTCTAATGTAATTCAAGCTCTCGACATGGCTTATGGCTCCTTAATGTACCTCAGACTGAAGAATTACAAGAACATTTTCCCCCCTCCCTGCCTTGTCAGCTCCTAAATGATTTAGGCAATCGCCTGAAGCCAGATCTTGGCCTCCAGTCATAACTCAGAGCAGTTCAGTAAATATGATGGGGAAGGAGTTTTCCGGGCTTTGGTCTTTCTTCCTTCCACTCTGCTCAGCCCTTGGTGAGCCGGGGAATGAGCTGGGAGAGCTGGGATGCGTAGGGAATGAGTTGGGACTCACAGGGAATGAGTTGGGACTCAGGGAATGAGCAGGGAGGGCTGGGACTCCCAGGGAATGAGTTGGGACTCCCAGGGAATGAGCTGGGACTCCCAGGGAATGATCTGGGAATGCTGGGGCTCCCAGGGAATGAGCTGGAATTGTCAGGGAATGTCCAGGGAGAGCTGGGATGCGCAGGGAGTGAGGAGGGAGAGCCGGGACTCCCAGGGAATGAGCAGGGAGGACCAGGACGCTCAGCCCTGCCCTCACCTCCCCGTCATCCCGGGGCCCTCCTCCCTTCCTGCCCTCAGCTCCCAGCATGGAGCGCTGCCACCCAAACCCTCGAGGCACAGAGCACCCTGGGGACCGTCAGCAGGTCCCCTCTGGGGGTGGGCTGTCCCTGTGTGACCCCGGCGTTGTCCCCTCAGAGCATCCCCCCTGCCGGGCACAGCAGCAGCAGCAGCAGCAGGAGAGTGGGACATTTCCCCAGGGAAATCCTTTCCTGCGCCTGGAACGCGGCAAAAAAAGCCCCTTCCCAAGGTCTCTGCCACGTCCTGGGAGAGGAGACCCTCCCGAGTGCAGCCTGGCAGGATCAGATCTCTGCTCTCAGCAGCAGGACGGATTTCCAGCCACCTGAAGGAGGAGATTTTTTTCCTTCTTTTTTTTTTTCCCTTCCCTGGAAGCTTCTGCAAGACAGAGCCTCATAAATCTCACCTCCCAAACCCCTCAGGCGGCCGGGTGTCTGCATCCTCTCCATCTTCATTTCTTTTCCCTGCTTTGATGCTCTGGGAGGCGGATGTGCCGTGGCAGGAGCCCGAGGTGGGAGGTGGGAGACTCCGTGCTCTCTGTCCCTGCCACGCCACGTCCCTGCTGCCACCTTGGTGGCACCCGGGGTGTCCTGCTGGAGGAGCCAGCGTGGCTTGGAGGGGCTGTCCTGGATTTTCCAGGGGCTGCTGCGATTGGGGCAGTTCACAGCCCCTCAATCAGTGGGAATTCCTCTGTGTTCCCTGCTGGGGTTCCCGGTTGGGATTCCCGGTTGGATAACTCGGCAGTAATTAGTGGTTTGGGGGAAAATCACCCTGTGCAGGTGGTTGGTTGTTCCTGGGGGGTCCAGGCTCTCTCCGTGCCCTCCTGCTAAGCCAAGGGAAGGGTTCCCATCTTTTCCATCACTGGCTTTGAACTCCACCTCTGTTCATTGCTTGGGCTCCGTGGTGGATTTTGTGGCGCTGATTTTAAGTGCAATGAGGATCATTCCCATGGAAAAGACAAACAATTAAGGCAGCCCCTCCATCCCAACAATCTTCTGGGCTGGGGAGCAGCAGGATCCCAGCTGGGACCTGCCAGGAATCCTCCTCTGGAGTCACTGTCCCTGTTCATACCTTCCCTCTCTTCCCGGGGTCTTTCCAGTTCCCTCCCAGTCCCACCGTGATCCTTCCCGCAGCCGTCTCGGTGACCCCAAGGACAAAATCAACTTTGTAGACGGGGTGGGAGGGGAGGAAAGAAAGCAAAAGAGGCAAAAAAAGCAGAGATTAAGGACAGGAACTGCTGGGAAACAAATTCCACCCGGCCACAGACTTCAAATAAACACCAGCTCTGCAGATGACGTGGAAAAAAAGGGATACTGGAAAAAACACCTCCTTCAGCATTCCCGGTGTGAGGCCTCGTTACCTGTTGCTCTTGTGAGCCTGGCAGGTGTGTGAGGAGCTGAGGGGTGGCTGGAGGGGGAAGGAAGAAGGGAATGTGCAAAAAGGAGGATGAGGAAGAGAGAGGGGGGGAGATGCGGCCTCAGGCTGGGGCAGGGAATGGCCGAGCTTTTCCTGGGAGAAGGTAACGAGATTCCCTGAGAGCACATTCACCGGGATCCTCGCCAAGGACCCACTCTGTGCCCTGGGCACCACTCCGTGCCCATCCCAGTGGGTGAAAATCCCTGAGGAGCTGCCTGGGGAGGGCGAGGTCTGCCCGAACTGCTCAGGAGAGGAAAAGAGCCCTGGAGAGAGGGAATGAGGGGGATGAAAGGGAAAAGCGCTCTGTGACTCCTCCAAAGGACACGTCCGGGAGCTGCGGGTGCCCGAGCGGGGCCGGCAGGAGCAGGACAAGAAAGCGGAGTGTCCGCTGGAGCCGCGGTGGCAGCGGGCGGTGGCGGAGCGGGACGCTCGGGGCAGGGCAGCTCCCGGCAGCTGTATTTACTGTTGCTGTTTGTTGTCGCCCTGGCAGCCTCCGCAATGTGAATTTTCTGTGTCACTGGCTGAGAGGATTCCAGGCAGGTTTTTGATAATGTGGGGTTTTTGTAAACCGGGGCGGGGGGGTGAAGAAAGAAGCCACAGGCTGGAAACTGCTGGGCCCAGAGCTTTTAACTCCTTCGTCACCGAATGAGTTCGGCTGGAGTTCGTGGTTCACAGAATCCGGGGATTTGGGGCAGGTTTGGACCTGTAAATGTGGTGTCTCCACAACACTTCCCTTGGCAGCAACCTCAGCCTGTCCTCAATTCCCAGCATCACGAAGTGAACCCCCCGTTCAGCAGCTCCCCACATCCCTGCATCCCCCTCCCGTGTCCCTTCCCCAGCCACCGCTCGGGATTTTTGTGTCAAATCCTTCCCTGCCTCAGTTTCCCCTCCTGGAAAAGGAGGAGAAAGAAAGTGCCGACAAAAAGCAGTGCCCAGCTCGTGCCGTCGGTCCTGGAGGTGGCCAGAGGCAGTGCCAGGTTGCCCAGGCAGGTGCCCCTCTGGCAGTGAGGGACTGCACCCCCTCAGCCCGAGGCTTTTGCCACTTGAAAGCCAGACAAGGAAATTGCAGCGGGTTTGATCTCTCCATAAACAATCTGGGAATCCAAGAGTAATCTTCTGCTCCTTTGTTTTCGGGCAAACAGAGCAGCAGCATCTGTCCCCTGCTGGCTCTGCTGCCACAGCCCTCAGCCCGCTCTGAAAGGCGGCTCCAGAATCCCTTCTTTCTTCCTTTCTCTCTGTTTTCCTTCCCTTTTTGTGGTTGGGATAAAGGACACGGAGAGGAGCTGCTGGGGACAGGAAGGAAAAGCTGTTTACAGAGTGGAGGAACTGGCAGAGCATCCTCAGACCTGTCCCTGCCTCCCAGGTGGCACCTCCGGCTTAACCTCTTCCTTCCTGTGACACAAAAGGGGATCCCTGCCAGCCTTTGCCATCTCCTCCCAAAAGGCTGCCTCGGATTAACCCTCTGCTCGCTCTCCCAGAGGAGAAACAGGGACTTTCCTTCTTGGCTGGTCCCTCATTTCCAAGTGCCTGTTGCTGTCACCCCAGGACCTGGCACGGGACAAAGAATGAGCCTGGAATCCGTGTGGTTGGGCAAACATGGGACTTCCAGCCCTGGATTTCTGGGTTTTCCACCATCTGAGCTCCCCTGGGGTCCCTCTGATCACCTCGATCCCTTTAGGGAAACTGAGGCACCAGATTCCCTGGGATCAAGCAGCAGAACAGAGATCGAGATCTGCTCCAGCACCGCTTCCCCCACACCTCGTGGGGTCTCACAGCCCCCTCAGCCCCCTCGGAAGCTCCGGTCACCTCTGCTTTCCCAGCCCTCGGATTTCAACTTCGCTCACCCGGGCAGGAGCCGCTTGAGCCCTGACTGACACTTGATTGACAGAGCCAATTAGCCAAACGAAGCCAGCTGCATTCAGCCCGCAGCAGGCTGGGGGAGGAGGGGGGAACCGGAGGGGAGGCCAGAATCCAATTCCTCTCCCATCAGGCGTGATTGCCGGTTTTGTTTTATTCTCAGCCTGTTGTTTTTTGGGGTTTTTTCCGGAGCCGCCGCCTCTGGGTGCCACTCAGCCGGGGCTCGCAGCCTCCCCTCGGGCTGCCAGGGCGTTCGGGGCGGGGGGTTGGCATCACCTGGGCACGTTCTCCCAGCTCTGGGGTTTCCCCAGGTGAAGCGGGGAACTCCTCGTGCCGTGACACGCTCCGGATGAAAGCGCGATCCGGGGAAGAGGCGCAGCCCCTTCCTTGCCCACGGAGGATGCCCGGGGCAGGCGGGGCTCAGGTGGGGCTACCTGGGGTTTGTTCCCTTCTGCGTGTCCCTTCCAGGTCGAGGAGCTGGGCCGGGAGGAGGGAAGCCGGGAGCACGCCGAGGACAGGCTGTGCACGGAGTTTGTCTCTCCGGAGATCTGCGTTTCTTCTCCCCCGATGTTTCTTGACTCATTTCCTCAGCTCGCAGCAGATATTTACTTAACCCCGCGGCTGCTCCGCGCCGGGAATGCCGCGTTCGGGGGCTGCGAGTGCTCTCCCTGCTGCCGTGGTGACACGTAGGGGCTCACACCCTGTCGGGGACACACGGGGGGGACACCCACGGGGGGCAGGGTGCCCGCGGACGTGGCACCTCGCTGCCTGCTCTGGCAGGGCTCCGGTGGGCAGCAGGGCACGGCATTTCAGGGTGCAGTGACGGTCCTGTCACACACAGCACGGACAGACGTCCCCGTGCTGCAGGGGGCAAATGCCCCGGTCTTTGGTGGCCAGGACACAAAGCCTTGCATGCCCGAGGTACTGAGGGCATCGATGATCACGGATTGAAGTGCTCGTGCCTTCATCCCCCAACACACGGATTTGTCACCCCCCCTTGTGCTGGGGACACTGCAGAGGAAGGAGCCCCCTCACGTTGGTCGAGGCTCTTGGTGTGGCCGAGGCCTGGCCGTGACCTGTCCCAGCCTTCTCCCTTCCCGGCTGTTTTTCCCAACCCAGCCTGAAGCCGTTCTCCCTCAAAGCCTGCCTTGTGCTGCAATTCTGGGAGCCAAAGCCTCTTTGATGGGTGGAGAGCCGGCCCTTGCTGACCACCACCAGGCTCTGGACAGATCCCAAAGCCTTTCCAGCTTGTGGCCACCGCTGAAAGGGTTCATTTCTTCCCCTAATGAGATGCAGCCCTGGCTGGGGGCACTGCAGCATCTGCTCCGCAGCTCGGAGCATCCAGGCGGAACAATCTGGTCAGGGGACAGCGAGGGAGAGTTTCAGCCAGGCCGAGGGGGTCACTCAGCCCTTCCTGCAGAGTGTCCCTGGCTCCTGCAAGAGGGATCCCATCCAAGGAGCCCCCAGGAGTGGCAACACTCAGATGGGGTGGGCATGGATGGGTGGAGGAAGCTGCAGAGAGCTCAGGGTTGGCATGGCCTGAGTGCCCCAGGGGTGGCACTGGCTTGGGGGGAACGTCCAGCTGTGTCACCCTGTCCCCATCCTGCAGAGCCGCCACTGTCCCAGTCTCAGCCTGGGAAAGCAGACTGGACAGAGGGCCACGTGCACAGCTGGCCTGGCATGCAGAGAACTTCCTCGTCCTCCTCATCCTCTTCCTCCTGCTCTGCTGGCAGAGGCTTCCCGAGGGCAGGGAGCTGGCAGGAATTCTAGCAGGAATTCCAGCGGGCCCGGCAGGAGCAGCGGGAGCCTCCAGCTGGGAGAGGCACATGGAAAGGCACCGGGAGCTTCCCTGCAGCCAATTTGTGCCCCAGCTCAGCGCACATGAAAAAGTCATTCAAGGAGCCACTTGAAAACAGCCTCGCGCTCCCCTGGGCACACTCGGGGTGTCAAATGATTCCCAATCATCCAAGAAAGTCTGATCAGCCTTGGATGGATGGAAAGAATCCGGCTGACTGAGTGAGCTTTGGATGCAGCCCGGAGTTATTAGGAAGTAGCTCTCAAAGCCTGCAGCAGGCAGCTGAGAGAAGTGAAACCCTACCCAGGTGTTGGAGATCCTTAAACTGGGAAGGAATTTTTCTTCCCCTTGGCTCTGGAACAACAGCAGCACTTTTTTTTTTTTTTTAACCTTTTTCTTTTTTTCCTTCCAGCCTCTTTCGGAGCAGGGCAGGTGGGCACTTCTCATCCTCCTCCTCCTCCTCCTCATCCTCGCTGGGGTTGTCTGGAGCTGTTTGAAGGCAGGAGTGGGGGCTGTGCCAAGGGTTCACAGCTCTGCCAGCGGCTCTGCCACAGCCCTGGGGCAGTTCCACCATGGAGCTGCAGGAAGCAGGACCGCTGAATTCACCCCACAGCCCGGCCTCTGCCAAGGGGACCGTGTGGAGAAGGAGGAAACTGGCAGCAGTCCTGGAAATTTAAAGCCCTTCCACTGCCCGCTGCTTTAAAATAAAAACTATTTGTGATAAATTCATGAATTAATATCGCTCTGCCTCCCTGATCCATCCCAGTCGCTCTCCCTGTCGGGGATGGGATCCATGGAAGCAACTCCACGGACAAACACAGCTCTGGGCCTCGCCCCAGCTGCCCGAGAGCGTGGGGGGTGCGATTCCCCCGATCCCCCGGTGCCAGGACCACGTCCCGGCGGGGCTGGGGCAGCCGGGGAGGTTCCTGCGCCGCGCTCGGGCCCTGCTGGCTCCAGCAGGCCCTTCCCGGAACCCGCCGGCCCGGCCCGCGCGTTTCTGGGAACGAGGTCCCAGCGCTGTTGGTTTGGGGAGCCTGCCAGGAGTGGGGAGGATTGGGGGGAACAGCGAGGGGCCCCTGCTTTGCTTAACCCTTTCCCTGCCGGCGCCAGCGTTGGGAATTTCGGCAGGGATGGGCCCAGCGGAGGGATGGGCTCTGCCTCGCTCCACACCAGGGAGGAGCACCAGAGCCTGGTGCATCCATCCCCCTCTCCGTGTCCAGCGATGCCTCTGCGGTGTCTGGCGGAAAAAAGGGAGGGAGAGGAGAAATTTCCAGCCAGAGCCAAGTCTGAGCCTCGCAAATCCCGGCCCTTCCCTCACGGGTTAAGCGAGCCCAGGGCTGCGTGTGCTAAGGTCAACACAGGCTGCACCTGCCCACGGGCTCCTGTGCAGGAGCACAATTGATGGCTTGTTCCTTTCAGGATTGCCGTTGGAGCGCGGTGCCCAGGCCCCGGGCCAGCCTGCTGATCACATAAAATATTATTTGTGTTTAAAAATTCCAGTAATTGACTATGCACCGGTTTTTTCCGAGCCTTCTGCCAAAGGCAGTAAAAATCAAAATCCGTCCCAGGTTATTTTCATCATGCAAATTCCCATTTCTGTAAACAGGAGTGCGGAGCTGGGAGCCGGGGCCGGCGGCCGGGCCGGACGCCAGCGAGTGCCGGGCTCGGAGCGCCGGGAGGGCGGCCGGAGCGGGGGCAGGAGCAGCCCGGCCCTGCAAGGTGCAGCCACTCAGAGCTGCCCCAGCCGGGCCCTTCCTGCCCCACGGGGGCTTGGCCATGCCCTGATCCCTCCTGGGTGTTCCATCCCCGTGTCTTCATCCCTGTCATCCCAACTCGACCCTCTGTGGGATCTTTCTCCCGGGGCTCAGCCCCTCAGGATCCCCCAAACCCAGGAAATTTAAGGGGTTCAGACGGCTCTGCCTCCCTGAGTGCTCCCAGTCACTCTCCCTGTCCAGGGACAGGATCCATGGAAGCAACTCCATGGATAAACCCAGCTCTGAGCCTCCTGTCCCTGCCCAGTTCCCAGCTCTCCTGGATCAGCCAGGCTGGGAGAAGGGAGTGTCCCTGAGACGGGAACTCGGCGTTTCCTCATGGAAACCCCTCACAGGCTCTCCGGAGGTGCTGGGAGGGAGGTTTTGGCTGCCCCACAGGGAGACCTCGACGCTCCCAGGCTGCTCCAAGGGTAGAGGGAAAGTGCTGGGCAGCCCCAGCTGGATCTCCCCAGCTTCTCACCCACCCAATTCCAGCACTTTTGTGCACAGAAACCCCAGGAGGGTCTGGGGATGCTCCATCCGTGCCTTGCAGCTGTCCTTGGGCACCACAGGAGATGTCCCAAAGCAGGATTCAGGCCCCACACCCCCCTGGGAGCCTCTTTAGCCAAACCCGAGTGTTCCAGGGCACAATTGGTGCTCTCCAGACCCCGGAAAGTGAAAGGCAGCTCTGCAGGGAACCCCAGTGATTCGCCATTTCCAGAGACTTTGAGGTTTTGAGGTCAGGGTTAAGAAGTTTAGAAAGCATCACCAAAAACCCCCAAACTTCTGAAGTTGCAGTAGAGAGAATGACAGGCTCTGGATGTGCCTCGGGGCATGCACCAGCACCAGGCTGAGGCTGGGGCCATCAGCTGGATGAATTATCCCATTCTCCCTCCTTATGAGACCTCTTTGTACCCATTTTGGAAACTTGTGGGAACAGCTGAGGTTTGGGGTGGGATGCTGGGCCACACAAGCCCCTGACCTACTTGGAAATAGCATTTTTGAGTTCCTCTGGGCCTTTTGGGTTTGCACACAGCAGCAGAGATGACATTTTCTCCTCCTTTAAGGAGAGGGGCGGGAGCCTTCAAGAAGAATTCACATCTGTTTTGGAAACAAGTCAGCGCAGGAAAAGTGCCCACATGGAGCAGAAATGTGGTTTTGATTGTGCTGCACTCTCCAGAAAGGAGGGCTCACATTTTAAACTCTATTAGACAGAATAATAACAGCTCACAGCTCGTCTGCCTTTCATCTGGCCCCGCTTCCCCCGCGACGCAGCGACGAGGCCGCCTCCCACTCCCACTGACACCCAACCACCTCTGCTGCTCCTCGGGGATTGGGATCAGCAGCATCCCACAGCATCCCCACAAAAACCCCTTCCAGGATGCAGGGAGGATGGATTCCGGGATCCCAAAGGTTTCTATTCCCAGCACACCTCAAGTTTGGCATGGAGGGAACAGTAAAATGTACAAAGGGAGGAGATGGAAAGAGACAATTCCCAAGGGATGGAGTGCCAGGACAAGGGGAATGGCTTCAGACTTCCAGAGGGCAGGGTTATGTGGGATACTGGGAAGAAATTCCTCCTTGTGAGGGTGGGGAGGGGCTGGCACAGGGTGCCCAGAGCAGCTGTGGCTTCCCTGGATCATTGGAAGTGTCCAAGGCCAGGTTGGAGCAGCCTGGGACAGTGGAAGGTGTCCCTGCCCATGGAGGGGTGGAACTGGATGAGCTTTAAGGTCCCTCCGACCCGTTCCAGGATTCTCTGATTCTCTGAAGGGCTGCAGGGAGGCAGCTGCATTATATTTGATTTTAAGGTGATCCCTGCAGTCTCACTCTTGGCTAATTACTTTGGCTCCATCTCCAAGTGCCGTGATTAATGGCCGTGGATGTGTGTTTAACTGAAACCTCTCACGTTTGGAGGGAATAATAACAATAATAACTTTTTCCATCCGTGGAGATCTGGACCACTTATGATAATTAAAATTGCATGGCACTACCAGTGAGGGTCTTGAGCTACTTCCCAGTTACCCAGGTAATCCTCTCCCGCCTCCCGTTATTGCTCCAGGGGTCTCAAGTGGAGGCTGGCATTTTGTGTCATTTTTCCCTTCTCTTCCTGGACTGCTCCATTGCTCTGTTGTGGAGCTGGTGGCTCCTGTCCTGTGGCACGGCCTGGAGAGGCATTTTTGGGTGTATTTAGTGCAGGTAAACCACTCACAACAGTGCAGGATCCTCCCCAAATCCCACTGGGATGGAGCAGGGTGGGTGCGCTCGGGATCCACCGGGATTGGAGGCAGCAGAGGGGCACAAAAGCTGCTCCAGGAGCAGCTCCAGCTCTGCTTTGAGCTTTTCATGCCAGCCTGGGGTGTGAGTGGCCCGGGGTGTGACTCAGGCCATGGAGGGGCTCACGGCTCAGCCGCTGTTTATGCGCTGGCAGGGACGAACGGGCTCCGCTCGGGAATCGCGGGAGGCTTTGTACAAACAAGGAGAGGAGAGGCAGAGGGAGGGCTCGGGGCTGGAAGTACGGGCTGTAAACATGACACGTTTCACGCCAGGACAGCTCGGAGCTGGGTGATCCAAACTCGGAGCAACAGGGAGGGCACCCGCGTGGAGCGGAGTTTTCACAATAAATGATTAAAGCATGGTTCAGATCCCGTCAAATGGAACGGTGCTAATCTAATCACAATCCATCTGGCACTGCCACATCTGTCCCAACACCTCCACCTCTTCATTTTCAATCAGCCTTAAATAGTACATAATTATTAATGTCTCCCCGCCTGTCAGACGGCGCGGGGGATTCACTTATCTCTCGCGATCGGCGAGACAGAGACGGATCCAACGCCAGGCGTGGGGGGCGAGGAGCCTTTTGCCCTTGGGTTCATCCTCTCCTGGCACTGTTGCTGCAGGGATGGGCTGCAGAGTCACACGCAGGCCCTGGGGGTGGCACCAGCCCTGGCAGCTGGCGGGGAACGGTGCCCGCGGTGCTCAGCGGCGTCGCTGCCGGCTGTCGCCCCTTGCAGTGGTCAGGAAGGGGGGCTCAGGCTGGGAAAGGCCGGGAGATGTTCCCAGCTGCAGGAGAATTTCCCAGCTGCAGGGGAAAGTCCCACCTGAGCAGCCCAGGCTGGCTCCACCTGCTCAAGGCTGCCCTGATCTGCTGGGGAGCTGCTCTGGGGGAACTGGTGTCTGCTCGGTGCAGTTTGGGAGGGAAAAACCTCACAGAAAATTCACCTAAATCTTCATGGGCTGCTCTTCCCTAATCCAGAGCTCACTGGCGTTCACAGAGGCTGCTGCAAGAGCTTTTCTCAGCCCTTCCAAGACCCAAGCCAGCACCAAAGCCCCAGCTGCACACAGGTCCTGTGTCTGGGATAAAACCTGGGCTCAGAGCTCTCCGTGTGGGCTCCTCACAGTTCTGGGCCACACTGAGTGGCCAAACTAAGCAGCCCAAGGTTTTGCCAATCCTTAGGATTTTTCTGGTGAGTCTTCCTAAATCTGGAGATGTTTAAAGCCTCAGGAATCATGTGGTTATGTGAAAATCTCGTCTGTTTCCTCTTTTATAAAAAAAATATTTTCTTGTCCTTGTGGCTGAGATAAAGCTCAAAAATATGAACCGGAGCAATGTGAAACCCAGAAAGTAAACACTGCGTTTTCTTCAGGATTTTGAAGCTCATTCCCTCAGGTGGGGGGAGGCAGGAGCTGTGATTTCCTGATGGTCAGGACTAAATCCTCCTTCAGATCACGCAGCCAGGCCCAAACCTCCGCCCCCACCCAAAAACCTGCTCGGCCGAGCTCGGCTGAGCCGAGAGCAGAGCTGGACGGGCAGCGCTCAAAACCAGCCTTAGGGAAGCAGAGCCGAGAGCAAATACCTCGTGCAGGCTGAGTGAAGCCACCCCTGGATGTTTACAGAATAAGTTACCAAATAACCAGTGTCTCGGGGATAGCTGGGGAGCCCTTGAAACAAATATTCCCTTTTTGTGCCGGGCGCGATCGATGTGCAGCGGGCGCGGCGCTTTAGGTGGATTTGGAGGTTGAAAGCGAAGCCCGTCGCAGTTCACAGTTTGTTCACAGACAAATCCTGCTGCTCGGGTTGTTTGCAGCTCTTTCTTCTCGGAAAGAGCCTGCTCAGCATGTCCAGGTGAGGCAGAGCTCTCACATCACCCTGGGCATCTAAAGCAGGGAGTTGAAGGCAGAGCTGATGGGGGAGAGCTGAGCTGTGACAAGGATGCTCCACTCATCCCCGTTCTGCAGGGCTTCAAAGCCAGGGGGTGCAAATTATTCCTGGTGCAGGGATGGAAGAGCCCAACCCAAGCCCCAGGGAGGTGAGGGAGCTCAAGGAAAGACTCCTCTGTTGCCCAGGTCTTTGCCTATCCATGCTTAGAGTCCCAAACCCTGTGTTGGGCTTTTGGGTCTGGGGTTTGGGTGTTGGAGGGGGAGAGGGCAGCTTGGTCTGGATCCATCCTGGTTTTCCAGCATGGACTGCTTTGCTTCAAAAATAAGAATAAATCCATGGCCTCTCTTGGCTCGGATGCAAAAGCTGGCGAAATGTGATTTGTAGGACTCTGGCTGGTTGGAGTTTGGGGCTTGTTGAAGTCTGGGGGGAAACAGGGAGGATGAAATGAAGGAAGGGAAAAACCAAGCTCCAGCTGGAACCAATGGATGTGAGTCAGGTATGGGCCAGGTGCTCCATTTGGGGATCCTTCCTGTGTCCCTGGGAATCTGGGATGATTTTTGGGACAGTTTTAGTCCCCATCCTAGAAAGGTGTCCATGAAGGGGGAAAGAGCTTTGCTCTGCTTTGCTGTCCTGGAAGCTTCGTTGGTTTTTGGGTACAAATGTGGCAGCAGTAAGTGAGCAAAGGCCTGGAGTGACAGGACAGGGGGAATGGCTTCCCACTGCCAGGGGGCAGGGAGAGGTGGGATATTGGGAAGGAATTCTTCCCTGTGAGGGTGGGGAGGCCCTGGAATGCTTTTCCAGAGCATCTGTAGCTGCCCCTGGATCCCTGGAATTGTCCGAGGCCAGGCTGGATGGGGCTTGGAGCAACCTGGAATAGTGGAAGGTGTCCCTGCCCACGGCAGAGGTGGCACTGGATGGGATTTAAGGTCCCTTCCAACCCAACCCATTCCATGATTCTGGAATCTCCAGTCTGGCATCGGTGTGGGGACCCTGGGCTGCAGACTCAGGGTGCCCTCCCTGTTTCTGCTCCTTGTCCGCGGGCTCAGCTGTGCCCGTGCTGACCCAGGGGTCACCAACAGGAGCCGGGGTCGGGACGAGCAGGGAAATCCGCTGGATGCAGGGTCTGGCCGCAGGCAGGGAATTCCCCGTGGATTGCGGAGGGAATGGGACGCGGGGGGATGGAGCGTGGGGTGGGATTCTGCCCCGGCTCAGCTCCCTCTTGTTCCCCCCATTTCCCTCGTTCCCCTCGTTCTTCCCGATCCCCCCGATCCCCCCGGGCCGCCGCCAGCAGAGGGCACGGTCCGGCCTAAGGAGCGCCCGCTCCCGGCTCCCGGCGCTCCCGGTGCTTCCCGTTCCCTGCTCCCTTGCCCCGCTCAGCCCGCGGCTCTTCCTCCCTTTCCTCACCCTTTCTTCCCTTTTATTGTCTCCATCATCTCTGGGCACTGCTTTCACTTTGATCTCCAGAAACTTTGGCGTCGCTCCCAAAACACTGATGTGTATTTTGGGGGGAAAAGGAAAAAAGGGAAGAAGAGCAAAGCCGAGCCTTTGTTCCCGCAGCTGCTGCCGGGCTGCAGCACAGCTCACACAGGTATTAAACACTCCCAGGGATCCAGCAGCCGCTGGTCCGGCGTTCCCTGCCCGTGCCAGGTTATTTACACCATGAATAAGTAATTCGGTTCCTGCGGTCTCGCTTGAGTTAAAGAGAAATAAAACCAGAGCAGAGTGACGAGCTGGAAGTGGTGCTGTTCCCTCAAACAGCGCGGAGGAACTCGGGCCGGGCGCCTCCTCCCCATGGATACCCTGGGAATAATCAGCCCTCTGAGCCCCCTCACCATCCCCGGCCTCGCAGCTTCCTCAGTCCCGTCGTCCTGGGACCGTGCCACGGCCCCTGGGACTTCCCGAGAGGGCACGAGAGCAATCCCGGGGCTGCCCAGAGGGGCGGGAGCGTCCCTCACTCCCCCCGGGTATCCCTCACTCACCCCGGGTATCCCTCACTCCCTCGGGTATCCCTCACTCCCCTCGGGTATTCCTCACTCCCCCCGGGTGTCCCTCACTCCCCCCGGGTGTCCCTCACTCCCCCCGGGTGTCCCTCACTCCCCCAGGGTATCCCTCACTCCTCTGGGGTATCCCTCACTCCCCCCGGGTGTCCCTCACTCCCCCAGGGTATCCCTCACTCCTCTGGGGTGTCCCTCACTCCTCCTGGGTGTCCCTCACTCCCCCGGGGTATCCCTCACTCCCCCGGGTGTCCCTCACTCCCTCGGGGTGATGCTGAGAGCTGGGAACGACTGGGCAAGGAGTGGGGTGGCGCAGGGCAGAGGCTGCTGCCCTCTGTGCCAGCGGGACCAGCCCTGCACTGGCCACGAGCCCCACCCCGGGCTCAGGGGATGGAGCTCGGCCCGCGGGTACCGGAGAGAAGCAGGGGGGAGAAGCCGGGGCATCGTCTGGCTCCCACATGTGCCGAGGTTGTTAGGAAGATTTATAGGGCCGAATGCGGGGCTTTTTCTCTCTGACTTTATAATAATACATTAGGCTTTTAACCTCTGACCGGCAGCTCTGGCAAGGGGATGCTCCAGGCGGCATCGGGCGGCTCCAGCCCCGCGGGGAAGGGCAGCGCCGGGGAAGGGGCCGGGGCTGGGCGTGGGGACGGAGGGGTTAACGCGGCGCGGAGGAATGTGAGAGTTTAGCGAGAGGCGTCGGCTGTCTTGAGGTCACCTGTGAGGGATTAGCCGGGCAGGCAGACAGTTGTTGTTTGAGGACTGTCTGAGGCCGGGGAAGGGGCGGCTCGGGGGCTGCGTGGCCCCGCGGGTGGGATGTGCCCGTGCTGGCGCTGGGGAGAGCCGGGCTGTAACCCGGCCGTCCTTTCTGCTCAGGGAATCAACCCATCCCCCTTGGGAAGGAGAAGGTGGGATATCCATCCCCCAGCCCACAGTCGTGGTGTGCCAAACCTGCCCGAGCCCAGGTGGGCAGCAGAGATGCTGAGGGGGAATTGAAATGGTGCAGGATCCTGCAGGGCTCTCTCCGCATCCGGGCTCCTTCCCACTGAGCTCCCTCGGGTGGGGACTCTCAGCCCAGCCCATCCAGGCTGGGGGTTCTCCAAAAGGAGCCCTGGCTCTGTGGAAGACCCTGCAAAAGCCCCGATTCCCTGTGCTGGGCTGTGTTGGAGCTGCTGGAAACACGAAATGGGATGAGCAGGGTGTCTGTGAGGCCTCGGTGTCCGTGTGGGACCAACAGGCTGGGGAGGTTGGGGTGGGAACTGACCCGTCCATCCAAGGCTGCTCTGTGGCACTTCCCAAACATTCCAGACCCAAACCAGCAGGAGTTTCTCCTGTATCTCCACCCCTGGATTGAAAACCTCCCCAGTTCCCTGCTGGGCTCGCAGGGGGGACAGGACATGTGTGGGTGTGTGGGGCAAAGGAGGAACCTCTGCCTGGAGCTCAGAGCAGGATCCAGCCGGGGCTTTTTACACCTTCACATCATCAAAACAAATTCAAAGGCTCGGTTTTGACCGTGGGACTTCATTCCTGCCTCGATCTCTGTCCCACCTCGGGGTTCTCTGCCCTCTCCAGAGCAGGATCAGGGAATCCGTGCTCCTTCCTTGGCATTCAAACCAAGACTTCTCCCTGCACCTCGTGCTCCGAGATCCTGCCCTGCCTCTGCAGATGAAAGGTGTTATATGAGGATAAATTCTTAATCGTCACAATAATCAATCATTCTTTACTTATAATTTAGTGGAAATTAATCCAGCAGACGAGCAGAGGGCCAAATGCTAATCTGTGTCCTGGGTGTCTTTATTGACTGGGAAAGGAGAGAATCTTCCGTGGAAATAAAGAGGAAAGGCTTGAAAAAGTGCACCCAGAAGTTTTGCATTTGGAAAGGGAGCAGAGACAAAAAGAAAAACCTCACAGAAACTTCAAAAATTGCACTTTAAAAACTGTAAGAACTTTTAAAACTGGGCTTTAGAAACCTTTACCCTTCAAAACTCTTATACTTTAATAAACCCCTCCTCATTTTTAGAGTCAGTCCCTGGGTTGGGGCTGGATGTGACTCAGGGTTCGAAATGCCAGAGGGAGGGTTTGGAGCTGCCAGAAGCAGGGAACACCCAGTGCTTACCTGCTGGAGCTTTGTCCTTGTGGTTTATTGGAATAAAGGAGCCTGGGCTGCATTTCAGGGCTTGTAGCTGCCCTCACACCTGGATGTGCATCAAGGAGAGCTCCCTGTGGAGCAGGTTTGGGATGGAGCAGGTTTGGGATAGAGCAGAAGGCCACATCCTGCCCAATTCCAATTGGGAAACCTTCTCCTGCAGGGAGAGGCTCCCTGGGGCTAAAGGAGACTTTTATTGCCCCAGAACCGCAATAAAACACAAAATAAAGCAAGTTTATTGAAATTAAAATGTAAATGGAAGGTTTGTCTCCCAGCCCATCCCCGCCTGCAGCTGGATCCGTGTCTGGGGGCAGGTGGCAATCCCAGCTCCACCTGGGACTCCCTGGGCTCCCCAGTCTGGGAATGGCACCGAACCCACTGCAGGTCCCCAGCACATCCCAGTGGGTCCTGCAGAGCCAGGCAGGAGGGAAAGATCATTCCTGGGGAGTTGGTGAGCTGGGCAGGGAAGGGGCTCCTGCTTCCCGGGAAGCCACACAGGGATCCCTCGGATCTTCCCG
The DNA here is from genome assembly GCA_020086605.1 of Lanius collurio. Lineage (NCBI taxonomy): Eukaryota > Metazoa > Chordata > Aves > Passeriformes > Laniidae > Lanius > Lanius collurio. Next base: position 658,284 of record JACBWW010000110.1, read on the forward strand.
CTGGGGAATATTTGCAGCACTCAGCTTTAATCTCCTGGTGCTCCTCCTGTAGTCCATGAACAGGAAGATTTTGTTTTCCAAAGGGATGCAGAGCACCCAAGGGAGCAGAAGAGGAGTGACAGCAACTCCAGCTGGATGTGGGGACAGCCTGGACAGAGCCACTCCTGACCCCTCAGCTCTGCCCCAAGCCACTCTGGCCATGGAGAGCGGCTGGCAGGACACACCCCCGAGGGGGGGAAGGTCCCCTCAGGGTCCCTGGGGTTCGGGGAGGCTGCCACAGGTCCCCCAGACTGAGGGGACTCACCAAGAAACGCTCAGAGAGGCTTCGGGGCCGTCCCATGGGAACCCCACGGCCTCTGGGAAGGGCCTGGCAGCGGCAGGAACCGGCCGGCCCTGGCAGCGGTGCCGGGTCTGTCCCTGCCCAAATGGGTCCCAGCTGTGGCTGAAGGAAACGCTCCCCGAGCCTGCCCGGGTTTCTGGTAGCGGCTGAGGGACAGGATAATAAAACAGGAAAAAATTAACATGTAAGAAAACAGAGCTGCACCTGAAGCAACAGAGGCGAAGAGAGCCCGGGCAGCTCCCCCCAATGCCAGAAAGGAACTGCGAGGAGGGGACCAGCCCGTGCCCCCCTCCCTCCCTCCTTCCCTCCCTCCCTCCGCTCCCGCTCACTCCGATTTCAAAGGCGCACAAACAACACCCGGCACTGTGTGGCATCTCCACTCCTAAATCTTCCTGTCCTCGGGTTTGTGTAACGTGAGCCGAGGGCAGGATCTGACCCTCCCGGGGCACAGCCTCGGCTCTGCAGAGAAATCCCCCTTGGATCCCCCAAAGCCTCTGGACAAGCCGGAATGTGCCCTCCTGGAGAGGCAGCTGGGCCAGGGCACGGCTGCGGCCTCTGATCCCAAAGGCTCTGCTGAATTTGGGCTCAGCTCCTGGCACCTGCCGGGCACGGGGCGGTGCTGGCACAGGAACAGCCCCAAACTGCCCCATTTTCCAGCCTGGGTGGGGTTGATCCCACACACTCCCGAGGAAAGATCCCACTGGCCCTGCTGCAGTTTTTGCTCAGGCTGTGCTCAGACAGCCTGCAAGTGCCTGGATTCCCAAATATTTGTGCCCTGATGTTGGATTTGGGGAAGAAATGGGCAAAGCTGGACCTGGGTGTCCCTCCTGGGGGATCCATCCTGGCTCCACGGGGAATCAGCCCCATCCAGGGCTGGCAGGAACAGTCCCAGCACAGCTCAGTTTTGTGTCCTTACTTCTGTCACCCCCAAAATGGGGCTGGGAAGGGGTCAGTGAGCACCCACCCGGTCAGACACCCCCAGACTCATGGGGTGCTCCCAGAGGGTCACCAGGTGTGGCCTCCACTGCCCTCCTTGTCACCTCACCCTGTGACACCTGGGGCCGTTCTCTGCGCTGGGACAGCTCGGAAAGCGAGCGGGAGCCTGGGCTGGGGCCAGCTCTGGATGGAGCAGAGCTGGGATTAGCTGGGAAGCCACCTCCTGTCGGTGGGGACTGTTTGTGTGGGCTGCTGGTTCTGGTGGTGCCAAGGTGGGCATGGGCCAAAGGTTGGACTCGATGATCTTGGAGGTCTTTGCCAACCTCAGCAATTCTGTGATTTTATTGTGCTTTGCTTTTTCTTTCTTTCTCATTCTCTCTTTCTCTCTTTTTCTTTCTCTTCCCCTTTCTCTCTCTCTCCTTCCCTTCTCTCTCTCCCTTTCTTTCTTTTCCAAAGACACCACCTCTCCCCCCTTCCCTCACGCTTGGTGAGAGCTGATGCAGTTAATTGGAGCTTCTTGTAAGTGAACATTAACACAGGCAGAGCCAAGACGACGTCTTGGCAGCAAAATATCATTATCAGCTCTTGAGCTCCAGCCAAAATCCCCTTGCGGTCAAAACACAATTCTTTAAACTAAACAATTAAAGATTTGTGCAAGTGTTGCTGCCATGAGTTATCAAGGCTGGGGAGGGGCCGCGCCGGGCCCGTGTCAGCCCCGGAGAGCGGCCCCGAGCCTGGCAGGGACACAGGTGACAGCCCGAAATCCGCGCCAGCACCGCCGAGGGGCCCGGGCGAGGCTCTGCCACCGTCACATCGCGCTGCCCCCGGAGCTTTGTCCCAGCCAGGTAAAAATATCCGTTTTCTGCTCCGGAGCCGCCTGGCGCTTCCCGGGGCCAGTCCCGTGCCACCTGTTCCTATGGAGAGGGATTTTTATCACAAACACTTGGTAAACAGCTGCCGCCGGAGCCCCTTTCCTGCCGGCCCGGCGTTTATTCGGAGAGAGTCAATAAGGAAAAACAAACATTCCTCGTCCTTGTGCACACACGGCCCCGGGGCCGCCGGCGCTGGCCGGCTGTGCCTGGCAGACTGCAGGCTCCCAGATGGTGCCTGGAGCCGGGGCCGGCAGGCACGGCCCCAAGCCTGGCTGTGGGGCAGCTGGGAAGCCAAGGAGGACACAACAACCACTGCAAAGGGATTTTCCCTTCCCCAGCACCGGGATGCTTCCCTGGGAACAAATCCAGCAGGGCCAGACCTGAAATTCAAACTTCAAGGACTTCACCTCCCAACCTCTGCAAGCTCTGAGGGTTGCAAAGTCAAGCTTTGAATCCCCCCTTTGCTTCCTTCCCGCTCCCCCAGGAGCTTCCCGAGGAGGGGGAGAGGGCAGAGAGGATCCCCCATTCCGACAGGCGCTGGTGCAGCCGGGAATTAACGTGCTCAGGCTGTAATTAGGGCTTCAGCACCGTGACACCTGCACAGTGCCTTTATTTCAGAGCAGGTAAATTGGAGCCTTCCAGGCTGGGGGGGAGGTGACGCTGCTGAGGAAGGGAGCAGACAAGAGGGAATTATTTTTAGTGGCTTCCTTCTGTCACAGCGGGATCATGGCCTGGGCGAGGGGCGGGAGAGGCAGAACTTGAAGGAAGTTTCTGGTCTGGTGGGAGGTGCCCCTGCCCATGGTATGGTTTGGAATGAGATGAGATTTAAGGGCCTTTCCAACCCGGACCATTCCGTGATCCCTTGGCTGGGCTCAAGGAGTGTTTGTGCAGGTCCTACATCTGACTGAGAGGGAAAGGGGGTACAGCCCCATGAGTCTGAGCCCCCCACTGTGCTCATCCCATTGCCTGCCCCGCTCCATCCCCCTGCTCCCATCAGCAGTTTGGCCTCTGCCTTCTTTACCAGAAACCAGAGTGGGTGATTGGGCTGGGAAGGGACCCCCAGGCAGGGCTGGAGCAGGAAAGGGGCAGGGACAGGGCCTGGAGGAGGAGTGGGGCAGGGACAGGGAATGGAGGAGGAGTGGGGCAGGGACAGGGACAGGGATGGAGCAGGAGAAGGGCAGGAACAGAACCTCCTGCCCAACACTGCCCTGTGCCAGGGCATCCCTCCCTCTCTCCTCCCGCTTCAAACCTTCCAGCCCAGCTCCTTCCAGAGCCAACTTCAGTGTTTGGATCCAGCCGATAACAGCAGAAGCCTCAAAGTTCAGGATATTCACATCTAGACCAATCTCAGGCTTTTTTTTTTTCCCCTTTTTTCCCCCTTTTTTTCATTTTTTTTTCTTTTTTTTTTCTTTTTCTTTTTTTTTTTTTTTTTGACAGCTGCTGCCTCTACTTTAGGCAAGGACATTAGCGCCGGGAGGAAAAAAAATTTGATTTTAATGCAAGCCCCAGTAATCAGCTATTTGTGATGGAATTTTATCTGTCCTGGTCTCTAAGGGATGAGAAGCAAGCAGAGAGGAAAGAAGGGTCAGAAATTAGTATGCAGAAATATCTGATCAGCCAAAGTAATTTTCTTTAATAATCGTATTCATACTGGCTGCTCTCCGCTCACTAGAAGAATTAAGTATTTAATAGTAATATATTTCATCTGGCAGCAGTTCCGTTTCGTTAGGAGCCGTGATGCCTCGCCGGGGTGGGGGTGGGCAGGGGAGGCAGCCCCGGCTCGGGGCGACCTGGCGGGGACACAAAGCTGCCACCCGCGTGTCCCCGCGGCCGCGGATGCTGCCAGCCCTCCCCGCCGCCCGCACCCGCCGGGCGAGCTCGTTAGGGAGCTCTAATTAACGAGGGATGCGCAGGGATGGGGAGCGGCGGGCGTGGAGGAAGGACCCGCGTGGTTCCCGTCGGGAATCCTGGGCTGCAGCCCCGAGGGGGCACCAAGGGACAGCGAGGGTTTCACCACGGCCTGAAATCCACGGCCCCGTAATTGCCGGAGGATGCGCTAATTGCTGTCGTTGGCCCCCACTCAGGGCGGTGTTTAAGCGGTTGCTTAACTTAAGCGTGTCCATAATTCCCATTGACTCTAATGGGACTTGACCGCCTTCCCAAATCCTGCCTGGAATACTGATGTTTTCCCAAATCGCCCATTATTCACAACAATCCCGCAGTTGACACTCAGCCCTGCCCTGGCCCTGCGGGCGCGGTGTCCCCTCGGTCACCCCGGGGAGCAGCAGCGCCTTCCTGCCCTTCCCAGCTCCGGCGCCCGGAGACAGGAGCGGGAACCGGGGCGGCAGCGCCGCTCTGTGAGGGCAGGATCGTCCTCCCGAGGGCTGGGTGGGGAAAACATCCCGGCCCCTCAACCGCTCCCCCACCCGAACCGAGGGAATGGGAGCCCCGTGCCGGCTCCAGCGCCAGGATTCGCACACGTGGGGTGAGAAATTCCACGGAGAAATCAATCCCTGTTCGCTCCAAGAGGAGACAGAGAGACAGAAATTCAAGTCTGGGCTCGGAGCCTCTCTGGTCTTTTAAAGGCTCGTGATCCGAGCAGCTGGGAAGCGATGGTGGGAGGGCAGGGCCTCGCCAGTCTGGGATGAAATGGGCACTGCGGGCAGGGGGAAGGAGACAGCCAAGGATTTCAGGGGCTAAACTACCTTGGAGCAGTGGGAAATGCACCCTCACTGCCTCGGGAATGTGGGAAATGAACTCTTGCTGCCCTGGAGAGGTGGGAAATGCACCCCTGTGGGCCAGACTCCTCCAGAAACACCAACAGTGAACCAGTGGCACAAATCCTTGTGTCATTATTCCTCTCTGGACTCATTATTGATGGCAAGGAGCCCCTGTATTGATTGATTCAAGCTGGTCGCAGGGGACAGATCCTCTTCCTTCCTTTCTTTCTTTCCCTCCAAAAGTTTCGTACTTGATTTCCCCAAATTTGCCGAGCTGCAGAAAGCAGCACCTCTCCCCTCTGCTCCCTGTGCCTCACTCCATCCATCCCAGCTTTGGTGACGTGGGCTCTGCAGCACGACCAGGAGCTGAGGTGCAGAAAAGGAACAGCTCAACCGAGCTTGCAAATGCCAGAAAATGCTGCTCTGTGGCGGATCTGGGGAGCTGGGACTCGGCTCCTGTGATGGATGCGCTGTGGTGTGGGAATAGTGAGTAAATAAATAGCGGGGCAGAGGCTGAGCTTCCTCTCACCGCCAAAATAGGGAATGTTCGGGGTGTGAGAGCTCCAAATGATGGAAAACTGGCGGTGGGCTCTGGATAAAAGCAGGTTGAGACTGCAGAGCTCGTGTGATTGTGCACTTGGGGACACGGACTTGTCCAGGACACAAACTGAGGGACAGGGAACAACTGTGAAACCTTTTGGGGCTTCAGGTTTTCCTCGATGCTCACCTGGCCAAACCTTGGCTTCCTCTCCTGCCCGTTCAGACAGAGCCTGTGCACGGGTGAGGGGCCAAGGGACGTCTGTCCTCACCCCTGTCCTGCTGTCTGCGCCTGTCCCTGTGTCCCCAGAGACCGGGACGTGCCCGGGGGGCTCCGTGTGGGCAGGAGCAGGTGGGGTGTGGGATCAAGCCCTGGATTCCCTTTTCCATCAGCATCCCGGGATGTCCCTCAGCGGGCAGTGGGTGCCGGCTCCTGTCTCGTCCCTCTTCCCCAGCTCCAGCCTCTCCAGCGGCACCGGAGCTCCCGTGGGGATGCGGGAAGAGCCCTGTCCTGCCCTGTGCCAGCAGCCCAGCTCCTGGACTGGTGACCCTGCCACCCGTCCCATGCACGGCCCCTTCCTTCCTGCCCTGGTTCTCCGTCCTCCTCCTCCTCCCCAAAGCGCGCGTGTTTGTGAGCTCACAGGGAACGGCGGGACACGGGCCTTTCTCTCAGCTCTAATGAAACCCTTTAATCATATTCAAATAGGTTACTGTTCAGGGGGAAAATAGAAATATGGATTTGATAGCAATAAATTTCCCTGGCTGGCTAAGCCCAGTTCTTAATTGTCCTGTCCCAGGGCTCGCACATTTCATTGTTCGTTAGGTGCTTAAGTCCCTGCTCTCATTTTGTGGCGGTGACATTACCGCTGATGGCTCTAATACTCTCATAATTTGAAAGGGGATTTGCATGATAGAACGCAGAGTATTAAAAGAAAAAGAAAAAAGGAGAGTTAAAAAAAAAAAAAAAAGGGGGGGGGGGGCGAAGAAGGGGGGGGGGGGGGGGGGCAGGGGAGCGGATTCCGCTTTCACTTAAAAAAAAAAGTCACTTTCTTCAAAGTCAAATCATTGTTTTCATTAAAGTGAGGGGGGGGGAAAAAAGTGTCTCTTCTGCACAGTCAGTCCGGCCTGGCGCTGGTATTATCCTTATTGTTGCTAATGGTTATTAATTATTATTATCCTGCTACACGGAGCACTGCGGACGTGATGTCCCCAATGTCCTTGGGACAAAGAGAAAAAAAAAGCGGCGGGTGTCCGAGCCGGGGCGGCTCCGGCGGCGGCGGGGGAAGCCGGAGGGGTTTGCCATTGTCTCCGTTCTCCAGGGTTTTGGCAGCAGCCCTGGCAGGGATCTGCTGCCAGCCGGGATCCTCTGGCTTTGATGCCAGGGTGCCTCCCAAGCTGCCACCGCTGCCCGCGCCTGGGGCACGGGGTTACCCGGGGAGAAACCACAGATTTAAACCGGGCCTGGTGCAAACCGGCCCTGCTGCCTTTCTCTCCAAACCTCGGGGGGTGTTTAGAGCCCAAACAGGGAATCACGGAGTATCCTGAGTTGAAGGGACCCACAGGAGTCCTCGAAGATGAAGCCAAATCGCTGTTCCTCGATGTCCAGAGTGACCCAGACCCGAGAACAGCTCCCAGCACTCCCAGTGCTCCCAGTAGAGCCAGGTCAGGTTCTCATCACTCCCCCTGAGGAGGAGGAAACCAGACCTGACTCCTTCGGGGCTGAGTGTTCCTAAAAGCAGCTTTTAAAGCTGGGAAAAGAACCATCAGGAGCGTTGGAGCTGCGAGCACCAGGCACCCTCAGCACTGGGGCCTCCGACATCCTGATGTGGATTTTATCGTGGTGAACCTGTCTGTGCAGGAGGAGCAGGGCACAGGTCCCCAGGCTGTCGTTTTAGGGACATAAAGCACAAGAAATTCATCCCAATCCCTTTTCCTCCCTCTTTATAGGATGTCCCAATTATATTCCAGCCTAGGTCTGAAATTCAGCGCTGGTGAGCAGTCACTGCAGTGCTCTCCTGCTCCAGGGCACAGGAGTCTCTGGGAAGGCTTTATCCATCAGCTGTTTATTTTCCAACAATGAAGTGGCAGTCAGGGATGTATTAATTACGGTTGTAGTGTCTGAAGCTTGTGCAGGATTCATATTTTGGCTGCTGTTCTCTTATCGGATGATTTTAGCATCATTCAAGGGGAGAAGGGAAATCAGCCCAGGTCTGCTGGTCTCAGCAGGTCTGGAGTAATTTCCCCCAGCCCAAGACCTGCTGTCACACTTCCCCATTCCCTTTTGTCCTGTAATTCAGTCCTGGAAACACCAGCAAAGCCTCAGGCCATGAATCCAGATGCTTCCCTGATTTCTCTCCATTTGCATGGGCTCTTTCCAGGCTTGTTTGGGTGGGAAGTGTTCCCTGGCAGCTCCTGGAGCTGATTTCAGCCCCAGACCCACACACACAACTCCCACCACGAGGGAGGCACCGAGGTCGCCCAGGGCTTCCACGGGACAGGGCTCCCTCCCGTCCTGGGAAGGGATATTGCTGTGTCTGCCCATCCACCACCCACTCCTGGGGATTTCACCATCCCCGCTGCCCGTGGGAGGAGGCCCAGAGGGCTCCCAAAGAGCAGAGGGGGTTTTGTGTGGCTGCCACCGCAGACACCCCAGCCAGGCTCGGCCCCTGCCTCTGGCCCGACTCCCAAATTCAGACGGAATTCCAGCCTCATCCACAGCTCTTTGCCGTGCCCTTGCTGCCAACAAATCCTCTGGTGAAAGCACAGCCAGGACTCCTTGCCTTGCTCACCCCAGGCCTGCAGCAAGGGATGGGGATGAGCCCCAGGGGCTCGGGAAGAGCCCAAATCCCGCCAGAGGGAGAGGAGCTGCCAGCACCCCCAGGGAGAGGGATGGGGATCGGGATCCTCAGATCCCTAAATCCAGGGACATCCTTGGGGGTGTGGAGGAGCCGGTGAGCTGTGCCTTGAGGGCAAGATCCTGGTCAAAACAGGCTCATCCCATCTCTCTCCTGCTCTCTTTTCCCGCTCCCACATTTCCCCGGCGAGGAGGTGACTGCCATCTGCATCCTCGTTATTAAAACACTCCAGGATTTTCCCCCCATGAGCCGCCGCCCTTGGGAACAGGGAAAAAAGGATGTCAGCGAGCTGGAGGGAGGGCTGGGAAGTGGGTCATGCCCTTCAGGAGCGCTCGCAGCCCCTCAAAGTGGGGCACGCCGCGAGTCTGGGGACGCGGCCCCGCCGGCCTCGGCTGCGCCTCCGATCCCGGGCTGGTTCGTGCCTGGAGCTGCCGCTCCGAACGGTGCCGTGAGTGCTGCCAGCCCCCTCCGAGCAGCAACTTGTTCCCCGATTACGTCACCCTGGATAAAAGGGAATTATTCAGGCCCTGGTTTCAGCTGAAACAATACAGCGAATTAACCGAACGTGTGTGTTCTCCGAGCCCCCAGTGGGGCAGGAGCCGGAGCTGCTCCCGGGTTCAGGGGGTTAAGGCACTCAGGAAGATTTGGTGGAGGTTAGAAAATGCCTGTTTCCTTTGGAAAACAGGAGGAAAAACCCTAAAAGGGGCTTTGAAACAGATTCCCCAGCAGTGGTGGCTGCCGCCGCTGCCGGGCACAGGGAGGGTCTGGGCTCTGCTCCCGGAGCTGTGCCCACCCTGGCTGGGCACGGCTGGGCCCTTTGCACCCCTCCTGCTGTCCCATGCCCCCATCTCAAGCCATCCCCTGCCTTTGGGTCCATTCAGGTGTCCCCACCAAAGCCTCAGCAACGTCCACCCCCACAGAGGTGCCCTGGTGGTGCCACCGCGGTGTCCTGTGCAGCTCTCAGGGGGTCCCACCACCCTTAAATCAACCCCATCACACCCAAATCATCCCCCCCCCACCCCCAAATCATCCCCTGTGCAGCAGAGCAGTGTCCCCAGTGCTCTCAGGTGGACAGTGGGACGTGGGACATGTCCCAAGCTCGTCCCAAGCCCCGAGAAGGAACCAGAGCCAAAGTGGAGCTTAAATATTTTTGTTCTCTCATTCACTTGGGGGTGGGGGGAGAAAGGAAGGGGGGAGAAGGCAGAAGAAGGGGAGGGGGACAAAGGGGGTTTAATAGGCTCCAGTGACAGCACAATGTCCACATTGGGAAAAGATTAATGACGAAAATTAATCGCATGACCTTTCTTTCGAGGAGCTGGAGGTGAGGCGAGCCATTAAAGCCTCTTATGTTGTAATTAACGTTTGAGGGGAGAAAAGACTGGCTTTGGAATGGATGCGATCATTTAATTAGGGTTATGCGTCAGTGCCACAACAGGTTCAGAGAAGTCATAATTTAACTATAGCTTTAAATTACCCAGTCAGAGCGCGGCTGGCAGGGTTTAATGGCAGGGAAACGCTGCCACCAGGAGCAGGGAAAACAATTCAATAAACACCTCGGGATGGCAGAGGGACAGGGGACACAGCCCTGGGGGCGAGGAGGGTGTCCCGGGCAGGGCACTTGGGGTTGTCAGGGTGGGAACGCTGTGAAATCAGAGCAGGACAGACCCTCTGAGCCAGATTTGCACCCTCCCCAATCCTCCCTGAATAACATTCCCCAGCCTGGGATTCACCCACCAGCCCTGATTTTCCCCCCTGTTCAAATCATGTCAGGCACAGTGACCCAAGGGCTGCCTCAGCAGAAACTCAGTTGTGGTGGTTTCTGAGCAGGAAACTCGGGGTTGTTGGGGTGGGAATGCTGTGAAATCAGAGCAGGACAGACCCTCTGAGCCAGATTTGCACCAACAACTTCGAGTGTCCTCCCTGAGCAAGGTTCCCAGCTCAGAATTCACCCCCCAGCCCTGAATTCCCCATTTTTCTCCCCGTTGGACACAGGCTGTCACTCAAATCATGTCAGGCACAGTGACCCAAGGGGTGGCTCAGTAGAAACTCATTTTTGGTGCTCCTGAGCATCACCTGTGACCACACCAAGGAGCAAAACCAAGGCATCTTTCCACACAAGACTTCAGAAAAAAAGCCAGGAATTCTTTTTCCCTTCCAGAGGAAGAATTCACCAGAAAAAAAAAAATCCAACAAAACACCAGGATTTCCCTTCCTCTGAGTAGAAACCTCCCCTTGGTGCCAGCAGGAAGCTTTGTCACTTTGGATGGTGACAAGGGACCGACCCCTGAGTGCTGCCAGCCTGGGAGCTTTGGGGAAGGTGGATTCCAGAGGGAAAAGTTGGATTGAGTTTGATTTTGGCACCGGGAAGGGATTTAGAGAGGAGCTGAAGGTGCCTGAGCAGAGCCTGGCAAAACCTCCGTGAGAAATGAGCGTCACCACCAAGTGCTGCACTCTGGATGGATTATTAAGGTTCAAAATTAAAACATATACAATATTGCCAATGCCAAGGGCTCTCTAATCATAAATCAGCTCCCCTGACCCCTTCATAATCATGAGATTGCCCTAAAGAGCAGGTGATTTTACATAATAATAAATGGGAAAGGTTTTTTTTTTATTATTTTTAATTGGCCTGCTGGTTTTCTGAGCCCGTTTCCAAAATCTTCTTGGCCAGTGGAAGGATATTTTGTTTGGTTGGGGTGGAATTGGTTTGGTTTTGCTTGGTGAAATTGTGCCTTAGGAAGAAAATAGGTATTTCTTGTGAGCCCTTTCCTGGCAGCACGACACAGCAGTGAGGAGCTGGAGCTCTGAGATCCCAGAGCTGTGCTGAGCTCCTGCATGGATTGGGATGGGGGAGTTCAATTTGGGGAATCAGAGCTCTGAACTCAGGGTAGATCACAACAATTCTGCTGCCTCCACCGAGGCAGAAATCTGTGAATCTGGATGGATCCAGCTGCCCCCAAATCAGCACAAAATTCCTGATAAAGGCAAGGAATTCTTACATTCCCCTTCCCTGTCATCGTTCCCGGTGGTTCCCCTCCCGCTTTGGCTCCCTCAGGGTTGTTCTCACTGATCTGAGCCTCTCACTTCCCTTTTGTCACTGAAGGTCCTCCTGTCCCCTCCTTGTGCCATCGGGTTTGGGCTGTGATCCCTCTCAGCTCCTTGGGGACAATCCCTGACATTCCTGCAGCTCCCACAGCTCAGGGAGGAACCCCCAAACCCTCACATGTTCTCACCGTGAGCTCTGCACGCCCTTCTCTCCCTGCCTGCCTTTTCCAAGCGTTTCCCGTGCCCTGGTGCCACCCCTGTGGCACCACCACTGGCACCCACAGCTCCCAACAGCCCCATGGGGATCAGCTCCTGGCACTTCCATCCTGCTGGGTTTTTACTCCTGAGTGAGGCTGAGCAGACAGGAAAGGGAAAGGAGAGCCCTCGACCTCCACGTGTTTGGCAGGAGAGTCCCCAGGCTGCGCTGGGTGCTCTCACTGTCCCCATTTGGATGGAAAATGATGGGTTTCCCACCCTCTCTGCAGTTCTTCTGCTCCCCGTGGTGGGCAGAGGTTCAGCTGCCCAGGAGGGTCTCAGCCCCATCCCCTGTTCCATGTCAAAGCCACCACCTCATTTCCCCCTGAACACCTCTCTCTGCAGGAAAACCTGGGATTTGGGAAGAGCCAAGTGCAAGAAAACAGCATCAGCCACTCCCAGACCATTTCACTGGAAGGCCCATCCTTGGGGACACTCCAGGACCTGTCCTGGGCCCTGCCCTCCCAGGGGACGTGGTGGCCACGGGGCTCATCAATCCCAGTTCCTGCCTGCCCCATAAACCCCAGCGCCCTCAGAAGAGAGGGAAAAATGGAAATTACTTCTCTCCTTCATGGAGGTCTCGTGGCCTTAAAACTTAATAGTCTCTCAAATGCCGTAATGCAAGAGGGGACTTTTATGGACTCGACCAGGGATAATATTATCAAGGTGTGTTATGATATTAATTCCAATATTTCATGACATGGGGCGGGGGGAGAGGGGGGAAGGATAAAACCTTTCCCTGGGGAGCTCTGGGCTGGGTTATCCCTCCCCAAGTGGTCAGAGAGGCTGATGGGGCAACACAAGGCCTGGCCACCCTCGGTGGTTTTCCAGAGGGGAACAGCGAATGTCCAGGGATTTCTCTGTCCAGCCCCACAGGCAATCCCAGAGATCTCCATCCCCTCAACCCCTCAGCCCAAACAAGTGTCCTACCACTGTTTCCTTGCTTAACCCCACCTCTTCATCCAGCATTCCCTATTTCCATTTTCCCTTCTTTTTCCCCTCTTTCTGCTTCTCCTCCCTGGCCAAGCCCAGGGGCCTGCCGGGATTTTGGAGCCCAGCCCCTGCCCAGCTCTCAGCGTGTGTGGGCACCCCCAAACAAACAGTGTGTAAATAAACCCCCCCATCTCACACACACACATTTTCCCCATTACCTTCCCCTAATACTGTCTTTCTTCCCTCTCGAGTTCAATGTTGGTTTTTGTCTCTCCCAAACCCCTCCTCCTCCTCCTCCCTGCAATTTATTCCAGCTGTGCAAACCTCGCTGCCATCCCCGCTGCCACACGGGCGGGAGAGGTGAGTGGCAGCGGGAGAAGCCCCTCTAAGCCGCTGTGGATAATCGATCCCACATGTGGGGCCTGGCGCCCGGCCCGGCCGGACTGCGCGGCTCCTGCGGGATCAGCGCGGCCCTCCCCGGGGTCCGGCCCTTCCCGCGCCTCCGGGGCTTCTCTGCACCTTCCTCTGCTCCGTTTGGGGCCAAAGGGCTGAGGGGAAGCCTGCAGGGTCACCCTGAGGAGGACAAGACGTGAGCACATCCCAGTGTCCGGAGTCGCTGTGAGGAGGCCACAAACCCAACTTTGCTCATCCCAAAACCTTCAGGCACCACCTTCTGCTCCAAAATCCACCTGAATTGTGACAGGGACCATCCCCCCATGGGCTGCTGGGGGTGGCTTGTCCCACATCCCATGTGAGCCGTCCCCAGGGCTGAGGGAAGAGCTTGGCTCTTTGCAGGACATGGAACCAAGCAGGAATTCACTCCACGAGCTGGGAAAGGCATCCAGGAGCCGTCAGCTCCCAGCTGGATGCACTGAACAGTCCAGATCCCCCATTTTTGGATTCCTGGGCGGATGCTGGAGACAAACCCAGAGTAAACCCCGTGCATTATTCCCGTCCCAGGGCGCTGCATTACCCATAACCCATCCTTGTGCCGAAGCATAAAGAGCTCAGAGCACCAAATCCTCCCATCTCGCTGTTGTTTTATTTCCTTTTTTCAATAAATACACACCCAGGCTTCTGCCAAACCGAGCAGGGCTGTGAGTTTGGGGCTTGGCAGGACTTTGTGTGCGAGCCAGAGCTCCGTGCTCCTGCCAGCTCCGTGTGTCTGTCACCCAGAGTGACACCCAGGGGACAGGAGAGCCCCAGCCCAGGGGACGGGGGAGAAGAGCCTCACTAAACCCTTAAAGACCACTTGATTGAGCAGGCGGCTTTAGCTAAGCAGTGGCTCCTGCTGGGCTGTTTTTCCTGGTTCCCCTGCGGTCTCCACGCCGAGCAAATCGAGGAATTCCCGTCAGGAATTGCTGTCAGAGCCCGGGGAAGTGGCGACAGCGGTGGACTCACGGCTTTCAGGCAGGTTTGAGGCACAAAGCAGGACATTCTCGTTGTCCCTTTGTGCCCTTTGCCACCCTCAGTGTGGCCTCGGGGCTCTCTGAGGGTCACCTCTGGCTGGCCACGTGGCCTGGCCTGGTTTTAGGCCAGGTGAGGGTGTCCACGTGTCCCTTTTCCCACTCTTCTCGCTTTTTCCCACCCCAGGCAGCGTCTCCTCTCCCAGCCTGTGTCACCACCCACACCTGGGAGCAGGAAGGCCCTGGAGGAGGCCATGTCCTCCGAGTGACACCAGCTCAGCCTGGAGATCTGCAGAAATAAGCTCAGCTGAGGGTGCCCATCCGAAATTGATGCCCACTGGCTCTTCCACCTCCTGGAAAAACCAAATCCACCGAGTGCAGGCAGCGCTCTGTGACACCCACACGGCTTTGTCACCCTTGGAACACAGCTTAGCTCTGCCCAGAAGAGAAATTTGGGTCATCAATCAGCCCCTGTCCCCCAATCTCCTCACCTGCTGCACCTTTTGCACCTTCTACCAGGGCTGCAAAGCAAAAAGAAATCAGAGTTGGAGGAGCAGAGTGTGGGTGAGCTCTGTCCCACCACAAGGAGCTGATGAACCTCTGCTTTTAAATACTGATTTTAGAGGGGCAGGAGGTTGTAAAACAAATAAATGGGAGATGATCTCAGTGAGTCTGTCCCTGAGGCAGAGCAGAGGACTGGGACTGTTGCATCCCCTAAATGCAGCATCCTGGGGCTGTGCAGAGCCCAGACACATCAGAGATGTTCCAGAGGGAATATCTGCTCC